>OZ007570.1:32834583-32939583 GCA_963931925.1 Onchidella celtica
AACTGCGCGCGACTGCGCAGCGTAAACAATGAGAACATTAGTGAACTTTGGTGATTTTACCCATCTTTGCATACCTCAAAAACGTTTGTTTTGAATAAAGTAAACAAATTTTCACTCTTGAGGTCGCATGACAGCTTAGCCATTGTTAGTGTGAACTAGTTCTCCGGAAATACACACGTTTGAAACAATACCAGATTATCACTGTACCTCGACAGTATGGTCCTGAAGTAAAGAAATGTGCTCTGAGAGCATTTAATATCATGCATGCGAAGCTCAAAAATAAAGCTTTCAAGTTTCTTTAAACTACTCCCTGAAAAGCACCTAATATGCATGCTTGGGCGTAAAAAACTCTACACTCAGAAGTTGGTAGAACGAGCTGATAGATATGAATAAACATAGTAGTAAAGGCCGAAAGGAATCTTGGACACCTTTGATTTTCAAATTGTAGAAAGATGCATAATAATTCAAAATATTTGAAAACAAAGGTAACATTACTTTGAACTTACTGAGACATAATCTTGACACAAAGTATAGTATTAGCATCAAAAGAAGAAGTTTTTATTTGGCACTGAAGACATGGGGTTCCAGTCCACAGAAAGTGGTAGAACATTCCTAAAGGAGAGATCATATTTTGTTGTATCAAGATGTAAATACCAGTGCCTTCGTGCAAACGGTTTGTCTTGGACTTTGTGGGAATATTTAATGATTCTGACAGCAAAAAAAATCCTGATGTCAGTGATTTCCGAGCTTTTACTCCACAGAATATGAAAATCGGAAGCAGTTTCTGGTCGAAATCAAATATGAAGTGTCCTGCCATTTTTGGTTTGTACCAAGTACAATATTTATCCACTCACGGACATCTGTGTAAGCTAGCCACCAACCTAGAGACATAATAATTATGTCAGTGTAGCCAAAGTAATCATAAACAATTCTTTGGCTCATTCTTATTCGGTGCAACTACACGCAGTCATTTCCAAAGCCATGTCGCATCACTCAGTAAGGCAAATTTCATTGTGTGGCAGACTATGTAGGCTACGACCGTGTAGCTTCGTCAGACTTGTGCAGCGTCGGGTCACTACATTTGATGTTCGATGATTATTACATGTAATATGTCATTGATCGTTACTGTAGTGCGTTAAGAAACATACGGTTTTCCAATGTCTTTAATATCACCGGCTTGCTCTGATGAATCTGGGCCAAATTTTGCATAGACTCCTGTTTCATTTTGTCTGAACTGAGAACTGTTTTTTCACTTGTAAAAAGTGGACAACAACAAAAAATTCTTCATAAACATATATTTAAAAAGAAATACAGAAAACAAAATGACGCAATGAGCAGAGTTTTTACCGTGTGCACAGAAATGTCGTCCTAATTACGTCATATCTGCGTAAGACCAAATCCAAAAAGTTCAGATAAACACAACGGCCCTTTTTTTATTTTGGTGAATTACAACTCACACCAATTGCAAGCTACTGCGCAGCGTAAACAATGGGAACATCACTGAATTTCGTCATTTTACTCATCTTTGCATACCTCAAAAACGTTTAATTTTAACAAAGTAAGCAAATGTTCAGCCTTAAGGTCTCATGTCAACTCAGCCATTGTGACCTGGCGTGAACCAATTCTGAGAAAATAGACACGTTTGAAAAAGTACCAGATTGTCACTATGCCCCGACAGCATGATCCTGAAGTAAAGAAAATTGCTCTGAGAGCACTTAATATCATGCATATCGTATGCAAAGCTAAAAAACAAAGCATTCAAGTTTCTTTAAACTACCCCCTGAAAAGTATTTGTAGTGCTTCGGCAAAAAGAGCTGCCAGATAAGAATAAAGACGGTAGAAAAGGCGGAAAGCCAATTCTGGACACCTTTGACTTTGACATCAAAGAAAGATGCGTATACTTGCGTATATTTGAGGACAAGGTTTATCTTACTTTAATTTTTACTGAGATGTAATCTTGACACAAAGTATAGTATTTGTGGTTTTTATAATATTTTATCCAAAGCATGCACCGTAGCAGTTAGGAAAACTGCATGTCAGCGGTGCAGTTTTGCTGGTAATGTAAACAACCTCTATGCACACCATTTGGCGTATTACACGTTTTTTGAATACTTTTATAAATATAAAAATATTTTTTTTCAACCTCTATGAATACCAAAAACAAAACAAAAAACAAAAAAAATGTCTTAGTTAAGACAAATTGAAACAAGACGTTTTGCAAAATTTGGCCCGGATTCATCAAAGCAAGCCGGAGATATTAAAAAAATTGGCAAACCGTATGTTTTTTAACGCACTATAATTTGTGTAGTGGTCTGCGATAATTGGGAACGTCTCCAAATTCTTTTATTTTGACTTTTTGGTATGTGTGGTAAGAGTAGGTGTTTCTGGTGCTGCTGCTTTTCAAAGTTTTGATTTATCATTTCTAGAAGCTGAGATATAGACATTTCAAGTGACAAAACACAAAAAAGCAAAAAATGAGAAAATATTGTCCATGCGTTTAGATAGGTCTAGATAAAAATCGCCTTGTTCTTCACCTGACTCTTTCTCTTCTTCACTCTCCTCATCCCTCTCATTAAAGTAATCAGTGATTACATCTCTCAGAAAGTCCTCTGAAGCCAAGCCAGACATCCCAAAGTCTGCAAGGCTGCTTAGATCTAGCAATTTCTTGCTCTTTTGTAGCATCCGCCTTCTTGTTTACCTTGACTACAAGGCTCGTAGCACAGGTACCAACAGTTTTTTGACGGATAAAACTTGAACTTTAAATGAATTATACCACTTCAAAACCACCGACCAGATCGCCACGCTGAGAATTATAGTAGAGCAGTCGCTAGAGTGGAACTCCCAACTGATAGTGAACTTCCTTGACTACGAGAAGGCCTTTGATAGCATCGATAGAGAAACGCTGTGGAGAATATTGAGACATTATGGAATCCCAGAGAAGATGGTGAATCTTATCAAGAGCATGTACGAGGGGACAAGTTGCAGAGTCGTACACGATGGTGAGCTTACTGACAGCTTTGATATCAAGACTGGTGTTAGGCAGGGTTGTTTGCTGTCCCCATTTCTGTTTATTCTAGTGATTGATTGGCTTATGAAAGAAACCACCAATGGAGGAAGAAATGGCATACAATGGACCCCATGGACACAGCTGGACGATCTAGATTTTGCAGATGAATTGGCGCTATTGTCGCACACACACGACCAGATGCAAGCAAAGACTACAGCTCTAAACAAAATGTCAGAATCTATTGGATTGAGGATACATCCTGCGAAGTCGAAGGTCCTAAAAATTGTTGCACCCCCAAGCGAACAAGTCAAAGTAGGAGATCAACCACTGGAAGATGTAGAGTCCTTCTGCTATCTTGGTAGTATCATTGACAATAAGGGAGGAACAGAGGCAGAAGTCAAAGCACGAATTGGAAAGGCACAGGCAGCTTTCACGTCCTTAAGCAAGATTTGGAGAACCAAGGATATATCTCTAAAAACAAAGCTGAGGATATTCAACTCGAACGTGAAGTCAGTCCTGTTGTATGGATGTGAGACTTGGAATGCGTCCCAGGCCTGCATAAAGAGAATCCAAGTTTTCATCAACAGATGTTTGAGGAAGCTACTTAAGATCAGATGGACAGACAAGGTCAGCAATGAAATTGTTTGGAAAAGAACAAGACAGAGCCCAGTCAGAGAGGAAATTGGTAGGAGGCGATGGAGATGGATCGGCCACACTCTCAGGAGGCCAGGAAACAGCATCGCGAAGAAGGTATTGGATTGGAATCCCCAGGGCAAGAGATCAAGAGGAAGGCAGGCCGCGCGGAACGTGGAGAAGAGCCAGAGAAAATGATGTGCAACGAAGCGGAAAGACTTGGAATAATGTAAAGAGGCTGGCCCATGATAGAGAGGGATGGAAAGTGTTTGTTGGTGGCCTATACCCTGATCCAGGGTGAGAAAGGCAATGATGATAAAACAACTGATGCTCTAAATTAAGATAATAATTAAAATTTATTATGATGTAGGTGTATTTGATCACTGGAAGAAATATTAAGGGGAAAAAATCAAGGAAAATCTGGAAGCGAAGGAAGCAGGAGTGAACAAACGGAACTACTTTAAATATTATATGCCCAGAAGCTTTGGGTAGCAGATATTCATGCGCACTCTCCACCATTGAAATCAGCGGGGAAAAAACACATGGAAGTAGGTAACTATGTAACATGTATAGGTTCTTAAAATAGACCCATGAGAAAAAAGAGTCCAAAGTACCTCACCTGATATTGCTCAATTTTTGACAATTCTTGGCATTTTTGCCCATTTTGGAAAGTGACAGAGGTTATAAAAAAATCAAAATAAAATATTTCTAGACGTTTTTCGGACAAAAGCTTTCGTAAATATATTGTTACGATGTCCGGGAATCCCCCAAAGCCTAAATTTCAATTTTGACCTCGGGTGACCCCAGCACCTATTTTAGACTATATCTCGGTTCTTGAGTTGCCGACACATTCCCAATTTTCGTAGACCGCTACACATTTCTTCCGGGCACCATAGACTCTTCGCCTACACCGGGAACGCCGACCACATGCCTACACTCTGTATCGCTATCGTGTGGTTAATCTGTTTACATTCATTGAATGATACACCACGGGGAACCGCAGGAAACAAACACACACCATGGTTTCTAACTTTGCATCTGATTCTGAGCTCGCCTCCTGATTCAACTGAAACATGGCTACCGTCAGCTTAAAAAAAAAAATCATTATCGATATGGAGACCGATATCTATCGTCAGTTGGTATTACATTGTAGCACAGGACATGTTAACAAGGGAGGCAATCATAAAAGAAGGAAATTTTTAAAAAAAAGGAGGGGGGGGGGGTTATCTCCTGTCCTGCTTTTTGTTCTCTTTTCTGGAGTCACCAGACCTCGGGTATAAGGAGACATTTTTGGTGAAATTTTACATTTCGTTACAATCAACTTCTACTGATTATTGACATGGTATTGTTGAGCCAAATTAGATTTTTTAAAAAAATTATTATTATTATTGTAAGAGGAAACGACTTTTATCGTGATTTCGGAATTACATCATTCGCTGAAAAGATAACTGATCAACAATCGATGCCTCAGCTCTTGTGGGTGTCCCTCGTGCATCATTATCTACATCGACGAGAAAATCGATAACTCGTCCACACGAATTGAAGTACTTGCGTATTTTACTTTGCCCCGTTGTGGATCTCCATTGCCTCTTAATAAATCGTTACAAGTGGTACATTCACGCTGACTTAATATTTCATTCCGATTTGGAAAGATTCTGCTCCAGATGACCATGATGTCCATAAAAAATGACGCTCGTGGGAACAATCGATGAACATATCACAAAAATTAATGTTTGAAAGCGAGAGCTGTCTGTGGGATACCGAATCGCTCGCGTACCATATCAGGCAGGGGAGAACCAAAGCCGTTGAATCTTAAGGAGTGATAATGGTATCGATATGGGACAGATTAAGTCGGGACGCTGTTTCTTTTACCCGTCCTAAACATACCAGTGCAAATAGGCCTTTACCGCATAAGTTCTTTTTTTCTTTTGCAGAAACAAGTGGCAGTTCTTCTAGTTCGCTGAGCAGGAGATCTGGAGAACCTCAACAGAAAATTCACAAGGACTAACAAAGATAGAATCCTCTGTCATATTGGTTTTAACATTCATTTTAACCTTCACCTTGGCACAAAACTATTACTATCTCGAATGCAGCCATCCATGAGACCGTGCGCTCGAAAGACAGGGGGTGGGATTGAGGGGGGGGGGGTGAGAGTGGCTCCAGCACTTGAAAAGCATACAAAAGCAGAAGAAGTTTCTAATGAGCCGACGTGCGCTTTTCAATGATGGAAATGGGAATAGACAGTTTTTTGGTTTTTGTCTATTTTTTCTTTCTCTCAACTGAATTGTGAATTATGTAAAAGATCATAATTATTTCTAATGAAACAGTCAAATAGTTAACGGAAAATGTCACTGTGCAAAGATCATGGCATTATCGTGGACATTCATCACTCCAATGGCCAGAAGCTCGTTTAATAGAGTAGTAGGGGATTTAGGTCGAATGCGCACATGAACAGTGTCTATCGTGGGAGGGAATGAAGAAAATTATCAAAATGGAGCATACACACCGTGTGGATGGTCATTCATACAATATATATTTTTTACAGGGATACGCTTTCACTGGTTTTTGTGATATTGATGTAACTAGCCAATATTGAAATTATTCTACCATCTTAATGACGTTTAATGCGGGTAATTTATGGTGATTTTGAAACCAACCAATTTCTCAAATGTCACCGTTGTAGCATAATAATTCTTGCATACAAAGCATGAATAGGTCATAGTATTATGATTGTTTCGACCTGTGAGGAAGTCTAGTCAGCCAAAGTAATTTATATCTTCCTGTAACAGAGGTGAGATTGTTCTCTTATAACATATAATAGTAGAATTAAAGCACTGAAACAATTAAAGCTTGTTTTCTTCATGTTTTGGTATCCTGAATATGGTGTTCAAGTTTTATAGAGTGAATTGCTGATTACCAATAATAAATATTAATGTCATTATTTATTATGTTGACTTTCATATATACTACCGGATTTGATATACTGTTAGTGGCACATAGAGAGTTAAAGCCGCAAAGAAAACAAGGACAGACAATAGAGAATTTTCACGCCAAATCACAATCTAATTTAGAAAAAAACTATGTCATTGACACTGCAGACACATGGAATGTAAATTGCAAAGAAGCGAGGAAAGACTTGAATATAAAAGAATAAAACCTAAGGAAAACGTATCTTTGCGCACTCATGGAAAGTACACGGCAAGATAAGAAAGAAAACCATGTGACACCTTTTTGGGTATTTTGAGTCATCGATACCTGAGAGGAAAGGTTTTTTCCCCTTTTATTTGCCACCAGTTACATCAGTATGCGGTAATATGGCTTGCCAGTCTTACCACTTAGTGTCAAAACGATACAGCTGATTGTACTAATTTCGTAAACTTTGTATACCTGTGGGCAAGGTCGTTAAGGATTTGACCCTATTTGGCTGTGAAGTAAAGAATTGGTTGTGGACTCTTGTGTGCCTGCGTGTGTGCGTGTGTGTGTGAGAAGGGGGACATGTGCGTGCGTGAAGATATTATGGTGTTACATTCTCAACTTCATCACTAACATTTCCAGGTAAGACCAGGCCATAGATTTCCGGAAACACGCGTCCATTGGACCCATCATGAAATGATTCTGTCACCAGTTCTGTTCAACATACTTTACTGCAATCAGTCGTATTCAAAATAATATAAAATAAAACATCATTTTGAAACGTATCTTGCTCACTTGCAATATACTGACGGTAAAGGAAACCATCCCTCTCTCCCGAACGTTCGGAAAATGAAGCAAACAATATCATACTGCATAAATTAGAATAGCAAAAGCTATTTGGGACTGTCCCTCAACGTGAAAAAGGCAGAATGTATGGCAATCTCCAAAAACACAATCAACCCGAAGTGTAATGTGGGCAGCAGAGGAGAGCAAATCAAACACATTACAAAATTCAATTATCTAGGCCATTTGATAACATCAGATGGTAGGAGCATAAGTGAAATAAGGAAAAGAATAAGAATGGCCAACGATTCATTCCAAAAAAAATAAGATCAATATTAATGAAGAGAAGTCTATCAACGATCACGAAAATCAGAGTTTTTACAAAATTATGTGTGGCCAGTGCTTTTATGCGAATGTGAATGTTGGACAATAAACAAGGATATGGAGAGGAAACTAGAAGCAGCAAAGATGTGGTTTATTAGAAGAATATCATGGATGGAGAAACAAATCAAATGAGTCAGTATTGAGAGACTCTAATCTGAAAAGATCATTAATTAAAACAATAAGACAGAGGCAACTGAAATTTCTAGGACACATCTGTCGCTTCAGGAGCCTCAAACATCTAGCAGTCACAGAGAAGATCGAGGGCAGGAAAAGCAGCGGTAGGCAGAGAAAACTTTCACTGAAAGTCTTAATTCATGGACAACAAATAAACGTTACAATACGAACTCCTTCTGAAGTTTGGCTGATGACAAATCCGAGTGGACAGCCATGATCGCCAATGTCTGTTCTAGACAGGGCAACTGATGATGATGATTATTATTTTTTTGGGTTTGAAAGTTGATGCAAGAAAACGCTTGCAGAACCCAATGTTCTATAGCTCGAGACAGAGACAGAGCGTCAAAATTCAAGGCATCCCCATTCCATTAGCAACGCGAACAAACTCTTTGGTGATTATGCTGGACCGGACCGTAAATTATAAGGAATTATAGTGGTGGCAGAGCCAGGAAGGGTTGTAGCGCTCTGAACATACATGTATGACAGTCGTTGGAGAAAAGCCGCCGCGGTTGGCTTTTTTGCCTTCTCTTGTTACTCCCTTTTGTGCTTGTCTCCCTCTTTCCTGACTTCATTGAATACTCAGCGTGTCGAGAGAATCGATACTACAGTTTGGTTTTGGTCACTTCATGCTTTCCATTTAACTTCATTTTTTTTGTATTCTGTTCTTGTGCATGTGGATTTTTTTGTTCAAGACTAGATCCACAAGTTATGGTGACACACTGGAATTCTTTAAAGGCACTGATCTGCCCCATGGTCCAAAGAACGTCCGATTTGTAATCAAGTAAATAAGTTTTAACTTTCTCTCTGCAATCCTCTCCCACATTAATGGCAAACATTATTTTAGTAACATTATCAGAGAATGGTGTCTATCGTTAGCATAGTTCCAGGCATGAAGTCATAACCTTGTCAGTTCAAAATTTTCAAACGTCTCTTTTTCGGACAGAATTACTCTCGTTCTATTTATTCCTTTACCTCACCTCTGTAAATGTTTATGACGAGTGATTTATGAAAAACAAAGTAATTTATTACTGTAATCAATACTAGTCCGCACACCTGTCAAGCTGTTCACACCTTCAATCGTGAGGTACGAGTTATATGCAGCAGCAGCTGGCCAAATCACTGCAGTGTGGGAATGTCTCCGTTTCTCCAGCGTTCAGCCATTGGCCCTATCTATGTATGACCAGTGTATTGTAAACTGAATCTTTTTTCATGTGTTCACCTGTGGCTGGATCGGGGAAGTCGAAAGGGTTGAAGGGGGGGGGGGAGGGGGGTTATGGTATGGAGAAAGTTACATGGGAGAGAGATTTTGGAGGGCTGGAGCAGCCTTTTAAGCACAGATACAAAAGATACACATTTGTTTTACCTTTCTGTGTTTCTGATGAATCTGGTTTACCCGAAACGATGGATGAAAAGATATGAAAAAAGTTGTACATTCGAATATTAGCTTGTAATAATTATCCTGTCCCTACCTTTAGTGGTTCTCCGTGCTCTCATAATAGTGCTGGACAAGAGTCCAGATTTAAACCTGGATACCAATGGTGTCTTGATTTGAGGTCTTTATTTTAGGAGGTTCGCTGCCCTTGGCATTTACACCTCACTTTACTTGTTTTATTATTTCTTGTTCTGGCGGGGGGGGGGGGGGCGGGGGGACATGATATGGAAAAATTTTAATCTATTAATTTCAATTTTGCCCGGGCAGCGGCCTTTCGGCCTGCTCTTTACGATTTCCAACTGCCAAGGTATCTTTAACGTGCGCAACGTGCACACGGGCCCTCCGAATTTTTTCGTCCTTATCCAAGAAGACTAGGTACTCGATCCTACCCCCCAATAGGACCAGGGACTTGAAAATATGAGAAAAATCCAATTTCCAAGAACTACTCGATCCTACCCCCCAATAGGACCAGGGACTTGGTGTCTTAATAGGGAAATACGTAGTTGATGCGTGTGCGTGAGTGCAAGTGTGTGTTTGAGAAAGAGAGAGAGGAAGAGAGGTAATAAATTGTTATGGCAACCGAATCACATAGTTCAATCAGTAAACATTAATGACACGATTGGTTTTATCATTTCTTCTTAACTGGATCTAGCCATGCGTTCAATATTCCCATGAACCTGATAATAAAGACACGATATAAATAATAAAAATTTCTTTGCTTTACCTTTGCCTGGCTCTGGTGGATCTGGTTTACCTGAAAAGATATGAAGAAAATAGTAGGCCCTACATTGGCATCTTAGCCTCTAATAATTATCCTGTCCCTACCTTCACATTTATTGTGGTTCTTCGTGCTTTCACAGTAGTGCTGGGCGGGAATCCAGATTTAGAATTGGATATCAATGGTTTCTCCATGTCTTGTAAAGCAAATGCCCAAGTTGATGCGTGTGCGTGCGTGCATGTATGTGACAGAGAGAGAGAGAGAGAGAGAGAGAGAGAGAGAGAGAGAGAGAGAGAGAGAGAGAGAGAGAGGGAGAGAGAGAGAAGGGGAGAGGGAGAGAGAGAGAGATAGATAGATAGAGAGAGAGAGAGAGAGAGAGAGAGAGAGAGAGAGTGAGAGAGGGAAAGGCAGAGAATGAGAAAGAGAGACAGAGAAAGAAAATAAATTGTTATAGCAACCAATCATCCCACGGATCAATTATAAAGAATATGAGCAATCAGAAACGACAGTATTGGAAAAATCATCTGGTTTGGTTTACCATTTCGTCTAACTGGGCTATGTCCTACGTTTAATGGTTTTCAGTAAGCTAATATTGAGGACAGATATAAAAGGCCCTCAAGATGTGTTTGTGTTCGACCTTTATGCATTTTTGATGGCCCTGGATAAAAAGATATGAAACAAATAGTACATTCTAATATTGCTCGTAATATTTATTTTCTCTCTACTTTCGGTAGTTCTCCGTGCCTTTATGGTAGCAAAAGTACAAGAAACAATAAGTTTGGACAGCTATGGGGTTTTGCTTTACAGGTTTTGCAGTGCCATCCAATGGCGAATGCGTGAGTAAACAATGGCACTTTTACAAAGCCGAATAGAGGAAATGTTGTTCACAGATCAGCCATCATTCTAGACAAAAAAAGTACTGACTTATTTTGAATGTCAGGCTTAAATCCAATAAAATATAATCACTCACTCAAAGAAAAACAATTACTTAAATCATATTAATTACTACCAATGGCATTCAAATTTGAAGTGTTGCCACAACTCACCAACAAACATTCTGGAAACAGCTCAAAATAGATAGCATCGGTATGCTCTCATTAGGTCAGCATTATCATCTGTGGAAATGGCGCGCCACAACCAGGCGCAGGCCACCAGAAAACGCTGCCACAGAGCGGTGTCCATCTCTGAGACACAAACTGATTTTCAGTGCTCGGTCTGCTTGCTGTTCTCCAAGTCCAGGCTAGGACTCTATCAGGAGTCAGTACAGCACCGACAGGAAGCTGCACAGCCACGACATTCTCGAGACCCTTCCCTCCCTTTTTACCCCCAGACTAGAGACTAGCCACCTCCACCCATGAATTTTAGTGTAAATTGTGCTGTTTGTCATCAAATTTTGCATTTTTTCCTAGCAGTACGATGTCACGTTGAGAATACTGAATAGTTCTGACTAAATATCTTAAAGAACGTGCAATACATTTTGCTACCTTGCCACTATGGCGTTAAGAGAATCATGTCTGTGGACAGGATGCGTTGCGGGTCCACGTGAGAAAATAATTCTTTCATGGACCCACAGGCATAGTGCTGTTTGCGGATGTGCAAGATGTCTACCCTTTCAGTCAAAATAATTATGTTTTATTGATGATTGGCATGCCACACATTCGAGGGAATCTTCCCCCTAAGTAAAAAAACGGTGCATGATGTGGGTATGGCCCAGATGGAGTCTTCTAAGGTCAATTTCATCTCTCTGATAATGTTGAGATACAAGTCAAAGCCGGAATAACAGAAATTGAAATCGTATGGTCTCCCAGGTTTGGCATGTAATTTAGGAAGGGCAATATTTAGTGATACTCAGCAAGTTGGGCAGATGAGTGCAGATCAAGAAGTAAGAGTGAAACCGTGAGCAGTGCTTTCAAACCACATGAGCAGACCTTAATTATCAAATGAAAAATTATTTGTAAGGGTTTAATTACATAAATGAGAGAGCTGTAGTAGCTCTGTCGGTGTGCTGCTCACCTGGTGCTTTCACATGCCAGCAAGGCAGCCAGCAGAGTCAGACAGGTTAATGAGGTGCGCGCCTATGCGTTCAATATGGCGCCTCCCATAGGATTCAAAATTATTAGGTGTTTTTAAAATGGCTGTGCGGGTGTGGAAGCGGCTTGTTTTAATTTTTCAGTTGATTTTCAATGGGAATTCAAGCTTTTAGAATTAGTGTCTGAAGGCTCGACTCTCACAACATCGTTCTGCCACACAATCAAATCAGAACAAAGCTAGCCACTGCTCCCTTTCCCTTCGTACAGAAATGAACAGGCACAGCTTGCCCCAAACCTTAGGGTAGCCACACAAAGGCCACCGAATTCGGTCACCGAGCCACTAGACGCTTTAGGTGAGAAGAATTGCACTACATAAACGGACCCAATATAGGTGGGCTCTATGTGCAGTTGTTGAAATTATATAGCGCAATTCTTCTCACCCAAAGCGCCTAATGGCTCGGTGACTAAATTCGGTGGCCTTTGTGTGGCTACCCTTAGCTATGTTCAGCGTTCGATTCGGCACACTTCGTGAACTATGCGCCACTTCGTGAACCATGCGCACCGTGAGACTTCTGACTCCGCTTTACTGTGCTCAATAAACTCTTTGATAATACTAAACTACATCAATTCATTATACAACCGCTGTTGCTTTCAATGTTAGGACTATGGACTGAAAAAAAAACAACAACAACCAACAACCGAATATAAATATACCACGTGTCTGCGCGTCTGTCTGCGTTTTATTCAGAAACCACGAGAGGGAGACGCCGAAGATCAGTATTATCCTGATTCATACACGGTAAAAGTTTATATATTATCACTGACAGGTATACTTTTAAAAAGACAAGTTATTGGACACATCTTCAGGTAAGTCTACTAGTAAATTTTAATAATCTATGTTGTATAAAAAAAAAAAAATCATCTAATTATTAACGCGCCCTACTGCCGCTCATACAACCCGGATTTACCTGAAAGGTTGAAGGTACCTTCCTTTTTGACTTACAGAAGGTTTTTTGTTTTTTTAGATTTGGAGACTTGAAATGATGTAGAAGGATGTTTTTTCTTTGTATTGCTGCCTGATCACCCTTCATCTTTTCTTTGTTCATGGACGCATGAGCCACTGAGGTCATGATTTCAATTAGGCTTAAGTGAGGCCTGTGCATGATCATCTACGTTGATTCGACTTGCCTCGATGTGCTCAGATGTCGTATGTAGTGTTTTACATGGGCTTATCTTCTCTCATCCTCTACATCATAGGCCATTTTTTCAATCCCTCCCTTTTGTCTAAAACTTCAACCGTTTACATAACGCGACAACTACTAGTGATAATAAATATATATACAATGAGTCGTGATCAAAGTGGTGCTCGCCTCTCATGCCGAAGGTATTAGGTACGCTTCCCGGTGGGTGCATGCATGTTGGAACTTTGGGGGAAATATCCTGTCCCTGGCCCTGT
Organism: Onchidella celtica; assembly: GCA_963931925.1. Classification (NCBI taxonomy): domain Eukaryota; kingdom Metazoa; phylum Mollusca; class Gastropoda; order Systellommatophora; family Onchidiidae; genus Onchidella; species Onchidella celtica. Next base: position 32,848,114 of record OZ007570.1, read on the forward strand.
GGTGGTAGGACCGAGCACGAAGTCTTCTCGGGCAATGACGAAAAACTCAGATGGCCTGTGTGCACGTGGCTCACATTAAAGATGCCTTAGCAATTGGAAATCGAGATGAGCGGACCTTACAAGGCCGCTGCCCGGGTAAAATAATAAAAAGAAATAAGGTAATCCTTACCACTCCCACCCCCCTTATGGGATCAAAAGAGTATACAAAATACCAGAATACAATTATAACAACAACAATAATAGAACAAAAAAAAAAAAAAAAACATAAAAAGAGAACTGCAGATGTCAAGGACAGAGATACCCAGAAAACAAAGATCTCCAAACAATCGTGATCAAACAGTGCAGGCAAAGGTCAGTTAATCATGATTACTTCCTGGTTTGGTCTTCAGTATGTTCTCGCCAGCATAAAACTCGCCAGCAAGGCCCATCCTTTTTAGCGTAGGAGATTGATCGGTTGTGCATCGTCTGACATACTCGTCAGCATATTTCTCTAGATCGTTGTTCCATTCCTGGAAAGAGACAGTTTCAGTTGGGGAAAAACACGTGGATACAATAACGGCCATTATGTCGTATGAAGAAACAAGACGATAAACAGACTATAGCAGAATGTCAGGACAGAAGGAGACCCTGCTGACACGATAACAGACATAATTATTGTACTAGGAAGAAGCAAGACGTATACCAAAATGATAGGACATAATCAGACCCTGCCAGAAGCGTCAATCAACCACACACAATCAACCACACGTCGTAAGTAAACGAATAAGATACAGAAATAAGGATAATTAATATGACTGTTGTATTTCATTCTCCCAGTAAACCACTTTTTAAAATTATTTACTTTTTTCCTTCTTTTTTTTTTATTTTTACTATTATTATTATCATGTATTTTTTGATGAAATTTTGAACACGAGATACATCCACTGTCACCCAACATTTTGGACATACATACACACACACACACACACACACACACTCTCTCTCTCTCTCTCTCTCTGAACAATGTGTTCCCTATACCACACAATCACCCCGACTTACCAACTCCCCCGATTGACTTAACAATTTTCGCAGAATTATTATATTATAATTTTTGTATCTAGTGGAACCCATCAAGTAAAAGCCCCGGCGTCCAAGGGCAATGTTCTTTTGCACCCCCCACCCCCTTGTAATTCAGGCCACGTCATCAATTATATCAGTAGTTTAACACTGAATGATTTTCTGATATTTATTTTAAGCTGAAAAAACACCTTACCATCATTCGCATGTTTGGTGCTTTCTGTAGTTTCCGGTAATAATTATGAGCACGAAGCACTGCATTTTTCTCCTTGGTTTATAACTTTCGTCCAGAAGCACAAGGCAGGCATATCTGGAGCACGGCGAGCAAGGCCAGTAACCAGGATAAAAGAAGCGCCATTTCAACAGTTGTCTCTCTTGTTCTTGTTTTGTTTTGGTTTTTGTTTTTCGCCGGTAAGGGTGTAAGGATGTAAAACTTTGATGAACTGCTGAACCAGCATCCTTACTTAAATGAGAATATAACCCTTTCCGCTGAAATTGTCTCATCTGTTGCATGTTAGCTTCCCATAAAATGTTGGTTAAATTCCTGTCTGATGAACAATAAAATATTTACTGTAACTTTGAAAAGAATATGTTAATTGTTGAAATAAACGTATTATTTTTCTTCTCGCATTCAAACCTGTCACATGGTCTGGCTCCGAACAATCAATATTTAAAACATTCTCGATTTCGGCATCGTCAGATATCCATTCAGGCTCGTCCCTAAAGACAGCAATCTGTTAATAATAATAATAAAATAAGTTTCTTTCTCTCTCCCTGTCTCGCTCACTCTCTCTCTCTTTACCTCTCTCTATCTCAGAACAAATTGTAACGCAGCCTGTTAGGCGCAGTTTGCCACTCGCAACTCAAATAATGTTTGAATATTTCTTAATAATAATATATTTAATAATGAATAATAAAGTTTGTTGTTGCTAGTGGGGAGATGATATGAATAAATTTTAATCAATTTTGCCCGGGCAGCGGCCAGTTCTGCCTGCTCTTTACGATTTCCAACTGCCAAGGTATCTTTAAGGTGCGCAACGTGCACACGGCCCCTCCGAATTTTTCGTCCTTATCCGAGAAGACTAGGTACTCGATCCTACCCCCCAATAGGATCAGGGACTTGAGAATATGAGAAAAATCCCAATTTCCAACATGCCTGCACTGCCCGGGTTTCGAATCAGGTACCCTTGACATGAGAGATGAGCATCTTGTCTCTAGACCACTTTGTCCCATCTGTTGTAATACTGCTGCTGTTACTGTAACTGCATGATAGGTATCCATTTTGAGACTTAAACCCTGATGCAAACAAGCAAATCGTTTTTTGAGCACACTGTCAAGACGTTCAATAACAACTCTTATGCGAGCATGAGCTTTATTGTATCTTGCTTCCTCAATTGTTCTACGATTAGCAAGATGCTAAACACTTTGCTGCAAAGCAGGGAGCTAGCAACACTTTGTGAATATAAAGTAGAAAAATACTCAAGCGTGTTTCTGTATAGCAAGTTGCTAGCCCTAGCAGAATGCTAAGTTAACAAAACTTGGTGAATTCGGCCCAATGATTTTCTGCCATTCGTTTTAACCTGAAAAACACCTTACCATCATATCCTTATGCGCGACGCGACAATGAGTCGCTCGCGATCGTCGCTCGAGACCAGTCGCGCGAAGTGTCTCCTTATGCGCTAAGATTCGCTAGCGAAAATCCGGGGTCAAGCGATGTCGCTCGATCGCCCGAGTCAAAAGTGTCTCCTTATGCGCGAGCGACGTCTCGTCGCGTGTCAAGTCGCCATGTTTGACTTTTTTCTTTGCGAGGATAGACCCAAGACCAACTACGTCAGGGCGGTGCAATTCAGCACTTCCGTCCGCCGAGTCAGGAGTTTCTAAAAATAGTTCGGCGCGCACAATCATAAACACAGGCATGCTGTCATTACATGCGATTCGTCGTTCGTGTTGATCTTGGAGGAAATCCTGCACCTTATTTGTAATTACTGCAGATATAGACAATTATCAATCAAGACATTTGACACTAGTGGCTGTAAAAGAATATGATGGTAGCACAGGTGAAGGGCTGGCAAGACCCAGGACAACCTTGATAGAGACTAGATTTTTTTCTGAAATTGTTTTCCAAACAGACATTGCAAAATGCGAAAGTCAAGGCAACATACGCCACCACTTTCAAAGCAAGTTAAAACATCTACCTTGCACACTCAAGCACAAGTATTCCAAATGCAACTGTTGCACATTGGATGATGATGTTAATTTGTTCCTGACAATTCGACTGCATCACCAGGTCAGCCTAAGAAATAGTACATCAAAACAGAAAATTTCGGGAAAGAAACTTGGAAAACTGAAGAAGCTGCAACAGAAGTAACACTTTCTTCTTCTTCTTTCGTTCACCAAATCTAAATCTGCAGATTTGTTCTTTTAAGAAAATCTATGGCTTTCTGCAGTTGTGACAGAACACCATAGAGTTTGACATTCAGGTCGGTGGGTTTGGGCCAATATGTTTCCCGTAGTACTAAGAGGAGTGTGCAGTTCTGCAATATAATGCTCTTTGTTTTGAGGAGACTGGCTGCACTCACATTTTTATGGCCGATGTTCCTATTTCAAACTTTGTGAACATATTGTGGTGGAGCCTATTGTGGCCAGTTCTTAGTCTGAACAATATCACTTGATCCTCTCTGTTCAGGAGATGATATTTATCCTGTTGGTTTATTTTGCTGCCTTCTGTTGTTTTTGATGAGGTTTTTCTTGTTACATTAGTTTAAGAGGCACTGTGGCTGCTCCAAGCCAGAACCCACCTTGGCCAGTTGGTCTGCTTTCTCAATGCCTGGCACTCCACAATGTGGTGGTACACAATGTGATGGTATCCACTGTATAACTATCCTGTTTCGATTTCCAAGTTGCGTAAAACATTTCTTCAAGTCGTTAAGCTTGCCAGCTTGAAAGGCGGTAACACTTTCAAATTTCATTATCATCAGAATATTGCGGATGGAATTTGGTGAGTTCTTGTTGTTTTTTTAATCGCCCATCTGATCACTTTCCCTACTTCATTACCCTTTTTCTGCTACCCTGGTTATCTCTATACTTTTCCGTAAAATTAGGAGACGTAAATTTCTCGTCTGATGTATGTGAGAACTTCATTCAAAGTTTGCATTTTGTACCCATTTATTTGTTTTAGTCATTGAAATAATCGCACATCTGGTCCCTTTTCCTACTTCATTACTCTTGTTCGGCTACCTTGGTTATCCCTACACTTTTTCATAAGATTAGAAGATGTACAGTTCCCTTATGGTCTTGTGTATGTAAGAACTTCATTCAAAGTTTGCAGTTTATACTCATTTATTTGCTTTAATAATTAAATCAATTATTTGAATAGATTATCTATTGTACCGTGGCGTAGTGGGTCTTGGGATAGACGTTCAAGATGTATGTAGTGCAAGGAAAAAGTACTACACATGGTGCGCACAATGAATCAGCACACGCAAGATATTTCGACCAATGACTATGCTTTAAATCAGACACACCTCCAGACAGTCTGACGCGACCACCTAGCCGATCGCGACATGACTTGATCTCACGCGATGGTCGCTCGAGACTAAACGTCCCGTCGCGTATAAGGAGATGGCTTCTCACAAATCTTACTCGATTGATTTTGGAGCGACAACAATCGCGAGCGACTCAACGTCGCGTCGCGCATAAGGATACGTAGGCTAAGTAGGCTAAGAAAACTGTTTCCCTCGCTAAAAATCTTCACTCACACATGGTCGCTAGAAAATATAAAGGGACACGCCACTCGCATAAAAACAAAAACACGCCTTTTTAAAAGAAATAGTGCAACATGTTAGTACAAGCGGAAGGTAACCATGATTAGGAAGTCATAGGCCACTTCAACGTTTGGTTGCACTCGTGACCTGATTGCACTGGGGGTCTACCACCATACAAACAATCAGATTGTACCTAAATTACTTTTTAAAAATAATGTAGTTTGCGACGGGCTAATAGTCTAGTGGGTATATATTTGTACCATGCTCAGCGAAGACAGTTTTCTTCAGAGTTCAGCCTTAACGTAGTCACGTCGCAGTTCCTGTCTATTCCTATGCAGCCTATGCCATTCTTACCAATTCCTGTCCATGATACTGACATGATAGTCTTTCTGCTTATGACGCACAAGACTGCACACTCAATGGACGAAGTACTTGGTGCCCGCGCCGTATCTAAGAGTTACAGACACGCCGTATCTAAGAGTTACAGACATGCACAGACTCCAGCGGCCATTTTTTATGTTTGCGTAGACCTTACGCGTCGGTGCAAAATGGTACGCGGTATGCATGAACTTTGCGAAAGCTCACATGCACGAGCGCTGAAAAGGTTTGCAAGTTAACACGTTGTCCGGGGACGACTGAAAAATGAGTGGAAAGATGTGAAGGTGGAGGCACGGATACAATTTTATTATTTTGTCATATCATTGAACCAGTTTTCATAATTGCCAATATCGTTGCAACTCGATTTCGTTATCGTGGGCTTACCACACCAAGAACGTTTTCTTCAGTACTTGACACTTTATCAGTTTATGCCGTGAAAATAAATATTTTGAAATTTTCATTTGAAGACTTTTGAATACTGCCCGGACGAGAAGCAATTTTCATCCATTTCACAGAGACAAGAAATATTTTCGGCATGTTTCTCCAGAAGAGCACTCGCATGCTTGAAGCAATTCCCTGTTGGTAAAAACATGCTAAAAACGACACGTTTTATATTTATGTAAAATATGGATAAATATGGAGCCAGCTGGTCACTGGGATAAGTAATAGAAAAACTCTCAAATGGATCATGGAGAGGGAAGAGGAGCACTTATGGGGATGCCGGGTGTGCTAAGATTCTGATTCCTGTCTCAATCATACAGTCAATCAATCAAAAGCCCTTTTCTGTATAAATAACAATGCACTTTCTTGATGTCTAGATAGTCTATAAACAGCAAATATCTGAATTCTGAACCTGAATTGAATTTACACGCACTTCAGCTTTGTCCTGGCAGTACTGTGTTAAGGAGCATATAGGCCACAATCATGTTATATTACATGTATTTTAATGTAATATCAATATTGACTATCTAGACATCAAGAAAGTGGATTGTTATTTATACAGAAAACAGCTTTTATATAACGCAGTACATGATTTTACTTTTTAGTATGTCTCAACCAATAGGAAACTGCCTCCAGCATGCGGTGTTGTGGTGAAACATGCAGAAATTAATGTTTCTTGTTTAAGTGAAATGCTTCTCGTCCACGCAGGATTCAACTTTTCTTCAGATGAAACTGTCAAAATATTTATTTTCACAGCATAAAACACCTGGCCTGAAGAAAAGATCATTGACATCCAAAATAATATCGCCACCGCCGATGAGGCTACAACTGATAAACCCACAATAACTAAATCAAGTTGCAAAGATATTGACAGTTACCAAAATCTGTTTCATGGACATGGCAAAATAATAAAATTGTACGCTGCCTCCACCTTCACGTCTTCCCAGATGCCTGGTAGATGTTGCTTCTCTGTCATTTTTTAGTCGTCATCCGCCAAAGTGTTCAGTTGCCAACCCTTTTAGCGTGCGTGTTTGTAAGCTTATGAAAACTTCATGCATGCATGTACCCCCTACCGTTTCGCACCGACACGTAAGGCCTACAGGGAACATGAGTGTGGACCGGATATAATATACTAAAAATGATTCTCTCATGACTTCCGGGGAGGGGCAACTACGCCTACATGAATTAGCACTGTTGAAAGGGGACTATGGCCTGAGCACGAACGGTTTTGTTTTATTTGGGAGTAATAGCTCATTCCATTATAATTTAGCTTCAAGAGCATTGTCCTCTGTCAGCGCTATAGACGCAAAGAGAGTTTTGGACAACATTTTTCCCCGGAACAAGTCGGAAAATTTCCGTTCCCTATATTATCGGCATACGGCCAGTGGAGTTTGTGCACATCTGTGAATTCATGATGAATGTTGCTGGTACATGTACGTGCGTCCCCCAAGGTTTGGTTTGTTGTTGTTGTTGTTTGCGCTAGGGATACGCATTTCAAAGCCTTTTGTGACGAGCCCCTCCAGAAATGCTCCCAACAACAGCCTCAGTTTATTATTTTTTCAGATTTTCTTTTCCTTTTTTTTTTTTTGATTGAAAGGGTATGGGGCAGGGTTAGGGATTCGGTAAGTTTTAGGGTTGAGGATAAGGATGATGTTAGGGGCAGTATGTATAAGTACGCGCCCCTATCACGAAACGCTTGGGATGCGTGGAAAGTGGGTCGACCAAACAGACTTGGCGCAGGAGTATCCATGCTGAGGTGAAGGCAGCCGGAATGACATGGGCCGAGCTAAGGAGGACCTGCCAGAACCGTGTGCGTTGGAGGAGTGTTGTTGCGGCCCTATGTTCCTCCAGGAATCAAGAGGCTTAAAGAAGAAGAAGAAGAGCACGTACTTATAATAACAGCCACAACAGAGACAGCGTGCGCACCATGTAGTTCGTTTAGTGAATATGCAGTCTTGTACGTCATAGGCGGCAGGAACACCATGGACCGGAACTGGCAGGGAAAGCATAGAAACAGATAGGAAACGTGACATAGCTAAGGTAAGGCTTCACTCGAAAAATTAATTGTCATCGCCGAGCATGGTACAAATATATACACCGACCAGTTTATTGGCCCGTAGGAAACGACATTACATAAAAGAAATGTAGGCGGTAAAAACCGACTGTTTCTTTGGTGGTAGGTCCCAAGTGTGACCAGGTAACGAGCAAGACCAAACCCCTGAAATCGCACTTAACTTCCTAATCACCTTGACCTTCGCCTTGCATTAATTTGTTGCACGGTACTGGGCGCCTTTTCGTTTGTTTCCCCAGGCCTTGTCAAGCCTTGTCCGCCATCTTGTATCGACTATGTGTGGGCGACTATATGGGCGAATACGACTATCGAATCGGTTATCGCTTTTTATCGGGTATTCGCGTCGGTGCATGCGCTGCGTTGGCAATACATAGCTACCCCGGCGGCTTTCCCTGATATGTCAATCTGACTACTGCCCAGACGAACATCGGCCTACGGCCTCGATGATACAAACTGACTAGATCCTCACGTCGTTACATATCAATCTGACAATCGACTAATATAGCCTAGGTAAGTTAGGGTGGAGGTCTACCCTTTGTAGGCCTCTTCCTGGTGACGACCAAACAGACCCAAGCACGGGATTGTATATAGTGTACATAGTTTTGTAAGTATTCGATAGTCGTATTCGCCCAAATAGTCGCCCACATATAGTCGATACAAGATGGCGGACAAGGCTTGACAAGGCCTGGGGTAACAAACGAAAAAGTGCCCGGTACTGTTGTACTCTAGGGGACCCGATGTTTCTTGAGGTTTGTTTACATGAAACGGAAATTACCTCTAAGCATAGATATACAGTAATGAACTAGATTTCACGCGTCGCTTCGCCAGCCGTCTCTTTCCCTGCTTCCCGACGCGAGCGGGAATGGTCCGTATTGAAACCCCCTCTCACCATCACGGTGTGGGCTGAGCGCTCAGTGCTGACCGAACCCAGCCTAGGTAATGGGTTGAAAAATTGCGGTGATTGTGATTGACTTTGTAGCTTTAATTTGATTGGATTGATTTTGTAACTTTCATTTGTTTATATTCACTCACATACCATTTCCGTACACTATGAAATAAAATTGAATAAAGTTCCTAGATTGAAAAAAAAAAAAAACAAAAAAAACACCAGACTGATTCAACCGACACAACTCACGACAACTACAATGTAAAGCCAATGGTGTTAATGTGCATGACACGGTGCGAGAGGGTGGGGTAAGCCCAGAGGGAACACAACGATGATGAGAATAGATAGATAGATAGATAGATAGATAGATAGATATAGATAGATAGATAGATAGATAGATAGATAGATAGATAGATAGATAGATAGATAGATAGATAGATAGATAGATAGATAGATAGATAGAACAGACAGACATATAAACCTTATAGAGACAGAGTCAGAGACAGTGATAGAGACAGATAGAGAGAGAGAGATAGAGATAGATAGGGAGAGAGATGTAGAAAGAAAGAGAGAGAGAGAGAGAAGCGAGAGAGAGATAAAATAGATAGATAAATAGGTAGATAGATAGACAGATTAGATAGATAGATAGATAGATAGATAGATAGATAGATAGATAGATAGATAGATAGATAGATAGATAGATAGATAGATAGATAGATAGATAGATAGATAGATAGATAGATAGGATCAGATCAGATCAGATCAGATAGGAATAGATGAGATTAGACAAGATCAGAGTAGATCAGAATATATCAGAATAGATCCGAATAGATCAGATCAGATCAGAATAGATCAGAATAGATCAGATCAGATCAGAATAGATCGGAATAGATCAGATCAGAATATATCGGATCAGAATATGTCAGAATAGATCAGATCAGAATAGAAAGATAAGATAAATAGAATAGATAGATAGAATAAGTAGAATAGATAGATGGAATAGACAGACAGACAGACAGACAGATAGATAGATAGATAGATAGATAGATAGATAGATAGATAGATAGATAGATAGATAGATAGATAGATAGATAGATAGATAGATAGATAAACTTTCTCATAGACAAAGGCCTACACGCTGCTTCGTTTACAAACACGATGACTCAAATAATGAGTCGCGACCCACTCCAAGATGGCCGCCAGCGCCTTTTAACAATCCCATTCAGCCCCTGGCCTGTCTGGGCATTGCCTCTAAGGTAAGTTCACCAGTGCCCGTATGTAATGTCACCAGTATCCGGATATAGATTATGATACATTACCTGGTTGTATTTTTGTAGAACTAAATTATTTCTCACTATTTTTGTGGCCATTTTTGCGATTGTTGTTTTACTGAACTTTTTTTTTTTTTTCACTGGATTTCTGTGACATGGCGGGCGATTATCTAGAAATGGCTGATTATTGATTGATTTTTTAAGAACCTAATTATTTCTCAATATTTTTTGTAGCCGCATTTACGGTAGTTTATTTATTTTTATTTTTTTTGACCATTTTTTTTTTGTACCTGGCACACATTGATTTTTCGCGCCTTTCGCCCATTTTGGGTGATTTCTTCTGGATTTCTGTGACATGGCTTTACAATTGTTATATTATTATGCTCACGCAAGATCTGAAATAGATGCAATAACTTTTTTTCAAAGTCAGAATCTCTTACGGAATACCCCACCAAACTGTGCCACTTGCGGTAGAGTAACTACTTTATTTTTAAAAAGTTTAAGAAGTGAGCAGCGTTATTGGCGATGTGCTACACACAAAAGTGTAAAAACACCTCTCAGAGACGACTCTTTCTATAGCAATAGTAAACTGCCTTTAAAAACATTGCTAGAATTACTTTTTGGGAGCATATCAGGAATCCGTCTTAACTGCAAGTGAATATTCGGGAACCACAATAAAGACTGTCGTTCAGTGGTTTGCATATTTTCGTGATATGTGTAGTTGGTGGCTGTTAAATAACCCTTACCAGATCGGTGGCCCTGTTCAAACAGTAGAGATTGACGAGAGCCTAGTCGCAAGAAGAAAAAACGAAGCTGGCCGTGTTGTTCAACAGAGGCGAGTCTTTGGAGGAGTGTGCAGGGAGACCGGGCAGGGTTTTCTAGTTTTAATTCCAGATGAAACCGCGGACACGCTTTTGCCACTGGTACAAGGCCATAATTTATTGCACCTGGATCAATCATTCATTCCGACGGTCTGCGGTCCTATAACGGGATCACAAACTTACCGGTGAACCCACCATATCAGCATCTTGTGGTGAATCACTGTCAACATTTCGTTGATCCACATACCGAGGCCTGTACTAACTGCGTAGAGTGTTAACTGTTATTGGAAAAAAACTGTAACATAAAGTTTAAATGCATGCAAGGAGTCCACAATAGGCAACTGTCATTACACCTTGATGAGTTTATGTGGAGAGAAATACATGGTAAATCCCACCAAGAGGCACTACAGAACATCATCTTGCATATTTCCTAGTGGTATCCAGTATAAAACTAAAAACGGTGTGTGTAACAATTTTTAAAAATTACTTCATTTCAATATTTTAGCATCTTCTATTCATTTTATTGGCATCCTGAAAAATATATGTGGCATTTTAAAAATATTTTTTGGCATCTTTCTGGCAAATAATAAAGGGCAGTTACTGTCAATGTGCTCAGACGTAGGCAAGGGTCACCAGGGTCAAAACAGGGTCAAAATACCTCAAAATACACGGGTCCCCTAGAGTACAATAGCACCTGTTGCACTATTTCGTTAAAAGGGGCTTTTTTTTTCTATGAGAGTGGCTGACCGCTACTTATTTTCTAGCCACCATGACTGACTAAAGATTTTCAGCAGAGGAAACAATTTATTATCTTACGATATCAAGGTAAGTGTACCGGAAGTGATTCTAGCGTCTTCTAGCAGAGAATATTTACAGAAAGATCTCACCTCTACCAAGTCGCGAAATTAGGACGCGGCGCTAGCAAGAATTGGAAGGGACCGTCTTCACCCAAAGACCGTGCGCACATTTACTAAGTGCAGTTTGTTCATAATTATTTTGGGATTGGTTGAAACTATTTAGAGCCGTTTGTAAGCTCTCACTCCCGGTGGAAATGTACAAACAGGCATTGTTTACCACCGCCACCTTGCTAACACTGGCCTCTTTCGGAACCTCCCGTGTCTCGCAGTGTAAATCGACCAATAGTGATTTCTCTTGATACATACCCACTCTCTGCTTCTAGTGAGTTGACAAGGCATGTTTTGGTGGGTAAAGGGGGGTAAAGAGGTCAAGCACAAAACAGAAAAACTACATTCTCCTAAAGTAATCCTACTGTAGCACCGAAAATGATTCATGCCGAATACGGATATCTTTCTTAAAGGTAAACGACACTGGCGATACTCGGATATCCAGAGGCACCGTGTGCGCCACCCGCGTGAAGCATCGGTAAGTCCTGCCACACAACTTCTTGTCGTCAATCCTACTTTAGCACCGACAGTATCGAGCACACTCTGAACCTGCGATATGGAGACCTATTAATCCCAGTGCTTACTCGCACGTCTTAGGAGGATTACGAATCTGACAAGGACGCGACTCTAAGAGCGGTCGTGTAGGGGTTGGTCTTCTATAGCGATGTTTTAATTAGTTGACGCACACTCGTCAATTAACCCGCCTTTATAATGGAATTCTTCCCCGATTTGCGCATCGCCGAATTACACCCCGAAGATCTACTTGATTGCGCATCGCAGAATACTATTGTCTCCCCGGTGCTGATTAGTAACCTAAAGCTGGGTTCTCATGTATACGGAAACGGAAATAGGCACGTAGTCGCGACAGTGCAGCGAGGTCAGCGGGCTGCTTTTTTTTGGGGGGGGGGGGTGAGGGAGTAATAGGGATGAATTTTAGTTAATTTTCCCCCTATCAGCGGTATATTCGATCTGCTCTTTTTTATTTCCAACTGCCAATACATGTATATGTCGTGCCTAGATCCTGAAAATGCCTAAGTTCTTGAATTAGGCAGTCTTATGCCTAATTCGTGAAATAGGCAACAGCTGTGGCTAACTTGTGAAATCAATGTTAAATTTTGCCTAGATTGTGAAATTTCATGTTTTAGGCTGCCTAAGTCATGAAATTAGGCAAATTTTCATTTTAGGCATGACTACTCAACCATTTAGGCAATAATGTCTTCAGAGTAGGCAAAATCCTTGCCTAATGTGTCAAATCAATTTCCAGGTTGTGCTTTTGAAGTGCAGTGTACAAAATTAAATAACGTTACAAAGAATGTGAACATTTGAAATGTTTTGTTTTTTTTAATTTCAAATGATCAAGTCTGCATTAGAACCGTAGGGTTGAAGGACAAATTTCACATAATTTCAAAGCAAAAAAAAAAACGTATCATGAACCACAACTTTAGAATACTCCAAACGAGAGGCACAAGTATTCAATCTATCATCAAACAAAACGTTCCAATTCCAAACGTCAATATAAAGTCACAGAACAAGAAACAAAAGGCCAATGTAACGCTTCAAAAAAGGGAAATCCACTCGATTTTCTTATCTTACTTGCTCTTGGTCTTACAAGATGAATTGTTTGGGTGGCACTGACTATGGCAGTAGTTCTTTGCTTTCTTGCACTTGCATCTGGCTGTATCGCACTTCCCATTGCAAGAACATTTTTTGAATCCTTGTCCTCCATGTCTTGAGTGAAGCTGAGCAATGGTTCTCATTGGTAGGGCAGTGTCCTTCACCTGGTCAGCAGTGACAATTTGGAAATCGGCCTCAATAATTTGATTGCGAGAAAACATAGTGTTTATGATGCCATGCTTGGTGCCAACTTGGTACAGGTCGTTGTGAACCTTCAGGACCACCCCAGGCACGTTTCTGCAATCAAGGCGCCCACGATCAAACTCACTGACTGGAACCAGCACGCAGTCGTCTTGCATAAGTGGAACAAGCTTGTCTCTTGTTGTTCGCAGCATTTCAGCACGGCTTTTTTCTTGTCCTTCACGTGCATCTTGTCTGCACTGCGTCAAGATGCTTGCATGGTCTTCAAAAGCTGTACTTGAAGTGGTGGCCCCTCCAACTGCACCCACCACCTCTGCATCAGTTTCAGTTGAATTTTGTAGACCGAGTTCTAGAGTTGTACTTGAAGTGGCAGCCTCTCCACTTTCAGAGAGACCACCGTTGCCATCAGCAGGTTCGACTCTTGTGGCTTCTACAGGCGCTGCTTTATCACTTTCATCCACAGCTACCTCAGGCTCAACGCACTGCCCACCTGCAACTTGCATTCTGGACAGAACTTCCAAAAGGTCCTCTTCTTTTTCTAGCATTACGATGACATCCTTTGGCAGGCACGTTCGTTCAAGCTCAGACGTTTTCTTCCGGCCACAGAAAACTTCCAGTGGTGTTCTATTGTTCAGGTTGCGATGAGGGGATGAGTTTTTTTGCAGCTGGACGAATCTTAGCCCCTCAGCCCACTGAGTTGTGTCGTTGTCGATGGTCCAGGCTGTCAGCATCTGTTTGACATCAGCGTTGGACCGCTCAACAGATCCCTGACTCTGAGGGTGACGAGGAGATCCGTGCACGATGGTGAGTCCGGGCCATATCTCGATCATTTCTTTGATCACGTGAGCAGTGAATTCCCTTCCGTTGTCACTTTGTAGCACAGTCGGTGGCGTAATAATAATAATAATAATAATAGTTCGTCCATCAGGTATGATGATGACCTTAACAACACCAGAGGAATAAAGAACAGAAATTGTTGAGAATTTCAACACATGGACAATAAAGAGAACTAAAGGACACAGAGGACAGAATGGAAAGACTGTTCTTTCATGACTTATGGCTTCTCATGTGACTGATAAGTCCTATTTTTGCCCTGCAGACCTTTCCGCATAAATGACAAGAGTGCTCCGTTGGTTCAGTACCACTGGGCCTTTTCTTGCGCCGTTCTCTTTTTTTGATAGCCTGCTGGACTCTGTCAGCTTCCCATGCTTTGCTGCCTCTGGTAACGTCGGTGTTAAAGTCGGTGGCGTAATCATGCAAAAAATGTCAATTAAGTTGTAGGCGGTTTCTGCAGCCGTCTTCGTTGTCATTGGACGAAGAAAAAGGAACTTCGAGAAATGATCTTGATAATTAAGGATCTTTTGAATCCTCTATCAGGCGCAGACTCCATCACGATCAAGTCGACCTGACCTCGCTCTAAGATGTTTTTGGTTTGCAGTGGTCGGACAACTAGTCCCTTATTGGGCTTAGTTTTCTTTTTCTGGCAAGTTGTGCAGTTGGAGACAAACGCTGCTATCATCTTCTGTGTCACATTGTCCTACTTGTCAGCAATGAAGAACCTCATCTTCTTCTCACCTCCATGCCCAGTTGACAGGTGTGCATCCCACAGAGCATCGAAAATTTCCAACTTGGGCAGAAGGTATTCGATGCCGTCATCCGGATTCTTCCTGAGCTGAAAAGAAAAAAAAATGTGTGGGTGTGTGTGTGTGTGAGAGAGGGAGGGAGAGAGAGAGAGAAAGAGAGACAGAGAAAGAGAGAGAGAGAGAGAAAGAAAGAGAGAGAGAGAGAGAGAGAAAGAGAGAGAGAGAAAGAGAGAGAGAGAAAGAAAGACAACAAATAATATTGCAATGGAACGTGTTAACTACTACTACTATAACTACTACTACTACTACTACTACTACTACTACTACTGCTGCTGCTGCTGCTACTACTACTACTACTACTACTACTGTCTCTCTCTCTCTCAATTTAGCCCAACAGCACGCCAATAATAAACAAAGTAAACAAACACACTAAAATTGACACATGCGCGAGTGTTGTACTGGAACGTGTTGTCAACTCCTCTCTCTCTCTCTCTCTCTCTCTCTGTCTGTCTCTCTCTCTCTGTATGTGTATGTGCACGCATGAGTGTGTTATTGTGTGTGTATGAGTGTAAGTGTGTGTGTGTGTGTCTGTGTGCCTGTGTCTGTGTGTGTGAGTATTTGTGTGTGAATGTGTGTACTGTATAATAATATGTGCCAAATAGGGAATAAATAGTACAGTATTTAAGGCTTACCTTGATGATTTTCTGTAATCCTCCTACTTCCATAATCTCGAACTTTTTTCGCAGGTAATACAGACTTCTGTGTATTTCAGAAACTGCACCACTTAACTGGTCAATCATGTCTTGGTATGTTTCCTGGTCCGGTAAACAGAATTTGGTGTGGCCTCCATTTTCAAGATGCTCCTCAAAACGAAGACGAAATTGTAACTTTTCAGTTTCCATGGCTGGATTTGGCTAACACTGACAAGTCAGGTGCTGATGTGTAGTATTGACTGAGGAAGTGTTCACTCTCTATTTTTGGACATCACGCAATGTAGTGAGAGACGCGCACGCAGGCTGATGATTGGACACATTAGGCAAGGATTTTGCCTACTCTGAAGACATTATTGCCTAAATTGTTGAGTAGTCGTGCCTAAAATGAAAATTTGCCTAATTTCATGACTTAGGCAGCCTAAAACATGAAATTTCACAATCTAGGCAAAATTTAACATTGATTTCACAAGTTAGCCACAGCTGTTGCCTACTTCACGAATTAGGCATAAGACTGCCTAATTCAAGAACTTAGGCATTTTCAGGATCTAGGCACGACATAATATATTTAACGGTCGCAACGTGCACACGGGCCCTTCGAGTTTTTCGTCCTTATCCGAGAAGACTAGGTGCTCGATCCTACCGATGAGTATAGCTCCATTATAATGAGGCTATTATCACATTTAATTATTATAATTAATTTTCAGTGTCCACGAAGCACCGGCGAAAAACAAAAACAAGAACAAGAGAGACAACTGTTGAAATGGCGCTTCTTTTATCCTGGTTACTGGCCTTGCTCGCCGTGCTCCAGATATGCCTGCCTTGTGCTTCTGGACGAAAGTTATCAACCAATGAGAAAAATGCAGTACTTCGTGCTCATAATTATTACCGGAAACTAGAGAAAGCATCAAATATGCGGATGATGGTAAGGTGTTTTTCAGCTTAAAATAAATAGCAGAAAATCATTCAGTGTTAAACTACTGATATAATTGATGACGTGGCCTGAATTATAAGGGGGTGGGGGGGGGGGGGGGGCAAAAGAACATTCTAACGTGATTTGACAAAACGCCTTTTTCCTGAAAATGCCGTTTCGAGAAAATCGCCATTTAGTTTTGCGGTCTCTAAATTTAAATCTAGCAAACAAAATGCAGTTTTAAAGACTGAAGTGACACGTTATGATGTCTTTTAACTTTGTGTAAAGTTTTATTTGAATTGGTGCTGGAGTAATTAAACTGTGATGAAAAAGGCGTTTTGTCGAATCAATGCTCAAACGCATCAGACCTAATCACACAAACGCCTTGCTGAAGAGATAGGCATCGCTCTGATTACGTGTGATACGACAAAACGCCTTTTTTGTTCAGAGAGGGCATTGTTTCGCCTTTTTCTGTCCAATGACATGTTCAAAAACTCGGTTCCAAGGGAAAACTCTTCTGTATCAGACGAAAAAAATGCGTTTGCTGCGGCTATTCCTGTTTCATCCATAAAACGACACTGCTTTCTTTTTCCTGATGGGTCTAGTTTAATGCGATGACTGAATAGCCAGTTTCTTTGCTTGTTATAGGTATGATTCAAGTATTCTTGATGAATAGCAAAAGCATTGTCGGTGTCCGATTTTTTCCAAACAATGGTTATGGCAGTTGCAACTTTATAGTGTTGAGTGTTTGGTTTTCTGAGACCAAGGTTCTCTCTCCTTTCTTGCTGTCGTACAAGCCGAAAATTGGTGATGGAGTGATAGGTAACGGTGAGATCGGAGGCGGCGATAGTTCGACGAGCACTCACAGATATGACGAACTTGCAGACAAAGAATATCCAATGGAAACATCTGATTGTTTAAGTTGGGAATGTTGAACACCGGCAAGCAAATCTGACACTTACTGTGTTGCACTCTGCGTTGGTTGTTCTTCAATCCCGTCAATGGAGTCTTTTGGAGGGGAAGATAACTGAATGATCGGGTTGTGAGATGTTCAAACATTCAATGGGGTGATGTTCAGGGTGAATGCTGGATGACCACGAGCAACCAAATCGTGCCCCAGAGGGAGCAGTAGCAGCAGGGGTTGACATAGAAGTAGGAGAAAGTTCACTATTCTGTTTCTCGTTGTCCGATGTAACGTCAACATCAGAACTATCCGAAGTAAATGGATTCTCTACACTGTCACTGTCATCTGATGACAAGTCCTTGGAGTGAGTAGGCACATGATGTTGAACTGGGAAGTCAGTAAAAATGAGTAGGTGACGAACAGGTTTGGCTGTCACAGGCCTTGCAATCTGAGGATCTGGGGGACCATCAGTGTCCTCCACACCATAGAAGGCTGGCACTTTGGGTGATTCTGCTTTCTCTTATTCTACCATGTGACGCTTTACCAACGGAGTTTCATCACAGCTGCCACTTGAATCTGAGTGCGGCCGAATTATTTTCCTGTTGGATTAAACAAACAAAAGTTGCATGGCTGAATTTTTATTTTGATTGGTTTGAAGAAAAAAATACGACAAAGTGACCAGTAACAACTATATACAGTAACGTGCAGCAATGATGAAGGCATAACGAGTGAGGTCAAAGCTAAACATGAATAAAACATGTACTCTGCAAATGTAATCTCAATATCAATGAAAACAAAAACGAGCATGGTTGTCACGAGTGGAGTGAGTGCAATTAAGGGGATTGCTACAGAGCGGGTGTAGAGTAAGAAGGGCTCACAGTAGACAGCAAGTTAAGCGTGCTGTTGTGAGTAGTGGGGGGGGGGGGGTCTGAATGAGGCGAAAGCGCTGTATTACTATCACTGCAAGTTAGAAGGTCCTACGGAACGGACCTGTGAATAAGAGCCCATCGGGCGGACATAAGGGGAGCAGTCGAGAAGACTAGTGAGAGAGTCTTTCCAGTGATGACTGGTACGTAGAATGTTGATTGATTATTATGATTGATGTATTATATTATATTCGTCTATTACCATGATGTAAATAAGTATATGTGAGGAATGTGGAAGTCCGTGATATTGGATATAGCAATGTGCGCCATGAGCGATAGATGAAAGTGAATTCATGGGTTTGTAGCGCGAGTGAGTAGTGTGTACTCCGATGGAGGTGTGTTACCGTAAGATGTGTGGGGAGTGAAAGGTGAACTAGTGTGTGTACGCTTCATGGGTTGTAAGGAGAGGTGGAGTGAATAGAAATGGTAGGGTAGTATACCAATGTAATGTTATTCTTGTAGGTGTCGAGGACGGGCCGCAGAGCCACCTCGATGAGCACAGGGGATAGGCCAGCATAGGGCCGGAGGCCACACATAGGCCAGAAGTGAGGCTGTCAGTGCAGGACAGTAGAGGCACATAAAGTCGTGGCAGTCAGGCCACGGACAGGGACGTAGATATGAGCGTGAATGTGATAATGCACTATTGCCATGTTGAGGGGAGAATGTACTATTGAAATGATAATGTCTATTGAAATGATAATGTGTTATTGCCCTGCTGAGGTGCTAGGGGAATGCTAAGGTGTATGACAATAGGAAGGTGATATTGAGAGACTGCGGTGCCAGTAAATTATTAATGTGCTATTAAGACCCTGAGGGGAGAGGCTGAGGCCGAAGTGCCTTTAGGAGTAACTACCGGATTGTGGATCCGAGGGAGAGTGTGTGTGAGAATAAGGCCGTTGTACGGCAAGTTGATTTCAATAATATAATGTATGTAATTGCGCTATTATATGTATAATTATGTTTAATAAATGTGTGAGTCTGATGGGTTGTTTTGTTAAGTGTTAAACTTGTTTGTTCGTGATTGTCGTCCTGTCATAAACTATTACATCTCCCAGTCTGGGATTTGTGACAATGGTTATGATGTAAATTCATTGATGATTTATGAACATTCATGCCATTATTCGATACAGTGATCTAGTTGCCTGCTGCAGTCTATGTCTACATGTTCAAGGCATTTGAAAAATGATGATGACGATGATTTTTGTTTTGCTGTCACAAGAACCAGCAGAGGCTCAAAACTTCTTATGGATACATCAAGTTCATTATCAGTTACAAGTCTATGCCCTGATGTTCAGACACATGAAATGTACAAACGTAACAGAAGAAGAAGAAACATGAACTTACTGCTTAATGCGCTCCTTTAAAAGTCCCGAGGATTCATGGGAACAGAGATGGTGATGCTGTGAATGCAGTAGGGCAGAGAGAGAGATTTCACCTTGAAGTTCATACCTGGAACTGCCTTAGTTTTCAAAATTCTGCTCCTTATAAAGTCTCGCGACAAGAAAAGTTGAGTAATAATTGGAACAACTACGTCCCCGACTTTGACCGAAGATTCTGGCCGACACTGGAACATCAAACGACATCGAGGAAAAACTTCCCATGATGGTCAAGGGATGACCTCGGTGGGGGAAAATATCGTTAGATTCGATGCTCGTCTGTGCGTGAGCCAGCGGAGAAAGTTCGGCAATGTTACGTAGACAAGGGCAAGGAGATGGTCTTTGGTTTTAGAGGTACTAAAACCAATTTTTGATGATCATTATACACAAAAGTGTTAACAATGTTAACGACACTTAATACAATGCAGGTAATTATTGAGTTAAATAAAGATTTGTGAGAGACAAACATTGTCAGGAGATAGTTTTATTGTACTCAAGACAGCCGAATTTAAGAGGATAATGAAAGACTGGGCTGAATGATTACCAGGGATGCCCCAGTAACAAATCACGTCGACAAAAAGCTTTTTATTCTACTTATATAACGACGGTTTGTCAAGGTAAAGGTGTTTTGTCATCTCACTCAGCCTCAGGCCAACGCCTATATTTGAAAAAAAAAGGCGTGTTGTTAAATTAAAGGCGTTTTTGTCATCTCACTCGGCCTCAGGCGAACGCATTTCGAAAAAAAGGCGTTCTGTCAAATTAAGGGCGTTTTGTCGCGTTTCAGTAGACTAAAAGGCGTTTTGAAAAAATGTTTTTAAATAATTTTAAAATGGCTAAGCTTTTTCAAAACCTGATAAGCTCATAAGATGAGGATTGTTGATGAGAATTAGATAATGAAATATAAAAATTTCGCGCCAAAATGTAAAAAGGCGTTTTGTCAAATCACGTTAGCATTGCCCTTGGATGCCGGGGCTCTTACTTGATGGGCTCCACTAGATACAAAAATTATAATATAATAATGAGTTTAAGTTTTCTGCGAAAATTGTTAAATCAGTCGGGGGAGTTGATAAGGCGGGGTGATTGTGTGATATAGGGAGCAAATTGTTCAGCGAGAGAGAGAGAGAGAGAGAGAGAGAGAGAGAGAGAGAGAGAGAGAAGAGAGAGAGAGAGAGAGAGAGAGAGAGAGAGAGAGAGAGAGAGAGAGAGAGAGAGAGAGAGAGTGTGTGTGTGTGTGTGTGTGTGTGTATGTCCGAAATGTAGGGTGACAGCGGGTGTATCTCGTGTTCAAAATTTAATTAAAAAATACACGATAATAATAATAGTGAAAAAAAAAGTCAACAATTTTAAAAAGTGGTTTACTGGGAGAATGAAATACAACAGTCGTATTAATTATCCTTATTTCTGTATCTTATTCGTTTACTTACGACATGATTCTGTCTCCATTATGTGTGGTTGATTGACGCTTCTGGTAGGGTCTGATTATGTCCTATCATTTTGTTATACGTCTTGCTTCTTCCTAGTACAATAATTATGTCTGTTATCGTGTCAGCGGGGTCTCCTTATCTGTCCTGATATTCTGCTATAGTCTGTTTATCGTCTTGTTTCTTCTTACGACATAATGGCCGTTATTGTATCCACGTGTTTTTCCCCAACTGAAACTGTCTCTTTCCAGGAATGGAACAACGATCTAGAGAAATATGCTGACGAGTATGTCAGACGATGCACAACCGATCAATCTCCTACGCTAAAAAGGATGGGCCTTGCTGGCGAGTTTTATGCTGGCGAGAACATACTGAAGACCAAACCAGGAAGTAATCATGATTAACTGACCTTTGCCTGCACTGTTTGATCACGATTGTTTGGAGATCTTTGTTTTCTGGGTATCTCTGCCCTTGACATCTGCAGTTCTCTTTTTCTGTTTTTTTTTTTTAATTATTATTTATCTTGTTCTTTTATTGTTGTTGTTATGTATTCTGGTATTTTCTATACTCGTTTGATCCCATAAGGGGGGTGGGAGTGGTAAGGATTACCTTTTTTTTTTTTTTTACCTTCTCGATTTCCAATTGCTAAGGCATCTTTAATGTGAGCCACGTGCACACGGGGAATATGGGTTTTTCGTCATTGCCCGAGAAGACTTCGTGCTCGGTCCTACCACCATAGGGCCAGGGACAAGAATTTCCCCCCAAATTTCATGCATGCACCGACCGGGAAGCGTACCTAATATCTTCGGCATGAGAGGCGAGCACCACTTTGATCACGACTCATTGTATATATATTTATTATCACTAGTAGTTGTCGCGTTCTGTAAACGGTTGAAGTTTTAGACAAAAGGGAGGGATTGAAAAATGGCCTATGATGTAGAGGATGAGAGAAGATAAGCCCATGTAAAACACTACATACGACATCTGAGCACATCGAGGCAAGTCGAATCAACGTAGATGATCATGCACAGGCCTCACTTAGGCCTAATTGAAATCATGACCTCAGTGGCTCATGCGTTCATGAACAAAGAAAAGATGAAGGGTGATCAGGCAGCAATACAAAGAAAAAACATCCTTCTACATCATTTCAAGTCTCCAAATCTAAAAAAACAAAAAACCTTCTGTAAGTCAAAAAGGAAGGTACCTTCAACCTTTCAGGTAAATCCGGATTGTATGAGCGGCAGTAGGGCGCGTTAATAATTAGATGATTTTTTTTTTTTTTTATACAACATAGATTATTAAAATTGACTAGTAGACTTACCTGAAGATGTGTCCAATAACTTGTCTTTTTAAAATTATACTTGTAAGTGATAATATATAAACCTTTCCCATGTATGAATCAGGATAATACTGATCTTCGGCGTCTCCCTCTCGTGGTTTCTGAATAAAACGCAGACAGACGCGCAGACACGTGGTATATTTATATTCGGTTGTTGTTGTTTTTTTTTCAGTCCATAGTCCTAACATTGACAAGCAACAGCGGTTGTATAATGAATTGATGTAGTTTAGTATTATCAAAGAGTTTATTGAGCACAGTAAAGCGGAGTCAGAAGTCTCACGGTGCGCATGGTTCACGAAGTGGCGCATAGTTCACGAAGTGTGCCGAATCGAACGCTGAACATAGCTAAGGTTTGGGGCAAGCTGTGCCTGTTCATTTCTGTACGAAGGGAAAGGGAGCAGTGGCTAGCTTTGTTCTGATTTGATTGTGTGGCAGAACGATGGTGTGAGACTCGAGCCTGCAGACACTAATTCTGAAAGCTCGAATTCCCATTGAAAATCAACTGAAAAATTAAAACAAGCCGCTTCCAAACCCGCGCAGCCATTTTAAAAACACCTAATAATTTTGAATCCTATGGGAGGCGCCATATTGAACGCATAGGCGCGCACCTCAGTAACCTGTCTGGCTCTGCTGGCTGCCTTGCTGGCATGTGAAAGCACCAGGCGAGCAGCACACCGACAGAGCTACTACAGCTCTCTCATTTATATAATTAAACCCTTACAAATAATTTTTCATTTGATAATTAAGGTCTGCTCATGTGGTTTGAAAGCACTGCTCACGGTTTCACTCTTACTTCTTGATCTGCACTCATCTGCCCAACTTGCTGAGTATCACTAAACATTGCCCTTGCTAAATACATGCCAAACCTGGGAGACCATACGATGCCAGTTTCGGTTATTCAGACTTTGATTTGTATGTCAACAATATCAGAGAGATGAAATTGCCCTTAGAAGACTCCATCTGGGCCATACCCACATCATGCACCGTTTTTTTACTTAGGGGGGGGGGGGGGAGGAAGATTCCCTCGAATGTGTGGCATGTCAACCATAAATAAAACATAATTATTTTGACTGAAAGGGTAGACATCTTGCACATCCGCAGACAGCACTATGCCCGTGGGTCCATGAAAGAATTATTTTCTCACGTGGACCCGCAACGCATCCTGTCCACAGACATGATTCTCTTTACGCCATAGTGACAAGGTGGGAAAATGTATTGCACAGGCTTTAAGATATTTAGTCAGAACTATTCAGTATTCTCAACGTGACATCGTACTGCTAGGAAAAAATGCAAAATTTGATGACAAACAGCACAATTTACACTAAAATTCATGGGTGGAGGTGGCTAGTCTCTAGTCTGGGGGTAAAAAGGGAGGGAAGGGTCTCGAGAATGTCGTGGCTGTGCAGCTTCCTGTCGGTGCTGTACTGACTCCTGATAGAGTCCTAGCCTGGACTTGGAGAACAGCAAATCAGTTTGTGTCTCAGAGATGGACACCGCTCTGTGGCAGCGTTTTCTGGTGGCCTGCGCCTGGTTGTGGCGCGCCATTTCCACAGATGATAATGCTGACCTTATGAGAGCATACCGATGCTGTCTATTTTGAGCTGTTTCCAGAATGTTTGTTGGTGAGTTGTGGCAACACTTCAAATTTGAATGCCATTGGTAGTAATTAATATGATTTAAGTAATTGTTTTTCTTTGAGTGAGTGATTATATTTTATTGGATTTAAGCCTGACATTCAAAATAAGTCAGTTCTTTTTTGTCTTGAAATCTCTTTCAGGGCCAGACTACACAAAGATGATAAGAAACTGGTACAATGAAAGGGGGCATTTTGACTATGAAACCGTCTGGTGCAAAAAACCTCACTGTCATCATTACACACAGGTAGGAAAGTTTATACAGATCCTTTGAAAAACAAAACAAAAAACTAAAAACATTGTACGTCTCTGTCCTATCATTCTGCTATGTTCTTTCCGTCGCTTGCTTCTTCTTAGTTATGGCCATTATCGTCTTTCAATGTCCCACAATTAAAAAACAAACGGTACGAAAAGAAACAAAAAAACATCAATATAATGAAATCGAAAAGTCGTTACGAACTTTCATTAGGCTAAAGCAAACTGGATGAAACTGGAAAAAGAAGTTAGTAAAACGAATACATGAATATGAATTGGATACTTACATGCATTTGGTTCTTGCTCATAGGATCTCTGGAAGAAAGCCAAGATACGTTTATATGATTTTATACTATTGTTAACACAGTGACATCTAGTTTTGCACCACCTCATCAAGATGTGAGTTTAATATAATTTGCATAGTGGCCAGAAAATAAGTCAGCACATCAACAATCATCTCTTGCTCACAAAGTTTACCGAAAAAGTTTCTCACATAATCCTGATTAATCCTGATTCATCATTATTCAAGTTTAATTTCCCAGAACATATAATCGTAATTTATATTGGAAACAAGATACATTTTTTCATGCATATGTATATATATCATTTTTCCCTGTCTCTACGGTAGATGGTGTGGGCTGAGAGCTACAAGTTAGGCTGTGCTATTAACAATGATACACGGTGTTCGGAGAAAGTCATCTTTATGTGTCTGTATGCGCCAGGGTGAGTTGACTTAAACTATAACGAAATCTTGGTTGGTAATAGTATCAGAGATAATGATAGCTGAAGAAATGGTTATTGACAACATTGGTGTTGTGTTTAATTATACAGGGTGTCCCTTGGTCACTTTCTACCTCACGTCGTCTTTGAACTTCCATGCATGAGCTTCATATTTTAACTAAAATTAATTTATATTACAAATTGTTGTTGGGTCTTTCGAGTTTGAGCCGGGGGAAGATACGTCAACATGTTAACGGTCATATTGTGCAAGGAAATAGCAAGAGGATGGGGAGAATTTAACAAAATGATAGGACAGAAGGAGACCCTACTAGAAGTGCCCACCAACTCCCCGCAAAGTGAGGAATGACAGAGGACAGAACTTAGGATCTGGAAAACCCAGAATATTTTCACCCCTGTGCTAACAAGCGCTCTCATAAATGTTCTATAAAACCTTTGGCTCCTGGCTTGCAATCTTCGAAACGTGGGATTAGAAGTGTTTTTCAGGTTGGTTTTAAATTTATTGCAGCAGTAGAAGAATGTGGACATACTGGTATAAAATCAAGGCATAATAATTTAAATGCCTGAATAGTAAGAACAATGGACTTTGCAAGGCCGAGTAGAATGCAAAGACACATGGCAAAGGTTCAGTACGCATCGAGAATCTGTTCACCTGAACCACAGCTCATGATGCCCCCTTTCGTAACATGTCTCCTAATCCCCCGTGATGGTCCACAACCATATTTCATTTGTTCATGCCAACTTTGAGAAAATATCAGATCATCAGTTTTCAAGTCCATTTGTAACAAACAGGTTTTCTTGTAATTTTATATAATGGATGAAAATAGATTTCAAGTTCATACTGCAGCATTGTTATGTTTGTGAATGTCAAGCTAATTGCCAGTGTCTCTGTTTGATACTGCAGTATTGTTTTGTTTGTGAATGTCAAGCTATTTGACAATGTCTCTGTTTGCCTGTAACCTCTGTCTGCATGTGTATTCTCCATTTGTGCGCGGGTGGTTGGTAGGCGATCTGGTAGGAGCTTCTTCTGTCCCAACGTTCCGTATTCTGTCTAGCCTTTCCCTTGCAAAATCTGACCGTTATCTTGCCGACCTATTTCTCCAAACTCTAACTCAAATTGAAGTTTATCAGTTTGCCTTTTCCTGGCACAATATGACCGTAATTGAATTGATGTCGTGTCTCCAAACTTAAGCTCAAACCCAATTTGTACATTTCATCAGAGGCATTTCCAGAGGCGAAAAGCCGTTCTTGAAAGGAATTCCTTGTAGTGAATGTAGAGGAGTGTGGGAGTATTCCTGTACTCGCGGCTTGTGTGGTAAGTAACATTTACCATTATGTAGTAAATAACATAGTGTAATAAGCAACAATAAGTATGTCTTTGTAGTGTAATAAGTAATATGTAGCTACAGTGTTATAAGCAACAATATATTTTTGTGATGTAGAAAGTAACATGTCCGTATAGTATAGTAAATAACAATAATATATCTTTGTATTGTAGTAATTAACATATACCTACAGTGTAGTAAGTAACAACTATTTTTAGTGTAGAAAGTAACATGCATTTATAGTGTCTAGAATGATGGCTGATCGGTGAACAACATTTCCTCTATTCGGCTTTGTAAAAGTGCCATTGTTTACTCACGCATTCGCCATTGGATGGCACTGCAAAACCTGTAAAGCAAAACCCCATAGCTGTCCAAACTTATTGTATCTTGTACTTTTGCTACCATAAAGGCACGGAGAACTACCGAAAGTAGAGAGAAAATAAATATTACGAGCTAATATTAGAATGTACTATTTGTTTCATATCTTTTTATCCAGGGCCATCAAAAATGCATAAAGGTCAAACACAAACATATCTTGAGGGTCTTTTATATCTGTCCTCAATATTAGCTTAATGAAAACGATTAAACGTAGGACATAGCTCAGTTAGACGAAATGGTAAACCAAACCAGATGGTTTTTCCAACACTGTCGTTTCTGATTGCTCATATTCTTTATCACTGATCCGTGTGATTGTTGGTTGCTATAACAATTTATTTTCTTTCTCTGTCACTCTCTTTCTCATTCTCTCTCTTCCCCCCCCCCTTCTCTCTCTCTCTCTCTCTCTCTCTCTCTCTCACACACACACACACACACACACACACACACAAACATGCACGCATGCACACGCATCAACTGGGCATTTGCTTTTCAAGACATGGAGAAACCATTGGTATCCAAATCTAAATCTGGATTCCCGCCCAGCACTACTGTGAAAGCACGAAGAACCACAATAAATGTGAAGGTAGGGACAGGATAATTAGTAGAGGCTAAGATGCCAATGTAGGGCCTACTATTTTTTTCATATCTTTTCAGGTAAACCAGATCTACCAGAAACAGGCAAAGGTAAAGCAAACAAATTTGTATCATTTGTATCGTGTCTTTATTATCAGGTTCATGGGAATGATTGAGCGCATGGCTAGATCCAGTTAAGAAGAAATGATAAACCAATCGTGTCATTAATGTTTACTGATTGATCTGTGTGATTCGGGGTTGTTATAATAATTTATTACCTCTCTTTCTCTCTCTCTCTCTCTCTCTTCTCTCTCTCTCTCTCTCTCTCTTTCTCTCTTTCTCTCTCTCTTTCTCTCTCTCTCTCTCTCTCTCTCTCTCTTTCTCAAACACACACTTGCCCTCACGCACACGCATCAACTACGAATTTTCCCTATCAAGACATGGAAAACCATTGGTATCCAAGTTTAAATCTGGACTCTCGTCCAGCACTACTGTGAGAGCACGGAGAACCACTGAAGGTAGGGACAGGATAATTATTACAAGCTAATATTCGAATGTACTACTTTTTTCATATCTTTTTATCCATCGTTTCGGGTAAACCAGGTCCATCAGAAACACAGAAAGGTAAAACAAATGTGTATCTTTTGTATCTGCTTAAAAGGCTGCTCACCCCCCCCCCCTCCCCACCATCCCTTCCGCCTTCCCCGATCCAGCCACAGGTGAACACATGAAAAAAGATTCAGTTTACACTGGTCATACATAGATAGGGGAAATGGCTGAACGCTAGAGAAACGGAGACATTCCCACTCTGCAGGGCTAAGTTTGGCCAGCTGCTGCTGCATATAACTCGTAACTCACGATTGAAGATGTGAACAGCTTGACAGGTGCGGACAATACAGAACCAACTATCAGAAAGCCATTTTACAATGCATTTCAGTGTTTAGGGAACTAATCTGTATACAGATGATCAGAGCTTAAGAATCCATGAATAAAGGTTCTTAAATTCTCATAACTGGAAGTTGAGGAAATAAAGTGAATTTCAAGCTAATTTTTTTTCACTCAGGAAGATTTCACTTCAGTACGTACATGCTCGTCTACCCCGCCCTTGCATATGACAACATTTCTACAGTATGTTTGCCGCGATGTGGGTTAGATGGGGAGAATTCGACTGACACTCTTTCGAAGTCCGCTCCCACAATCGACGAACACACAAAAAAAATACTTGCACTCTAAAAACTAAATAAATCGATTGCTTTGATTTTTAGCAGAACTGTAGGGCAGTTTAATTACAGGAATTAATGTAACAAATATAATTATAAATATAAATATCAATTCAAAGGCAACTGAATCTAACTAATGAAACTACAGCTTTCTATAAAGACTAACTTATTCACTCTACCTACTTGCAGGTCATATGAGTTAGATGCCAAATAGAATCCGCGCACGTGGCGACGGATATAACAGTTTAAATTCTATTAATTCAATGAGACATGTTATGATATGGACATTTCCTCTAGACACGCCATGGAGAATGCTTGTACAACCATGCGTTGTCTGGCGGTAGCTCTGAAACTGTCTTCAAAAGTAAGTAGAACGGTTCACTTTCATCATTACAAATTAGTATGGACTCTCACCATGCGGCCCTCGCTGGATGTAAACGCTGTGGGTTCATATCAAACCAAGTAGCTTAGGCTCTGGAGCTTTAAAACATCACGCTCCTCACAATATGGACTGCTCAACTGCGTCTCCATGTCTCTCATCTGGCTGAGGACTATCGCCGTCCACCTCGTAAATGGATTGTCTACATGTGGCCTCTATCTAAGCTCTGCACGGGTTTAAATACTAAAGCTATGTCTCGACCTTCCGTCCAGATTCATACATTTGATTGGTGCAGTCGCTTCAGCTCAGCCTGCAATATTAATTTATGTTTGTCATGGCCTTGCGCCAAAATCAAGGTCAATTTTACGGTCTAGACAAAATTTAAAATGCGAAACATTAACTACTAAAATCTTCAAACCTCGTGCTTTCTACTCTTATGCACGAATTTCCGAACGCCAACTAAGCGTCTAAATAAACTACCTTTACTCGCCCCTTATCTATGTTAATCAAAATCACGGGGTCGAGAACTGCTCTGTCATTCCTAGCTATACATTTATTCTGTCTCGCCCCTCCTTCTCTCCATCCATCAGAAAAAAGGTGTTTCAAAACAAACTGTTCACGAGAACAGCTCAAGGACAAATTACGCTGGTTATAATCAACAAGATCGTAAAAATTAACTCACTGACGTCGTGACCTACCACGGCATTTATGATCCTAATGTGATCATGACAATGTTATTACATTAATTACAATGTTTTCAATGACTGACAACCTGCTAGGCGGGAGCTGAATCTCAACTTTTGATAAAATCCTTACAAGAAAAAAAGTTTTGATTACAGTAATAAATTGCTTTGTTTTTCATAAATCACCCG
Organism: Onchidella celtica; assembly: GCA_963931925.1. Lineage (NCBI taxonomy): Eukaryota > Metazoa > Mollusca > Gastropoda > Systellommatophora > Onchidiidae > Onchidella > Onchidella celtica. Next base: position 32,878,068 of record OZ007570.1, read on the forward strand.
TCATAAACATTTACAGAGGTGAGGTAAAGGAATAAATAGAACGAGAGTAATTTTTTCCGAAAAAGAGACATTTGAAAATTTTGAACTGACAAGGTTATGACTTCATGCCTGGAACTATGCTAACGATAGACACCATTCTCTGATAATGTTACTAAAATAATGTTTGCCATTAATGTGGGAGAGGATTACAGAGAGAAAGTTAAAACTCATTTACTTGATTACAAATCAGACGTTCTTTGGACCATGGGGCAGATCAGTGCCTTTAAATAATTCCAGTGTGTCACCATAACTTGTGGATCTAGTCTTGAAAAAAAAATCTACACGCACAAGAGCAGAATGCAAAAAAATGAAGTTAAATGGAAAGCATGAAGTGACCAAAACCAAACTGTAGTATCGATTCTCTCGACACGCTAAGTATTAAATGAAGTCAGGAAAGAGGGAGACAAGCACAAAAGGGAGTAACAAGAGAAGGCAAAAAAGCCAAACGCGGCGGCTTTTCTCCAACGACTGTCATACATGTATGTTCAGATCGCTACAACCCTTCCTGGCTCTGTCACCACTATATTCCTTATAATTTACGGTCCGGTCCACCATAATCACCAAAGAGTTTGTTCACGTTGCTAATGGAATGCGGATGCCTTGAATTTTGACGCTCTGTCTCTGTCTCGAGCTATAGAATACATGTATTGGGTTCTGCAAGCGTTTTCTTGCATCAACTTTCAAACCCAAAACAATGATCATCATTATCATCAGTTGCCCTGTCTAGAACAGACATTGGCGATCATGGCTGTCCACTCGGATTTGTCATCAGCCAAACTTCAGAAGGAGTTCGTATTGTAACGTTTATTTGTTGTCCATGAATTAAGACTTTCAGTGAAAGTTTTCTGTCTATCCCTGCTTTTCCTGCCCTCGATCTTCTCTGTGATTGCCAGATGTTCGAGGCTCCTGAAGCGACAGATGTATCATAGAAATTTCAATTGCCTCTGTCTTGTTGTTTTAATTATTGATCTTTTCAGATTAGAGTCTCTTAATACTGACTCATTTGATTTGTTTCTCCATCCATGATATTCTTCTAATAAACCATATCTTTGCTGCTTCTAGTTTCCTCTCTATATCCTTGTTCATTGTCCAACATTTGCATTCGCATAAAAGCACTGGCCACACACAATGTTTTCAAAACTCTGATTTTCGTGATCGTTGATAGATTTCTCTTCATTAATATTGATCTCATATTTTGGAATGAATCTTTGGCCATTCTAATTCTTTTCCTTATTTCACTTATGCTTCTACCGTCTGATGTTATCAAAAAGCCTAGATAATTGAATTTTGTAATGTGTTTGATTTGCTCTCCTCTACTGACCAGATTACATTTCGGGTTGATTGTGTTTTTGGAGATTGCCATACATTCTGTCTTTTTCACGTTGAGGGACAGTCCCAAATAGCTTTTGCTATTCTAATTTATACAGTATGATATTGTTTGCTTCATTTTCCGAACGTTCGGGAGAGAGGGATGGTTTCTTTTACCGTCAGTATATTGCAAGTGAGCAAGATACGTTTCAAAATGATGTTTTATTTTATATTATTTGAATATGACTGATTGCAGTAAAGTATTTTGAACAAAAATGGTGACGGAATCATTTCATGATGGGTCCAATGGAACTGCAAGCGTGTTTCCGGAAATCTATGGCCTGGTCTTACCTGGAAGTGTTAGTGATGAAGTTGAGAATGTAAATGTATACCTATTCCTTGATAATCATGATACTGATACCATATGATAGGTTTAAATTTAGTAAAATGCGCTACCGTGTCAAATGCTGAATTGATTGGGCTAACTACGCTTTGTGCACTGTCACTTGTTTTTTCCCGCTGATCTAATATTCCAGATAATAAAATGTTCCTTGTCTAATATAATATAAAAGGTCTCTTTCTCTCTCGTAAAAACCTGCCCGTCTATCCAGAATGATTCCCTTCTTAGCCAGAAATAGTTGTAATCGGTTTTTCATCAGAGGAGACGCGATTTACATGTTAAATGAGACTCACGGATCCCGCCATTTTGTTTTGTCCCAATGGTCCTAGGGCAGGCGTCCTCTGATTGCCTAAAAGGAAAACAACTCTTACAATGGAAAGAGTCAGGTATCATTTTCTCTTGAGATGTGGAAGGAGAGTGTTTTATGGCCAACAGAACACACAATGAGTCCATTGTTTGAAACCTAAACACGCCGACTGGTGAAAGCCCAACACTGGATTTTCCATAATCCCTGACTGTGAGGCCCATTTTAAGCCCTCCGAATGTTGGAACCCACTTTCTTGCCACCCAATTTTATGGTTGTTAACATACAAAACCCACTTTAGTTCTCTGTTTATGTCTCTGTCTGTTTGACTCTCTCTCCCTCACACAAACACCATAACGTGCGCACACACGCACACGCCCCCCTTCACACACACACACACACACACACACACACACACACACACACACACACGCAGGCACACAAGAGTCCACAACCACTTCTTTACTTCACAACCAAACAGGGTCAAATCCTTAACGACCATGCCCACAGGAATACAAAGTTTACAAAATTAGTACAATCAGCTGTATGGTTTTGACACTAAGTGGTAAAACTGGCAAGCCATATTACCGCATACTGATGTAACTGGTGGCAAATAAAAGGGGAAAAAACCTTTCCTCTCAGGTATCGATGACTCAAAATACCTAAAAGGTGTCCCATGGTTTTCTTTCTTATCTTGCCGTTTACTTTCCATGAGTGCGCAAAGATACGTTTTCCTTAGGTTTTATTCTTTGATATTCAAGTCTTTCCTCGCTTATTTACAGTTTACATTCCATGTGTGTGCGGTGTCAATGACATAGTTTTTTTTTCTAAATTAGATTTTGATTTGGCATTAAAATTCTCCATTGTCTGTCTTTATTTTCTTTGCGGTTTTTACTCACTATGTGCCACTAATACTATATCAAGTCCAGTAGTATGTATGAAGGTCAACATAATAAATAATGACATTAATATTTATTATTGGTAATCAGCAATTCACTCTAAAACTTGAAGACCATATTCAGGATACCAAAACATGAAGAAAACAAGCTTTAATTGTTTCAGTGCTTTAATTCTACTGTTATATGTTATAAGAGAACAATCTCACCTCTGTTACAGGAAGATATAAATTACTTTGGCTGACTAGACTTCATCACAGGTCGAAACAATCATAATACTATGACCTATCCATGCTTTGTATGCAAGAATTATTATGCTACAACGTTGAAATTTGAGAAATTGGATAGTTTCAAAATCACCATAAATCCACACGCATTAAACTTCATTAAGATGGTAGAATAATTTCAATATTGGCTAGTTACATCAATATCACAAAAACCAGTGAAAGCGTATCCCTGTAAAAAAATATATATTGTATGAATGACCATCCACACGGTGTGTATGCTCCATTTTGATAATTTTCTTCGTTCACTCCCACGATAGACACTGTTCATGTGCGCATTCGACCTAAATCCCCTACTACTCTATTAAACGAGCTTCTGGCCATTGGAGTGATGAATGTCCACGATAATGCCATGATCTTTGCACAGTGACATTTTCCGTTAACTATTTGACTGTTTCATTAGAAATAATTATGATCTTTTACATAATTCAAAACTCAATTTAGAGAAAGAAAAAATAGACAAAAACCAAAACTGTCTATTCCCATTTCCATCATTGGAAAGCGCACGTCGGCTCATTAGAAACTTCTTCTGCTTCTGTGTGCTTTCAAGCGTTGGGGCCACTCGCCCCCCCCCCCTCCCCCACACCGCAGTCCCACCCCCTGTCTTTCGAGCGCACGTCCTCATGGATGGCTGCATTCGGGATACTAATAGTTTTGTGCCAAGGTGAAGGTTAAAATGAATGTTAAAACCAATATGACAGAGAATTCTATCTTTGTTAGTCCTTGTGAATTTTCTGTTGAGGTTCTCCAGATCTCTTGCTCAGCGAACTAGAAGAACTGTCATTTGTTTCTACAAAAGAAGGAAAGAACTTATGCGGTAAAGGCCTGTTTGCACTGGTAGGTTTAGGACAGGTAAAAAGCAACAGCGTCCCGACTTAATCTGTCCCATATCGATACCATTATCACTCCTTAAGATTCAACGACTTTGCTTCTCACCTGCCTGATATGGTACGCGAGCGATCCGGTATCCCACAGACAGCTCTCGCTTTCAAACATTAATTTCTGTGATATATTCATCGATTGTTCCCACGAGCGTCATTTTTTATGGACATCATGGTCACCTGGAGCAGAATCTTTCCAAATCGGAATGAAATATTAAGTCAGCGTGAATATACCACTTGTAACGATTTATTAAGAGGCAATGGAGATTCAGAACGGGGCAAAGTAAAATACACAAGTACTTCACTTCGTGTGGACGAGTTATGGATTTTCACGACAATGTAGATAATGATGCACGAGGGACACCCGCAAGAGCTGAGGCATGGAATGTTGATCAGTTATCCTTTCAGAGAAGGATGTAATTCCGAAATCACGATAAAAGTTTTTTCCTTTTACAATAATAATAATTTTTTAAAAATCATCTAATTTGGCTCATCAATACCATGTCAACAATCAGTGGAAGTTGGTTGTAACGAAATGTAAATTTTCACCAAAAAATGTGTCCTTATACCCGAGGTCTGGTGATTCTGGCCTTTACTACTATTTTTATTCATATTTAGCAGCTCGTTCTACCAACTTCTGAGTGTAGTGTTTTTTACGCCCAAGCAAGCACATGTGCTTTTCAGGGAGTAGTTTAAAGAAACTTGAAAGCTTTACTTTTGAGCTTTGCATGCATGATATTAAATGCTTTCAGAGCACATTTCTCCAGGACCATGTTGTCGGGGTATAATGATAATCTGGTACTGTTTCAAACGTGTATTTTCGGAGAACTAGTTCATTCCATCTCACAATGGCTGAGCTGTCATGCAACCTCAAGAGTAAAAATTTGTTTACTTTATTCAAAACAAACGTTTTTGAGCTAGAGTCTCTGCAGAAATGGGTGAAATTACAAAAGTTCACTGATGTTCCCATTGTTTACGCTGCGCAGTCGTGCGACATTGTTTTGAGTTGTAAAGCACCAGTGGCGAAAAAAGGGCCGTTTGCTTTTATCTCCAGTGTTTGGATTTGCTCTTATGCAGACATGATATAATAAAGACGGTATTTCTGTGCACACGGTAAAAACGCTGCTCTTTTGGTCAATGTTTTTTTGTTTTTTGTGTATTCATGTTAACGAAGAAAACTTTTTGTTTTTCCTTTGCCAATGAAAAAACAGTTCTCAGTTAAGACCAATTGAAATAGCAGATCATGCAAAATTTGGCCCGGATCCATCAAGGCCATCACAATCTTCAGAAGTGTTCTTTTTCTGGAGGAGTATACAATTCCTGGACATACTGGTTTTGTTAACACTCAGAGCGTTATTCAAATAGGAAAAATTCACCCATGCAGTTTTTAGAGTTGTCTTCTACCCACACTAGATGAGTGAGAAGAAGCCGAAGCGGACGTTGTATGTCGACCCGGGCGCGACCATAGTGTTCGTTTAACATGTCGCGTAAACCTTTTAGCGAGTTAGCTATATAATTATTTGCGAATTTTGCGGGTTTTTCCTCCGTCATGCCCAATTGTATGCAGTTACATAACCACAATATTGAGCAGCTCCATTTCACTTCTTGCTAGATTTCAGAAAGAATTGTTCAGTAGTTCTCATGTCTATTGGTTATAAATGAGTTTTCTTTTCTTTTTCTGTTATATTTTTCATGGGGGTTCAGCAATCAATATCACTAACTCTGGACAGGACTCCAGAACATAATTATGTTCTAATTTCTAATCTTTAGAAGAAAGAAACCGGCGGTTGAGTACTAGTACTGTATAGTGCATTTGATAAAAGACTCACTTCATCTGGCACATGTAATAGTTAGTGTAGTAAATCTATGATTGCACCGCCTTGGTATACGGTGTCTGGGGACAACCTACAAGTGCCTGAGCCCATGGCAATTGTGCCTTTGAAAAGCCGCAACAGTACCCACGGTACAAAACCCATGAATCCGGACACTTCGTGTAGACCATATCTGGAAGGCATTTTGGGAACATAACTGTATGTGTTTAAATTTAATATTTATCAAATATAATATACGTGTCTTCTATGTGATTGTGATAGCTAGCTAGATAGATAGATAGATAGATAGATAGATAGATAGATAGATAGATAGATAGATAGATAGATAGATAGATAGATAGATAGATAGATAGATAGATAGATAGATAGATAGATAGATAGATAGATAGATGGATAGCCAAATAGATAGATAGATAGATAGATAGATAGATAGATAGATAGATAGATAGATAGATAGATAGATAGATAGATAGATAGATAGATAGATAGATAGATAGATAGACAGATAGATATATAGATAGATAGATAGATAGATAGATAGATAGATAGATAGATAGATAGATAGATAGATAGATAGATAGATAGATAGATAGATAGATAGATTAGATAGAAAGGTAGACTGATTGTACAAAGGCGGCTTTCAGGTACTGTCTTATATATTAAAGACATAATAGTTTTAAAAACTAGTTTGTTTTTTTCATTCTAGGCACGCCGTCAGGTTATGTGATGGTCTATGCTTGGGTCTGTCAGATTATGTGAAGGTCTAGCGTGAAATATTCAGACTATCTGATAGTCTAGACCTGGCACTGGTCAAATTATGTGATGGCCAAAACTTAATATTGTGGGATATATTATCTTCCGCAGAGCTGTACTCCCTAAAGTACCACGTTATAATGTGTGTGTAAAATCTGTGTTAATCCTTTACATCATCAATTGCAAGGAGAATAGACCAAAAAGTGCAAGAAAAACAAACAAACACAAAAACTGTTTCAAATGGCGTCTTGATTGTCAATGTTTTATACACCGTAATAATTGTTTCACAAGAAAGTAACCCCAAATTACCACAAAATTACACCAGAAAAACGATTTACATAAAAAAAGAGAAAAAAACAACAACGAATACAGACAGAAAAAGCTAGCACTGTTTGACAATCAAACATGGCGCGGAAATATGTGGACTTAAACTAAGAAGTGTTGGGACACTGAAGCTTGAACTGTTACGGGTCCCCTCGGAAACCATCAACAATAGGGCTACATCCAAAATTCACTCATTAAAAACAGCTTTTTCATGGCCACTCCAGGATTACGGGCCCTGAAGCTTAAGCTTTGTTAGTTCCATAGTAGATCCGCCACTGACTTACTATTTCATTGGTTCATTGCAAATTACATTTTCTAAAAAACTGAAATAAGGTGAACACTGCATGTTTACATTAAAAAACATAGAATGTCATTACAACTAATGTTGTAATGGCTGACAATAAACCTGAGTCTCAATACTTAACTGAGTTGCCTCTTTAAATAATACGGTGTGTTTCATGTTACTGTTGCGTTATTAATCGCAATTCAGCATGTTAAATCTGTAAAATTTGAATGCTAAACAACCTGCATTCAATTCCGTAAACTTTAAAGAGCTTTCTCTATTATAAAATCAATTTAGCCTCTTCCAACTCAGCATGTTCGAAACAAAATTACACGGAGAACGGAGAGACGTAGAGACTCTTTTTGATTGAGATTTTAGCATCAGTCATTGACTATACCGCAGGAGGGCTGGTTCACGTGAGATTTTAGGAAGACTGCCGATTCTGGAAAAACATTCTGGGTGCTATATATTCCTGAGCGTGATCATTTCATGGGATTCATGTTTGCAGATGATGTGAAAGCCTATTTAAAAAGTTACTTCTACTTATGCGGGACTGGAACAAAACTTCATCTGACAAACTTCAGATCTGATGCAGTATCAATCTTTCGTGCATTTTCCTTGACAATTGGTCCTGACCAGTGACCTACATAATATACTAGACTGCGCACTCCCTATGTTTCGCGGCCACTGAGCCCCCCCCCCCCCCCCCCGCGCGCGGCGTCGAAGCGCCTCCGTGCCGTGTGCAGTCTAGAATAATACTAGTAGCATGTCTCTGGTCCTGACATCTCTCGCATTTAAAGCTAAGGCGATTCAAATTGTTCGAAAAAATATTATATGTTTTAAAAATCAAGAGAGAGAGAGAGAGAGAGAGAGAAGCAGGCAAGTAAGCAGACAAGTGAGCAGGCATTTCTCCTAACTGGGGAGGGGGGGGGTCACTTTCCAGAACGTCCCTCGTCCCACACTGAGTGAACTTGTCCTCGTAATAGTGCAGACAGAGTAGAGTCATCAAGCACCAAGTCGCACCTCGCCCCGGCGAGCAAGGGGAGAGGAGAGGTCTGTAACGTCGGTGACAGAGTGAAGGCCTCTCCCCTGCCCTTGCTCTCCCCAAATCGAGCGATGGCACTATCTTGAATCATTTTTTTATTTCAAAGCGGGATAATTAAAAGTGTGTTATAATTCATTGTGTCCCATCATTCAAGTGTATTTATGATTTTCAATGTTCACTAAAAATGGATGAAGAAATATTTAAGTGGCTGCTTTTATATTGGTTGAGAAAAAGAAGATTGAACAGACGCCGTTATTGGGTTCACAAAATTTACCAATGGCGAAGTAAGTATGGTGAATATCATCAGAAACGTTTAAAGGCCGTGTTGTACGATTACAAGAAACAAGACAATGGTGTAAAACAAAACACTGCACAACACGTCGCCTGTTAAGTTTTGGTGCGAGAGGGGCGAGCAATTTCAGTGCAGCACTAAAGTGTAGACCCCAACTCTTTTTGGGGCGAGCAATTTCAGTGCAGCACTAAAGTGTAGACCCCAACTCTTTTTGGGGCGAGCAATTTCAGTGCAGCACTAAAGTGTAGACCCCAACTCTTTTTGGGGCGAGCAATTTCAGTGCAGCACTAAAGTGTAGACCCCAACTCTTTTTGGGGCGAGCAATTTCAGTGCAGCACTAAAGTGTAGACCCCAACTCTTTTTGGGGCGAGCAAGCAAAAAGGGGAGAGGAGGGGCTGGTGACTCCACTCTTGTCTACCGCAACGCATTTCCTGTAACTTAAAGCTCACCTCTCCCCAAATTAGGGACAGGCCCTTTTTGGTGAGAGGATAGGGACTCCACTCTGTCTACCGCAACGCATTTCCTGTAACTTAAAGCTCACCTCTCCCCAAATTAGGGACAGGCCCTTTTTGGTGAGAGGATAGGGACTCCACTCTGTCTACCGCAACGCATTTCCTGTAACTTAAAGCTCACCTCTCCCCAAATTAGGGACAGGCCCTTTTTGGTGAGAGGATAGGGACTCCACTCTGTCTACCGCAACGCATTTCCTGTAACTTAAAGCTCACCTCTCCCCAAATTAGGGACAGGCCCTTCTTGGTGAGAGGATAGGGACTCCACTCTGTCTACCGCAACGCATTTCCTGTAACTTAAAGCTCATCTCTCCCCAAATTAGGGACAGGCCCTTTTTGGTGAGAGGATAGGGACTCCACTCTGTCTACTGCAACGCATTTCCTGTAACTTAAAGCTCACCTCTCCCCAAATTAGGGACAGGCCCTTTTTGGTGAGAGGATAGGGACTCCACTCTGTCTACTGCAACGCATTTCCTGTAACTTAAAGCTCACCTCTCCCCAAATTAGGGACAGGCCCTTTTTGGTGAGAGGATAGGGACTCCACTCTGTCTACTGCAACGCATTTCCTGTAACTTAAAGCTCACCTCTCCCCAAATTAGGGACAGGCCATTTTTGGTGAGAGGATAGGGACTCCACTCTGTCTGCACGTTAACGCCCCGTGCGGGAATTGTCAGCGGCCAGTCACTCAGTCAGCCGATCGTTCGCGTGTGTCCGATAAAATCGGCGGTCGGGTCAGTCGGATCCTTTTGAACACGTGTATCGTGTTCACTTTAGGACGAATCGTAAGGCACCCCTATGATATTTGGATAAAGTACTTCTGATGATATGCAGTAAGTTCTATTGTTAAATGGAAGGTCCCAAGTAAAGAATTTTCTGCATTTACGTACCGTTTAACACACTTTTTATCATTTTCCCAAGATCTCTGCGCTTTTTCTGTCCCCAAGTCAGGTGAACAAGTTATATTTTAAGCCAGGCGCCTAATGTACTAACCACATGTATCGTGGCATTGCCTTCTCCCTCCTACACTATGTAAAGCTTCCGCGTACTATGTTGTTAGTTTTAGCGAGAGATGTGATTTCCATACTTGTACTGAAAAGCGGTTTAATCAAAGCAACACAATATCTCTCTAGTTACCACATCAAATGCAGACAACGACCAACAACAAAGTCGGTCATTTTCTCCGCAGTTTTCCCTGATTTTTTCCCTACAGACAGACGCCTTCATGCAGCATGCCCTAGTATTATATCGGAATTCATAATTACAGACACAAAAGGTGTCTCAAATATGCAGAGATGGCCCCTTCCGTCTCATTTCACATGTAGACGACAACCAGCATCAAAGTAAAAAGTTTCCCCAAGATTTTTCCCAGTTGGAACTTCAGACCGTCAGTACTATTACATGTTGTATGACGAAGACTTACGAATAGTTGCGTCGTAATAAACGTAATCGGGCGATACTATTCTGTTAGATATAGTAGGGGTGACAGGATAGATAAATATGTGAAAATAGTGTGAAAAAAAAAAGTGAAAAAAAAAACGATAGTCGCGGCAACCGAATAAACAAAACACGAGGAGCAGCGCTGCCATACAATATATTGGCCTCCCACTGGACCCGGTTTCCAGTATGTAGGCCAAAATATGGCCTCGCGTGTCTCGCATGTTGCGCGGGGAGGCCCGCAGGACGAGGGTTAATATCAGGTTCAAGAGAATAACTGAGAGCAGGGCTTGACCCAGTTAAGAAGAAACGATAAAACCAATCGTGTCATTTCTGTTTACTGATATTATTGATCTGTGCGATTCGATTGTCACAACAGTTTATTACCTCTCTCTCTCTCTCTCTTCTGTTTCTCTCTTTCTCTCTCTCTCTCTCTCCCCCCCCCCTCTCTCTCTCAATCTCTCTTCTCTTCTCTTCTCTTCTCTCTCTCTCTCTTCCTCTCTCTCTCTCTTTCTCTCTCTCTCTCTTCCTCTCTCTCTCTCTCTCTTTCTCTCTCTCTCTCCCCTCTCTCTCTCTCTTCTCTTCTCTTCTTTCTCTCTCTCTCTCCCTCTCTCTCTCTCTCTCTCTCTCTCTCTCTGTCTCTCTCAAATACACACTTGCACGCATGCACATGCATCAAGTACGCATTTGTCTATCAAGACATGGAAAACCATTGAAAATACTGACAAAATACGTACAGTGGAACTGCTGAAATCGAAAGCAGATCACAAGAAATTTATTTTTATCCCCATGATAAAACAGTCCCACCTTGTTAATTTCCTGCACCACTATACATGGCAAATTGACAGGATTGTGGGGGAGGAGGAGGGGGGGGGGCGATCTGCTGCCTTTGAACTGGCCGACGAGGACACCAGACATTAATGGCGTTTTTTTTGTTTTATTTTCAACCAGTCACGCTCCAGACTTCTCACCATTCCATGAGCCATTACGAGGGTATCATGGGAGTCTTGCTACCATACATTTGCTAAACAGTACTTGTCCAATAATTCAGATACATTATAGACGATGTAACCACTCGCCTATTGTCTACACTCTTAGGCTATTGTGCATTAAGGCGAGTCTTGTTAACATACGCACGTCAAGACACATAATTATACACACACACTCACCCACACAAACGTAGAACATGGAGTTTTGTAGTCTGATACCAGGTTTTTCCACATTGGCCTTTTAATGATATAATTGGGGTCAGAAAGTACATTTGGCTTTTTCATTTTGGCTTTTTTCCTGGCATTTTTCTTTACTAAAATCATCTGCGTGAAACTGCAGGCCATTCATTTTTGCTAAAACATTTCTTTTTCAGGTCCTACTGGACGACCGTTATCAACGGTGGAGAAACAGGCTATACTTGATGTTCATAATTATTACCGGAAACTACAGAATGCATCAAACATGCGGATGATGGTAAGGTGGTTTTTCAGCTTAAAATAAATAGCAGAAAATCATTCAGTGTTAAACTAGTGATTTAACTAATGTCGGGGCCTGATTTATGTGGACGGGAGCCGAAGGGCAAATTACCCCTATGCCCCTGGGTCCCTACTTAATGGGGTCCACTCGATACAAAAATATATTCCTGAGTTTGTCTTTGCTGTGAAAATTGTTATTTCAGTCATTGTCACTTATGGAAACTAAAAAGTGCATAGCGGGATGGCGACATCCTTTGTGATTTGTCTTACCTAAAAGTTTACTCGGAGTTTTGCTGGCATGTATTTACATGTATACTTGTATTTAGAACAAATTTATAACTGATTTAACTTTATCAATGTATTATAACTTGTCAGTACCCACCTCCACCCACCTCTACCACCTACATGCAACAAGTCAATCTTAATGTGTGAATTTGGTGATTTGCCGTGTATATTCATTTCTATATTATGTGAGGGACTCACCAAAAATGCGCTACCCCCCCCCCCCCCCTCAGCCTTAAGATGTAAATCAAGCCCTGACTGCTGAAAAATGTATTGTGCTGGGAGGCAGAGCCAAGTTTTAAGCCGGTCAAGCCTTATGATGTTAGTAGAGAAAGTAATTCTATTTTACAAATTTAACAAAAATAAAGTTGTGAATCCTGGCGATAAATGCCGCAGATATGATAATAAAAGTGAAACCTTACGACAATTGCAGCGCGCCTTTCGCTATTCCTCTGTTAATGCTGATTCAGTGGCCCTCAGATTTTATACAGCGCTTAGTAAAGACTGTCGTGGTGTCGGCGGCACAGAAAATACAAAAATAATTAATAACTCGCAGAACGTTTGCATTAGTTTCTAGGTTGTGACACATTGGCGTGCGGTCTATTTTTTCGGCAAATGTACGTAATTGGGATTGATTCCGGTATCTGTATCACACTCACAAAACAACTTCCGGTTAGGACTGGTTTGAATGATGAGATTGATGATTAGACTATCAAGTATGAAACTTTGTGTGCTCTCAATGTGCCTAGACTAGGTCTATTCAAACTTGCAATGCTTTATCGCTTCAGTGTACCTGCTGGCTGGTCTCCAGGTTTGGCTTCGGCAGAAAAAGCAAATTTGAAATTTCAAACTAATCTTAACCTTCATTAACTTGAAAACACAAACTCCCGAACTCAGATATTCATGAAATGTTTATGTTAATCTTTGGATACACATCTTGTATATTAACAGATCGTTGAACTGTGTCGAATATCAGAAGTTATGAGTTTGGACAATTTTGCCGAAATTTCTGCTGGGAGCATACTAGGGACTTTAGCCATTAACGAAAATACGCCGAACATTTCCAATCAGTTTGGACAGAATATAATTAGTTATGGATTAAAAGACAAAATTTAAAAAGTAACTGGATATTTAAGGCGTTTTATCGTGAAGAAATCATATTATAGGCCTATAAAAGGTCTCACAGTTAAAGTGACATTTCAAAGAAAGGTCTGATGAAGTTTTATTTAAAATAATTAAAGCTGTATTGAGTGAGTTTGTTTTTGTGTTGGTTGTATCCCATGCGTAATTGATCACCAAGGTCCCTAGTGCCAAATCCATGCTTTCCAGAAAGATTTAAAAAAAAGAAAAAAGAATGGGGATTCTTTCACCACCTTCGCATACTCCAGGAAGAGAAAGAGAGGGGGTCACGCACACGCACGCAGACACACACACACACACACACACTCTCTCACACTCACACTCACTCACACACACACACACACGCACACAGGCAGACAGACAGACAGACAAACACTCAGAAAAATAAGGTGACAGTAGGGGGATCTCTTTCACAAAAGTTCATAAAAATGCTATCTATAGGGTGTGTGTGGTTGGTGGGCTCTTCTGGTATAGTCTCCTTCTGTTCTATCATTCTTCTACATTGTCTGTCTGTCTGTCTACTTGCTTCTGCCTGGCACAACATGGCCCTTATTGCAATCGACGTGCTTACTCAAACTCAAACTGTCTCTTACCAGGTATGGAACACTGAGCTAGAGAAATTTGCTGACAGCTGGGTAGGCCAATGTGCTTTCGGCCCCACTCCTTTCAGGAAGAGGTTAGGCCTTGGTGGCGAGTTGTTTGCAGGCGAGAACCTATGGATAGGCACTCCCAGAAGTAATCATAATTAATCGGCCTTCACACGCATGTTTTGATCACGGTTGTTTTGAGATCCTTGAGTTTGGAGGATATCTGCCCTTGGCATTTGCACCTCTCTTGTTTTTTTTTTTGTTTCTGTTGTTGTTGTTGTTGTTGTTGTTATCTTGTTTGATCCCATTGAGGGCGGGGTAGTAGGGATTAGTTCAGTTTTAATTTTGCACGTGCAGTGGCCTTGTTCAGGCCTGCTCTTGCGGATTTCCACCATCAACGTGCACACGGGCCATCCGAGTTTTTTGTCCTCGTCCGAGAAAAAGTTGGTGCTCGGGTCTACCTACCATACGATGAGGGTCAGGAAATTCCCCCGAATTTCCAACGTGCTTGCACCGACCGCACATCGAACCTGGTATCTTCGGCATGAGAGGCGAGCACCATTTTGATCAGGACTCATTGTACATTTTTAACATTATGATTACCACTAGCTGCCCGTTCTGTAGCCGGTTAAAATTTTCGACAGATTTTGGGGAGGAAGAAATGATCTATGATGTAGGGGATAAAAGAAGGTGGCCTTCTGTTAGCAGTACACACTACGCCTGACAGCACCATGGCATGTCGAAAAAGCGTGGATGGTCTAGCTCGGTGGCTCATGCGATCATGGACAAAAAAAGAATTCTGGGCGACAAAAAGGAAACAAAAAAAAAAAAGTCCCCTCAGTCACTCCAAATCTCTAAATCTAAACACCAATAGAATCTTCAGCAAGTCAAAAATTGCGGCACCTTCAAAAATTCAATTAAAGCCTAGTTGTATGAGCGGCAATAGAGTAGGACTTGTTAAATATTGGATGAGTTGTTTTTCTTTTTTATAATATAGACTATAACAGCAGTTACCCGGAGTTGCTTCAAGAAACTTGTCTTTTTGATACGTGCTAATTATACTAACCTTCCCTGAGTGTCAATCATGATTGTAACAGTTGATGAAAATTTCAGCACGTTGTAATAAGGAGAGTTAGATGATCTGAGCTGCTACCCTTTAAAAACGAAACCGTCATGAACTGTTGTAAAAATGAATGAAAACAGGATATGACGAACTCTTAACATTACAGTTTAACACTGCAGATGAAAACTTGATATCTCACAACTTATTTACGTCTAGCGGGGAAGGCACACAAACCTGACTATGTAACTTAACTAGGTCTTGCACACACACACACACACACACACACACATACACACTCGCCTGGTACGCCCATATATATATATATATATCCAATAGATCGAACGTTTACGAACTGGCTTGACTTCCTAACTAGCTCTACACAAATCCAGAACATGCGAGACACACACCAATCGTCCAATCACACAAGAACACGTCAAAAATTCCGTTACACCACTACAAAGCCACCCTAGCCAAAACAAGTCCGACACAAACGGTACAGTACATTCTCGATTGATCTACAATTAACAAACAGGTCAGCGCCCTGCTAAACATCAAAGGAAAAAAAATTAGACTACAAACGGGAAGGGGGGAGAACGGTCGCACAGTGCGAACAACAGGGGGGAGAGGAAATACCGATCGTCCCCGTGAACAGTAAGACGCTACTATGATAATATTAGTCTTGTATTTTTTAACACAACGCAGACACAGTGCAGGCGACCCACATTAATTATTATATTCGATTGATTTTTTCAGTCCATGCGTCCTAGCAGAGACAAGAAACAGCGGTAAAATAATGGATTGATTTAGTTTGGTATCATTTTCAATTTTTATTGAACTACGGTTTTGAGTAATCAAATTTTGTCAAAATAATTATTTCGTCAGACGGGGTTCACTCAACATCATAGTGACAGGATGGGAAGGTGTAATGCATGAGCTTTAAGACATCTAGGCAGAACTAACTCAGTATCCGTAATTTGACATCGTATTGTTAGGAAATATTGCATAATTTGATGACATGCAACAAAATTTAGACTAACTTGATGGGTGGAGGTGGGTAGTCTCTCGGTTCTGGGGGGGCGGGGTGGGGAAGGGAGGGGTGGGGGGGGGGCGTCGAAAATGTCGTGTGGTAATAACTCCTTTAGAGTCCTAGCATGGACTTGCAGATCAGCGACCAGAACGGGCACCAATTAGTTTATGTCTCAAGAACGGACACCGCCCTGTGGCACCGTTGTCGCGTGGCCTGCGCCTGGATATGGCGCGCCATTTCCAGAGATGATGCTTTCCTTATGAGAACACACCGCTGCTGTCTATTTTGAGTTGTTTCCAGAAAGTTGGTTGGTGGGATGTGGCAAAACTTCAAATGCCATGGGTAATAATTAATATGATTTTAGTCATTGTTTTTCTTTGAGTGAATGGTTTTTAAGTTTAGTGAATTTACGCTCTTTTTTGTCTTGAAATCTCTTTCAGATTATAACTACACCCAGATAGTGGGCCAATGGTACCGTGAAATCAAGGATTTTGACTATGATAACCTCAGTTGCAAAAATATCTGTAGCCGTTACACACAGGTAGGAAAGTTTCTAAAAAACATTATTTAAAAAAAAAAAAAACGTATTTTTCTGTCTTATCATTCTGCTATATTCTTTCTATCGCTTACTTCTTCCGTGCACAATTATGTCTATTTTCGTGTGGCGATGTCAAACAATAGAAAGAAATAATACGTGAAAAAAAACTATGTAATAAAATCGACAAGTCATTAAGAACCGTCATCAGGCTGAAAGAAACTGGATGAAAATGGAAAAAGAATTTACTAAAACGAATACATGATTATAAATTGGATACTTACATGCGTGTAACCGCTGAGGTAATTTGCAGTACATTATGAATAGGAACAGTTAGGTGATATGCACTGCTTCCCTTTAAAAAAAGTAACTGTCAGAACTGTTGTCAAAAAAAAAATAATAATAAAAAGACACGGGATCCGTCGAACACTGAATACGAAAGTTTAATAATATATGATGAAAGGAGTGATGTCTCACAACGCTACCTACGCCTAGTAGGAAGGCATATGCATCTAAGCACACGAGGCACAAACCAATGCTGAAAACTCACCACTTTTTACACTTGCATGGCTCTTAATTATACCAATTCTCTCAGAAAACTCCCGAATCGATTTAACCCCCGAGACCGATCTAGTACGTTTGGTGTACCCACAAAACATCCAATCACACAACAACACCTCATCGGATGACACCATCTCAAGGCCAACCTTGCCTATATAATTCTCTCCCGAATACTGTGGAACGTTGTGGAATGTACCAAACATATCAAAACAGGTCAGACCTAGGTCGACACACCGCTAAACATCAAAGGGAAATAAAAATTCCTTACGGAGAGGAGTGAGGAGGGCGCCCCGAGCGCTGGCGAGCAATAAAGGAGGGCACGAGGGAAGTGTAGACAAGACGTGCCGAGCTCGGCTTTAGTTAGGCGGAAAGGGGGGGGGGAGGGTTTGGAAGGGGGCGGTGCTACAGACGCTACAATGCGGTTGTTGTTGTTTTTTTTTGTTTTTTTTGCTCATAGGATTTCTGGAAGAATGACAAGATGCTTTTAAATGATTGTACTATTAAGGACACTGTGACATCTTGTTTTACATCACCCCATCAAGATATGAGTTTAATATGATCTGCGCAATGGCCAGAAATACAAGTCAGCACATCAACAATCATCTCTTGCTCACAAAGCTTACCAAAAAAATTTTCTCACACAATCTTGATTCATCATTAAGTTTAATTTCCCAAGGCATGTAATCATAAAAATGGACATTGGTACAGAACAAATTTTTCACACATGTCTCATTTTCTCCTGTCTGTACGATAGGTTGTGTGGGCTAAGAGCTACAAGTTAGGCTGCGGTATTTCACGTGATTTACAATGTAAGGAAGGACTCCTCTTTACTTGCGAGTATGCGCCAGGGTAAGTTGTCTTAACTTATAATGAAAGCTAAGTTGGTAATAGTATAATTTTCAAACTGATTAAAGCAGTAGTATACATGCACGCACTCAACGAACGAGCTCACCCAAATATGAAATACTCTCGCACATTGGTATCACAAAGTTTGTTGTGAGCTGAGCTCACCCAATCAGAGAACGGTTAATATCGCCTTTTTTGGGCTATAACTTCTGAACCTCTGAGAGTAAATCGATGCTGTTTTTACTGTGCTGCGCATCTGAACGACCTAAACAAGAACATCATCTTTTTTTTTTTAAATTCAAGTTTTTGCTACTTAGTAGTCATGCCACATTTGAGTACTGAGAAGAGAGCTCGGGCCATTGGCATGCTACAGGCCGGAATCTCACATCTCAGGGTTGCTCGCATATTCAACTGTGATCATAGAGTTATTGGTAGACTTTTGTGCCGATTCAATCTCACTGGCACGGTTTAAGATCGTCCCCGGTCCGGGCAGCCCAGAGCTACAACGCCAGAAGAAGATTGCGGCACTGTGCTAATGCATCTCAGCAATCCCTTTCTTACTGCCGCAGAAATTTCAAGGCAGATTCAAAGCAGATTAAATGTAAATGAACGCACTATTCACAAACGACTTCATGCAGCAGGGCTTAGAAATCGCCTGCCCCGTGTCGGAGCTGAGCTTAAAAAGGCCCCCCGAAAACACTGTTTTCGGACTGCAATGGTGCCAGTGCTATATCAGGTGGACTCGCCTTGATTGGGATGGCGTTGTCTTTTCTGACGAATCTTGCTTCTATCTAAGTCACGTGGATAGGTGTATCAGAGTCTGGCGCCGTCCTGGTGAGCAATGTGCAGACTGTTGAGTGACAATTGCTCGATCGCACACACAACAATAATTTGTTCGAACTTCCTCAATAACCAACCATTCAACATTCTGCCGTGACCCCCATATTCTCCCGATCTATCCCTTATAGAGCAGTGTGTAATCAACTCGGTCAGTGAGTTAATTCAAATCGAAACCTCGAGACTTTGAATCATTAGAAAGATGCCCTTGTGCGGAAGTAGAATGATCTGGACCAACAGATGACTTTGAGACTCCTCCGTTCAATGTGACGGCGGATTCAAACTGGCACCAACAGCCGTGGTGGCCATATTCTATACTGAAATTTTGCTAGAGGATTTGACTTGATAAAGTAATGAATTTTCTTTCGCCAGTAACTTTTATGAGCGAGCTTTACTCATTTTATTTGAGGAAGAGAATCTAGTTTACGACAAGAGCTTGATTTTCCATCGGTTTATTGCAAGAGAGTTTTTTCTGGATGGGGGCTTTTTAAAGTCGGTGTGATATTTGTATTTGTTTGTATTTGCATTTGTATAACTCTTTAATCTCATTTGGGAAATTTGCCTTTGTGCCATTGCAGCCCAGTTATAACTGGAGCAGGCACGTCGTCGCCACAGTGCAGCGCCGGTCGGCGTTTTTTTTTGGGGGGGGGGGGAGATGAGGGGGGAGGGGGAGGGACTGGTAGGGATGAATTTAATTTAATTTTGCCCGGGCAGCGGCCTGTTCGGCCTGCTCTTTACGATTTCCAACTGCCAAGGTATCTTTAACGTGCGCAACGTGCACACGGGCCCTCCGAATTTTTTCGTCCTTATCCGAGAAGACTAGGTACTCGATCCTACCCCTCAATAGAATCAGGGACACGAAAATATGAGAAAAATCCCAATTTCCAACATGCCTGCACAGCCCGGGTTTCGAACCCGGGACCCTTGGCACGAGAGGCGAGCACCTTGCCTCTAGACCACCTTGTCCCCTTGTTTACAGGAAACAGATGTCACAAGTGAAAAGGGGAGGGGTGGAAGATCGAGTGGGGAAGGTGGGGGGGGGGGGGTCGAGAAAAAAAAAAAAAGAACCAGCTCAGGAAAACTAAAGAACGGGAATTAGAACTAGAGATTGAAATGGTAAATAAGTAGTTACTCGCAAAACCTAGTAATCAAAACTTACAAAAAGAAATGGAAATCCTTAAACAGAATTTAGAAATATTTCTGTTACATAAAGCACGAGGGGCCCAGATAAGGTTGGGAGTTAAGTGGATGGAGTAAGGTGAAAAAGAAAAAAAATATTTTTTATCACTAGAAAAGAGCGATGGAATTGTAAACACTATATAATAATATGATTAAATGGTTTTAACGTCTTTAAAAAACTGAGATATTGGATCAGATCCGACAGTTCTTTGAAGATCTGTGTAGGAAAGATGGTATAGAAACAGAAGGAGAGTCATTACTGTATAACTGTTTGATAAACACTGAATACTCTGTACTGGACGAAGGCGAAAAAGTACTGACGGAAAAAGACATTACAGTAGACGAGCTGGGAAACGCATTATCTAAACTTAAGCTTAGGTTAAACTGGCAAATAGAATTCTTGGCATAAATGAACTGAAAATACCACAGTGAGTTAGATACAGGTTAGAAACATACAGAAAACACCATTTTATGCCCAATTTCTCCTTAATAAAGGATGGGGGCACAAAATAAACATCGTTAGGGGGGTGCCGAACCCCAAATATGCCACACAGTTGTGACAAGATATCTCAATGAGTTACATAGGTATCATTTTGAAACTGCCCATCAGTGTAGAAAGTAATGCTACACAGACTTTAGACAATTTTCATGTAGATACTATTGCTACTTTTTTTTCTATGATTTTTCAAAATCATGGAGGAAAATTTTTCCGAAATTTATGGGGGTTCAGGATGCCAAAATCTAGCTTACTCCAAAAGTTATGGGTCAATAACTTTAGGAATAGTCTATTGTCACCTGCATACCATCAAAAACTGCTAGGCAAAGTTTCAAGCCAGTAGTTTAAGTAGTTTTTGAGATATATTGTCATGTCTGCAGTCGCTGTCCTGAAAATGGCAAAACTGAGAATTCAGCAAAAAAAAACAACAACAGAAAATCTATGCGAAAATATACATTTGCACTCACCCTAAAAATCAAAATAAAATACTTCTTGAAGTTCTAGAACATTGTAAAACACACAGAAATGTGCAGAATTTAATAAAGTTTCATATTAGTGAAAAAATGAAAATGGCTTGGAGAACGACGTTTTCATGCTATGGGGCCAGTTTAACCTAACCTTAACAGTAAGTCAGCACCCGGAAGTGATGGACTTACGACTCCCTTCTATAAATGTTTATGGTTTCGTCTTAAAACATTGCTATGGGAAAGCCAACCATATTCAGTTAGGAAGGGAGAACTTAATGCTAAACATTTAGAAACGATTTTATAATCTGTTATAAATTGTTTCCCTTATGTACTGATGTGGTTATCCCCCCTTTTTTTGAGAACTTCAAAGGGTCATGGATAAACTTATACATAGTAATCAGATGGGTTTTTATTAAAGGCAGATCTAGTACAAATTTGATCCATACAATAGATGACTGTTTGATCTTAGTAAGGGAGGGAGACGGTGGGGCAGGTATTTTGGTCTCACAGGATTTCCAAAAAACCTTCAATAGTATTGATAAAAAAGCAATTATATATGCACTTGAAACTTGTAACTTTGGTAATAATTTTATTCATTATGTCAAAATATTGGTACGGAGTACAGAGAGCAATTTAAAACATGTGGGCTGGGTCTCCAATGATTCAATATAGAACATGGAGTGAGGCAAGGCTGTTGTGTTAATCCTCTACTGTTTATTTTATATTAAGTGCATACAATTGAAAAATACTTTGAATCATAAACTGTTCCAGTATGCAGATGACGTAACACTGATGTTAAACCATACTGATGACCTGAGGAAAGCTCTCAGAGACATCGAAACATTTGGAGAATTCTCGGGGTTGAAATTAAATGAAAACAGTGTAAAGGAAAGGAAATAGGAGACGGGAATATGACATCTAGTGATGTGGAAGTTCCATGGCTTAACAAGGGAGATAACATGAAAATACTAGGCATCTACTTCAATGCTGATAAAGAAATATCCTGTGTTGAAGAAAACTGGAATGAGAGGGTAAAGAAACATGAAGAAGTCACCCAAAGATGGAAAAGACACAATTTATCATGCTATGGTAAAGTAGCTGTGGTAAAGAGCATTCTACTTTCAAAATTGAGCTTTAAAGTACAGTCCCTAAGTCTACCAGAAATAGACTAAAATATTTAAATTCATCTGGCAGGAAACATATTTCAATTAGAAAGCATTTGAGAAGGCAAAGAGAACTGCAATTTGCGCAGAACTGTCTCGAGGATTAGGCATGATTAGTATAAAAGATCAACAGCAAATATTCCTAGTGAAGTGGATCAAATGGCTGACATCGAAAACTAATAGGACGAATGGAGGCTACATGAAAACCTCTGAACATTATTTTCTTCCCACAATTTGGAGGTAGCAAAATACTTTGTAGAAAGTAATTTCGGCCTCAAACAAAAGGCAAAAATAAACATTACTACATCTTTGTTCTGGCGAATCTAAATAGAAGCAAAGAAGACAAAAGTAATTAATTATGACATTGATCACATGTGACTACAGGAATCGTTAGATCAATTGTGGTTTAATAATAAGTTGTTTCAATATAAACGAAACCTACTTTGCTTTCCAAAATGGGTTGAGGCAAATGTAAGATATAATTATTATACACGACGTGTGGAATGAGAGAGGAATAATCGGAAGAGAGACCATAGACGAAAAAACAGAAAGTTACCCAAGACTGATATTTGAATATAACGCCAAGATAAATGTCTTCACAGAAAACCAGGGAACGCGTTTAGGCAGTGTCACAAGGAACATTATTACTGACTACTGACGCCGTGAAAGCTAGATTATCTCAAATCCAATTTACCTTGAGATCTATTTATTTCAGTTGAAAGCTAGAAATGGAGAAACAAAACCTGTAACTAATGGGGCAGTAAAGAGTCAACAGCGGTGTTGTTTCAGTATTGAAAGGGTTAAGGAAGCAAAAGAGACAGCCCGTGAGCTTCTTGAATAATTATATAGCTTGTTTCTTTGCCAAAACTAATAGACAAATAAGAAACACATATCTAAACAGTACAGATTAAGTATAAAATCATCAGAAAATTGTACTTATTCTAATGAAAGAGACTACATAGAGCATTTAAATTTCTTCTTTCACTGTAAGAAAATCAGGGGATTGTTGGAATCATATAACCAATATCATTCTCATGAAAACAGGCCATAAATTAATCATGGACGAGGAGACGGCACTCTTTGGAATAGTTAAGGAAAATCATAACGAATTTACAACTTACAAGTAAGAAAATAAATAATAAATACTATAAATCATATTATACCAATGTATTATTAGTAAGCTGAAATATGGAACCATCAAGAATATTTTCCATACTTATCTTTGAAAAGGAATGGAAGACTAGAGTGCATTTAATCGAATAGCTATTGTTAGTATGCCAATAGATGTCTTACCTCATCTCAGGTTCCATTAATATGTATTATAAATGGAAAGCAAGGACTACTATATGAAAGGACGAACACGGTTGATTTCCTGACTCTGCTAGCGGAGGCGAATCGCTTAATGACAGATATCGTGAAAAAATGCAAACCCACAACTAAACCACCCACCTCTTACATACTCAGTATACAGAAACATGTATTTCAATGATAAAAAAGCATAATAAAGTAATATTAATAATTGGTAAAAATTAAAATACACAGAAAGCTGCAGCATTAGGAGGTACAGTAGTAAAAGACTAACTAGCAAATTCCCTTAAAAATGATAAGGTTTAATTTGTTATCAAGGACTACGCTAGCGAAGGCCATTTGATTATTGACACCTACAGCCTTATTATGACACCTAAGACTAACCAATTGTAACCAATGTTGCATCCAAACATAATCTCATTAAATAAAGCAGTTTTACCACAGTTAATGACGATACCATACAGTAGAACCTCTGGCATAAGACCTCAGTATGTAATAACACATGCAATTTGACCTTGAAATCAACCTTTTCTATTGGATTTTTTTTTAACCACCTTAATTGTAGCCCATTCCATGAATCAGGACCATTTCTGTAGTCTTATAGCAATGGTTCCTCTGTATGTACAGAAACGAAAAATAACTCACCATGTTGCAGCCCAAATTAGTCAGCGAGCCGTGCCTTCTTGATGGAGGTCTGGTACAGAGCTGAATTATTTGATGGTCCTTTTCCAAATTATGAATCCCATGCAGAAGAACATTTATTTTGCCTGGCGTCGCAGCAGATGTTTAGAAAATAATCCAAAACCGTAGTAGGTGTTCATGGTGAGAAGAATGTTGACAAGTCTTTGACGGCAGCATGCTTTATGTTTGGATTTCTTCACAAAGCACAAACCAGTCCTTACGAACTCATATGTGCACACATGTGGGACAGTCAAACAACCCCTTGAAACTTCTTGGATGAAGTCTTTTACTTCTTTTGACAATAAACACTTCAGCAAGTAAACTGAATCGTACAACAAATACCAAGCTCGCTGATCATTCAAAGGATGTACAGTCTCAAAGTCAGTTCTTCTTGTGAATAATTTGCAGTATTGCTGATTGATTTTATGATTGTCAGTCATGGACCCTAAAACAATCCCACCTGTCTTCTCAACAACAGCAGCAGCTTTCTTGACAACAGTGAATTGGTAGGCAGCTGTTAGGTTGTGAACAGGGGTAACAGATACCATAACACTAGGTCCACCATGCAAACATTTCATCATGACACATAACATAGAGCTTGCCTTGGAGTCTGGGTCATTTTTTGACATGCCATTGAGAACACCCCCTGAAAAGGCGACTCTTTGGCGAATTTTCACTTCATCGACTAACAAAAACCAATGTTTCTGCTGAGCATTCTTTGCTTTCTGAAATGTTTTCTCCAGTACTTGGTCAACATCTGTAGAAGAGATCATAGACTGCAGCTTTCGTCTACTTGGGAGAACAAGAAAGTCACGCAGTTGATGGTAATTACAGTGAGGGAAAGATTCAATTGCAAAGCAATAATCTGCCACCGAGAATGCCTTGTCATATACGAGTTGAAGCTATCTTGTAAGAAATTTGAGTTTCTTGCCTTTGGCAGCTTCAAGCGACTCTTAGGCTTGAACTTGTTGAAGAGTCGTTGCCACTTTTTTAACAACACCATCCACAGGAAGATCATAGTTAATCGATGAGTGCACAGCCTCAAAGAATTGTGTGTAGGATGACAGACCAGTGTTTGGACTTAAGATTTTACCCAAAGGCACGTTAATCCCATTCTTGAAAGCAGAAAAAGTAAGAGGTGAACACAAAGTAGATTTGTTGTGAACAATTATTGACAAGAAACTCTCTCTGTAATCTTTCACCATGAAAATACACACAAATTTGTCTTCTGGGCGAGATATGAGAAGATTTTCATACTTTTTTAACAACTCTTTGTCAGGAGAAAACACAGAAAAAGAAGTGATTCTGTCTTTCTTGATGAAATAGTTCCTCTGTTGATCCTCAGCTTTAGGCTCGCGTGGTGCTGGTTTTGGTGTTGGCAAACAAGAAGAAGGAACATTAAAAATACTTGGTGGCAACACAGGCCGAGTATGTCCACCTGGTATCTTGACCATAGGTGTATCCGCTGGCCAATGTCTCTCACATATAAAAATTTTTGTTGGGTCGACAACGAAATCCTCACGTGGGGGGAGAACGTTCAACCATTTCTGTTTTTCTTGTCCGTCTTTAGGTAGTTTAAACACACGGCATTTGTTAGATTCGTTGTAGTTGCCTTTGCAGTTCACAACACCACACTTATTTGGCATTTTGAAAGAATATAAATCCCACAACTTGCAAAAAATATCCACCAGTATCACATTGTTTCACATGTCTGTTTCAATGTTTATATTTTCCCACACAACCAAAGCACTTGTTCCGGTAACGTAAACTTCCGGGAGAAAAAGAGTGCAAGCTTTCTGCACTAGATCTAGGCCTAAAAATAAACATTTTGGCGTGTTGGATATTCACTAAGTAAATTAATGCCAACAAATCGTATGGAAAATGTGTTTACTTACTTAACTGACATAAACTTCATCGCGTCTTATTAGTCTAGATTACTACGCTAAAGCGCACAATTACGTTCGGTCTAAAGATAGACTATTCATCAGAAACTGGGTCAATGCAATGGCCTTCGCTAGCGATGTCAGAAGATCGGCCGTGCGCGTCCTTTCATTCGTTAGTCCTTGATGGAAAGTATTACTGGATGAGGAGTGAAATAGAGATAAAGAAAAAAAAACAAGTTTGGGGAGGGGGGGGGGGTAGCAACCTGAAACTGGCATCTGAAACAGAAATGAAAATCAGATAATGGATGACTGAAAAATGTGAGAGAGGGAGTGACTAAGATGGGAATAAAGGTAAGAGCCAGTAAAAAAAAAAAAAAAAGGGGGGGGGGCAAATGACGAAAAGGTGAAAAATGCAATAAAAGGTATTCCAAGGCGCATGAAGTAAAGTTATTTTACGGTCACATTATAGTTTATAATATTATTATTTTATTACTATTAGTGATATTATATATTATCATTATTTGGTTAGAAACTACTTATTTGACTGTGTGTGGGATCATATCTTGCAGCCTATGGGTTTTTGTTGGGTTTTTCTCTTTTTTGCCTTTTTTCCGGTTGACTTTATTATGCATCATATCTCCATTAATTATTCACAGTGGTTATCTACGTACATTTTAATACGTCTGTAATTACCATATTACAGATGAATCATCTTCTTTGTATTTACAACCATTGGGAACACACCTAGCACGTGAAAGACAGAATATCATTTTTTTAATAAAAATTTTGAGAATTTATTTTATTTTATTTTTTGAAATGTCCCAGTTGTTGTTTTTTTATTTGATATTTTAAATTTTTCTTTTCCTTTATTTTGTTTTATTATAGATATTTATTAATTATTATTACGTTTGTTTTGTTTGTTTCTTTTTTTTATATATATTTCTACTGTACCAGGTGCTTAAACTGAACTGTAAAACTGTTAACGAAGAGACCTGGGGAGTTCGAGAACAGCCGACAACGCAGAATTCAATAGTTGACAATTCTGGGATATAAAAGACTTCAGCTGGATCCGATCCCCAGGATAGTCTCCATAGACAGCTATAATATATTCATTTACTTGTTTATCTGTGTATTCTCATGCTTATCTATTTGCTTACTTAGTTCGTCACTTTGAATTCCCTTCTCGTATGTACGTACAACACACCTCTACAGATATCTGTTCACTTATTAAAATTTAATTTTGTTCATCTCTGTTTGCTTAATTATATACCTATTATTTCCTATCATTTCCTTATTTAATGATCTCTAATCATTGAATCATGCACATAATGAATACATTCCAAATCGCATTTCAATCTGAACCCCTAAAAAAAAAAGAAGAAAGTAAAAAAAAAAAAGAACGTAGACAGGAGGAACCGGCTGGGGCTCCCAGTCACCACAAACCACAAATCACGTCTCCGCTGGACGTAAACACTGATGACGGGCAAATCACGTCTCCGCTGGACGTAAACACTGATGACGGGCAAATCACGTCTCCGCTGGACGTAAACACTGATGACGGGCAAATCACGTCTCCGCTGGACGTAAACACTGATGACGGGCAAATCACGTCTCCGCTGGACGTAAACACTGATGACGGGCAAATCACGTCTCCGCTGGACGTAAACACTGATGACGGGCAAATCACGTCTCCGCTGGACGTAAACACTGATGACGGGCAAATCACGTCTCCGCTGGACGTAAACACTGATGTCGGGCGGGTCTGGTCAGCCAAAACCCCGAGAAGAAATTATCAAAAAAAAAAAAAAAAGAGTATATAAAACTCTGAAAAGCATTGCATCCCCTGCAACAAGGATGAGAAATGGTGTACTGTTGGTAGAGTGCATAAAAAAGATAACACTCACAAAACCTGCTAAAGCAGATTGTCTTTCATGGTATTCCCGTAAGCATCCAAGCCCACGGGAGCTTGAACACCTCAGGTGGTGTCATCCGCACCCGTGAGTTGGAGGAGGAGAGTGAAGAGGACATTGTAAAGAACGTATCAGGTGTCACACAAGCTCGGCATCAAGATTCGTCCAGGAGATGAACATTGCAACCAGCTCCATCGTCCTCATGACTGATACAATCAACTCTCTAGATCATCTAAAAGTAGCATATTTACAGATTCTGGCCTCGCCTTTAATTTGTTCCAAACCCTATGCCATGTTTTAACAGCCAAAACGGAAAGTCGCACTACAATAGATAAACAGTTTGCGCTCGCTGCGGAATTGTCGTTAGTAGACTCCGCCTGGGTCAAGCCCACTCACGCATCGTTTTCTACTTCGGGAGGAGGTCATCCGGAATGTGTGACACGCAATTGCCATCTATCAATAAAAGATATTTTAACTAAATGTGTAGACTTCATGCGTATCCGAAGAAGGCACTAGATCTATGCCTGCAGATCCATGAAAGAATTATTTTCTGACGTGGATCCACAACGCATCCTGTCCTCTCTGAGAGAGGCTTAGATCTATAACTTTATTTAATAACTTTTATACAAAAGTTTACAATACTTTTTTCTACATTTATACAAAACAACATTTGTAGAATTTTACCAATGTGCTAAAATTATATGAATGTATTTAATTCTATTTCAAACCTAACAGCTCTGAATAAGAAACACAAATAAAGAAAATGTACCCAAATAAACCGCGAAGAGTGCAAAATGTCCGTTATCATGTCGATGCGCCATAAAACCCAAAACTAAAACAAACAAACAAACAGGGGTTTTGAGTTTTGAGTTTCAGCTGGGAGAAGATACGTCAACATGTTAACGGTCATATTGTGCAAAGGAAATAGCAAGAGGATGGAGAGAATGTAACAGAATGACAGGACAGAAGGAGACCCTACCAGAAGCGGCCACCAACTCCCCGCAAAGTGAGGAATGACAGAGGAAAGAACTTATGATCTGGGAAGCGCAGAACATTTTCACCGCTGTGCTAACAAATTAATGTTCTCATTAATGTTCTATAAAACCTCTGGCTTTTGGCTTGCAATCTTGGAAACGTAGGATACGATTGGTAATAAATTTATTTGCAGCAATAGAGGAATGTGGACACACCAGTAAAAGTAGTATGAAATCCATGCATAATAATAAACTTGTGTTAAATGGCTGTGTAGTATGAGAAATGGAGTTTACAACGCAGAGTAGAATGCAAAGACACATGACAGTGATTCAGCATGCATCGAGAATCTGGTCAGAACGCACACCTCGTGATGGGCCCCTGACTTAACATGTGTCCTAATATCCATCGCTCGTTAAGAGTTCGATCAATTTGAATATTTTGTGGATTATTCCCAGCTCGTGGCTAACTGTATGCTCTTACAAAGCCTGTATACTCCACCACCATATTTCACTTCTCCATGCCAACTTTGAGAAAAGATCAGATCATCAGTTTTTAGGTCCATTTTAATAACAAATAGGTTTTCTTGTAATTTATAATGGGTGAAAATAGATTTCAAGTTGATACTGCAGTATTGTTTTGTTTGTGAATGTCAAGCTATTTGCCTAAATTATAACGCGAGACTCAGGATGCAGAGACGGTTTGATTCGCCAAATTCCATCCGTGGACTTGCGCGCGTATCGTCCATGTCAACAATGCAACATTTCGCACCACCCCTTCATTATTGAACGAAGAAGACTGGTACCACAGAGGTCTGTCATTAGTACTCACAGTGTTTTTACGCGCGCAGGTTGTGGACATATCGTGAAAGAAGGAACGGTCCGTCTCGGTATTCTGTGTCTCGGCTGTAACTCTGTCTAGCTGTCAGTGATTTCTCCAATTGTACGCGGGTGGTTGGTCGGCCATCAGGTAGCGTCTCTTTCTGTCCTGTGGTTCCGTATTCTGTCTATCGCCTTGATTTTTCTTTGCAAAATATGACCGTTATCGTGTCTTTATCAGTTTGCCTTTTCCTGGCACAGCATGTTGATGTGTTATCCCCAAACTTAAACTCAACCCCAATTTGTATATTTCTTCAGAGGTAACCTCAGAGGCAACAAGCCGTTCTTGAAAGGATCCCCATGTAGTGAATGTAAAGGAGCTTGGAGGTCTTCCTGTACTGAAGGCTTGTGTAGTAAGTAACTTGTACCATAGTGTAGTAACTAGCATTGTACTTATTGTTTAGTAAGTAACAACTAACATAGTATAGTAAGTAGCATCGTACTTATTGTGTAGTAAGTAGCATTGTACTTATTGTGCAGTAAGTAACATTGTTTCTTTAGTGAGGTAAGTAACATTATATGTAGAGTAGTAGGTAGTGCTTACAGTGCAGTAAGTAACATTGTACTTGCAGTGCAGTAAGTAAGATGTATTTATAGTACAGTAAGTTGCATGTACTTACAGTGTCGTGAGTAACATATTGTAGTAATTAACATGTACTTATTGTGCAGTAAGCAGCATGCATTTGTATGAAGTAAGTAACATTGCAGGGTACTTGACATAATAAGGAATTGAACATGGGGAGTTGAACATCAAAACGTACTAAGTAGTGATTTTGGGCCTACTTATTTAATAAGCGATTTGTTGCCTTTTAGAATAAAACGGTAAAGCTTTACGCTATATGAAAGCGGTCAAAGAAGTTTAAGCAGAGAATGTTAAAGTTGCATAACCTGGCAAGACAGTCAGTTTGGACTACGGCCTTCCGCTTCATGCAGAAATTATACAATTACAATACATGTATTTCATCAATGTGCCACTTTGTAAAATCATCCGAACTCCTGCCAAAACAAACATACAGAAAATTTGGAAGATGATATTACAGGATGCACTGGGCAAGAAATACACACATGAGGTGCCAAAAGTGAAAAGAAAAAATAATAATGACATTGTTAAAACTGTTCAGACCGCCATTTCCAGGACGTAGAAAAAGAAATAATAGTCAGAAACAGTCAGATATGAAACTAACAAAATTAATCGAGTGCCTTTTGTACCTGTCCTTTAATATCATGTTCATTAGAACAAAACGTAGGTTAAGAGAAAAATGTTAAAACCAAATGAGTTGGTATTTCTAATCTTGTTGTTTCTCTCTATTGATGTTGTTGATATATTTTATGGTTCAGTTACCACGACATACGCGCGCATGTGCTCTCACGCACATCAACAGCGGATGTGCTATACCCTTTCAAGTAATGCTTGGCAGCTACTTGCTTTTGAGCGAGCTAGATTAATCATCCACTTTAAAATATCTGTATACCCAGAGAATGATCCAAATTTTGGATCAGTTAACAAAGATCCGGTTCCAGGAGAGATGAGGCTTATGGGGCACAAGTTTTGTTGGTTTCAAAGGGTAATTCTGTTGTCTTTGATCTCGCTTCCTCGGGAGTTTCTTTTGAACGTGCGGAGGAAAAGGGGGAGAGAGAGAGAGAGAGAGGGGGGGGGGGGAGGGGGGGCTGTCAGATGAACTTTTGTTTTGCTCTGTTGTTATCGCCAAGGCGAGGTCGGGCCGGAAAGACGAACTGTATCATTACTGAACGAGCTTCAGATCTATATCACTTCCCTTCAAAATGGAAAATTATGATTTCAAACATTACTTTTTATCCGAAATACCGTCAATACGAAATAAAATTGTAAGTTCCCCGAATTCTGGCTGAAGCCGGTTCTACAGTTTTACAAGCTGATATTCTAAAGTATCTCCTTTTCATCCATCTTTTCAGGAAAAACAGATGGATCAAGAAATCCCACAGGTATAAAAAGCAAACCTAGAGTAACTAGTGTATCTGACCTTATTAACAGGTTCATGAGAATAATTTAACTTTGGACTTAACCCGATTAAGAGAAAATGAGAAAACCAAACGAGATGGTTTATCCGATGTTGTCATTTTTGTTTGGTGATATTGTTGATATAATATGTATGTGATTCAGTTGCCGTAACATTCCATTGCCATTATAGGCCGTAAGTCTTGCTTCGTGCTAACTTATGTCTGTTGTATTTCAATGAACCTGTGTACGTGCTTTTACTTTGTCATGGACATAACGGAAATGATATTACTTTTTGTATTCTCTGAATGTACAATTAATTATGAGGAAGATATTTCTTCATTAAATCTCTATAAATTATTAAGACTGGACCAATCCAAGAAGTATTAGAGTTTACAAAGCATACATCTGGAGTAAATGAGTATGAAAATTATCCAAGGGCGTTTCTTCGTCTGAGTTTCACTGCATCAAATAATTGAATCATAAGATTAGTAGTGCACTGAGTAAATACTGTTCTGCGCCCTTTTTGATTCAGACTTGAACTTCCTTTGATTCAATTGACACGCTTGTTTCAGTCTCACGGGTGTTTGGGGTGCTGTTTACCTTGGACAGTGGATTTATGCCTCTTAACAAAATCTGAGAGATGAAATGGTCCTTAACAGAATCCGCCTGAGTCATTATCCACCTCACACACCGTTTTTTTTAATTAGGAGGGAAGATCCCCCTGAATGTGTGGCATGCAATTCCCAACTGTCAATAAACCGTAATTTTAACTGATTGTGTAGGCTTCATGCATATCCGAAGAAAGCACTATGCCTGCTGATCCATAAAGAATTACTTTCTGGACGTGGACCCACAACGTAATCACGCATCTTGTCCTTTTTGGGAGAGGCTGAGATCTACAACTTGATTTAAAAACTTCTATACTCACTTACAGAACTTTTCAGACCAAGCAAAACAACTTTTTTTTAAAGAATATTACCAATGTGATAAAATCATATGAATGTACTGAGTTCTAATACTATTGTTAAACTTAAAAGCTCTGAATACGAACCATAAATAAGAACGTGTACCCAAATAGACCGTGAAGAGAGCAAAGTGGCCGTTATCGTGCCGACGTGCCGTAAAAACCCAAACTAAAAGTCAAAGTGCATCTACAACAGGGTGGAGACAGACTGAACTCGATGTGCTACTAATCTTACTTCATATTTTATCCTTAGTAAAAAAAAAAAACAGTTATGTATTTTACTATTTCAGGTTTCCGTAGAACGTCCATAAACGGGGCAGAGAAAACTACTGCAAATGTGGTCTTTGCTGTCATTTTGCTTGCCGCCACATCTGACCTTTGAACTCTGCTCCCGTCGCAAAAATGTCTCTGTCATAATTCCGTTAAACGTGGAAAAACAACTGCCATGTGAAAAAATAAATATCAAAACTTTTCAAAGCGGTGCTTGATAATGAAATCTAAAAAGAAAAAAAAACAAGTGGAAATGAATTGAAAACCCTCTTTGAGAGAGAGGAATACTTCTAAAAGTTAAATGAAGTGTCCTGCCATTTTCATCTTGAAAAAAAAAAAATGTACTGAATCACTTTTATATTCCACGCTAACTTTTGTCCACGCTGAAAGGTAAATCATAATGATCTTCTGCCTCCCGTGGAGATACTCAAGGTACTTGCACTTCATTATAGTTGCTTTCAGTAATATCTCAAACACCTGGCAACCATCGACACAATGAATGTTTGACCTTAAATTATATCTGAATCGTAAATATAACCAATTTCCTGTCCTTTATTGGTTTCTTTTTACTCTCCCACAAACACCATGCATGTGTGTGTGTGTGTGTGTGTGTGTGTCTTCTGAAAACATCAGACTATTCTATTAGTATTAAATTGTGAGAAAAAATAAAACTAAGGAATGATTTGCATAGAACTAAATGTGTGTTTTGTAAATTCATGGTGGACGGTTGGTGGCTGCCTGTGCCGGGGTCTCTATCTTTCTTACCATATTGTTATTGTGCCTGCCGCCTTGCTCCTTCCTCGCACAACATGGCCGTTATTGTGTCGATGTGCGTTCTCCTAAATCAAACTCAAACTCAGTTATAAATTCATTTATCCACCCTTTCCTTTCGTCCTTCATTTCATTCATTCAACTATATATTTATCCAATCCCATTTACCTATCGTTCACCTACTCTAATACGGGTGGTTGGTGGGCTTGTCTGACTGGGCCTTCTTCTGTTCTATCAGTATCGGTCTGCTATGTTCTGTATACCGCTTTTTAGTTACGCAATATGACGTATGAAAAAGCAAAACACTTTATGCTTCTACAGCGGCGAGGAGCGGGTCGGAACGGATGAAAGCATACAGAGACAAAGGGTGTTTTACTTCCTCATATGTCATTTTCCGTAAACAAAAAAAAAATAGCGGAGCACAGCGGATGCTGTGAACAGGACCAGTATCCGAGGACAGCTAAATCATCTGTGCAATTCGCAACTTACTTGAGGACAATTGCGTCCGCGTCTGAGCCTGCCATCGCCTACGCTCCTGACAGAACAATCCCATCGCTGCCTACTGGAAAATCAATGTTTCAGTAGAATGTTGTACTTAGTCTCAGCAAACAAGGATGGAAAAGGATGAAACATGCTTTTCAGATTCCCCAGCACCCGTGTTCATGAGGGATAGAATGTGAAATACTTGTGTGAACGCTGACTTCAGCTGTGGTTGAACTTTTAGAGGCCAGAAGCCGAACGCTGAGCTTGGACACGAAAACTTTAAAGTGATTATCACTTTGTTTGTGTTGAGAACTTCGTCTCATGTACTTATCAGGTTTAATTGTGAATACTGTGATGTAACTAGCCTGTCGTTTTCGTAATATTCAATTTCAACCATATATTATTTGTATTTTATAAGTACATCTACATCTAAGCCTGTTTTCAGTGAATTTCAGTAGGTTTTGTATTATTCACATACTTGGTTAGTCCAGTGTAGGGAAAGAGTTCTGTACGTCTCGACCACTTCCAACACGATCAGGTCTTTTCAGATTTTCTTTTCATTTTCTGGTCGAAAAGGAAGGGGGTATTAGACTAATTAAAGTTATGGTTAGGGATATAGACAGGTTTAGAGATAGGCTGGTTTTTGACTGGGTGGAAGGAAAGAACGGACATCTTTCCTGGTGTAGGTCTGTTCTATAGTTTAAATAATATTTTGGTTTAAAATCACGAGATAAGTCTTTTGGAATGGAAGTATCTCCCGTGGTTTACATTTGTTTAGGCTGGCCGAAGTCAATACTAAAACCAAAAGCACAACAGTAACTACAAAAAAGATAACTAATGGATTCAATTTGTAAAACTCTGATGAGTAATGAGAAGTTACCAGCTTTTAACTTTTGATGTCCTGTAATGTAAATCTATATTTTAATTCTATGACAAATTTTCACTATTCTTGGTCTTCGTTTTGTGTATTATACATATTTTTTTTAATTGTTTTTTCCAAAACATGTCAGAGTACTGAAAATTCAGTCCTGAGAATATAAATTCGCTATCTTACATCCAAAATTGTAGTCCTTTATTTCCTGTTAATAGGAAAGCCAGCCTACACTTGCACTTCCAGGAGGATCCCAGTTGGGTCCAAAGCTATTTTATGGCAAGGAAGACATTATGCAAGTCCCCCAGTGCAATGTCCGTCGAACATAGAGAAAGACATATTTTGACGAAGCAAAGTTCTTCTCTAGATTTGTCAGTTTCAACCTTGAAAGAATGATGGGAGTGAAGAACTACTGCACTTTGATTTAATTCAGCTCTTTCAGTCCTCATTTACAGACAATACAGGATATTCAGGATACATTTGTGTTTAGAATGATAACTGAGTAAAAATACAGATCTAGATCGGCATTGTTTTAATTGACAGGAAAAGGTATGCATATTTTATTTTTCATGCCATAATCGAGACTACAACAGATTCCCAGAGCGTTTTTTTTTTTTTCTAAAGACCACTTTACAAATTGTACACAACCTTGTGGGGCAAGATGGTATTGCCATAAAGGGCAAAATATCTGAATTCTGAATCTGAATTGAATTCACACGCACTTCAGCTCAGTCCTAGCAATACTATGGGGGGGGGGGTGGGGGGTGGAGGGGATACAGGCCACCATCATATTATATCACACGTATTTTAATGGTAAATTTCCGGTAAGAGGCGGAAATGACGAAATTGACGGAAGTACATTATCACGTCGTATTCGCAATCATGAGGTGATAACTGATAATTATAACTGAATTTCTGGGAAAAGTAAAGAGTTTCGGGAAAAAATGAGCTCGACACGTACAGGCTTGATAAATTTTACATACATGTGCCAAGTTTCATTTCTCTACGTTGCGTAGTAAAAAAGCCTTTGCGGGAACAAAGTTGGGCCCAAGCTCCATTATTATATAATATCAATATTGACTCTTTAGACATCAAGAAAGTGCATTGTTATTTATACAAAAAAAGGGCTTTTGATTGATTGACTGTATGATTGAGACAGGAATCAGAATCCTAGCACACCCGGCATACACATAAGCGCTCCTCTTCCCTCTCCATGGTCCATTTGAGAGTTTTTCTACAACTTGTCCCATTGACCAGCTGGCTCCATATTTATCCATATTTTACATAAATATAAAACGTGTCGTTTTTAGCATGTCCGTAACCAACAGGGAATTGCTTCCAGCATGCGAGTGCTCTTCTGGATAAACATGCGGAAAATATTTCTTGTCTCTGTGAAATGGATGAAAATTGCTTCTCGTCCGGGCAGTATTCAAAAGTCTTCAAATGAAAATTTCAAAATATTTATTTTCACGGCATAAACTGATAAAGTGCCAAGTACTGAAGAAAACGTTCTTGGTGTGATAAGCCCACGATAACGAAATCGAGTTGCAACGATATTGACAATTATGAAAACTGTTTCAATGTTGTGACAAAATAATAAAATTGTATCAGTGCCCCCTCCTTCACATCTCTCCAGTCATTTTTCAGTCGTCCCCGGACAACGTGTTAACTTGCAAACCTTTTCAGCGCTCGTGCATGTGAGCTTTCGCAAAGTTCATGCATACCGCGTACCATTTTGCACCGACGCGTAAGGCCTACGCCAACATAAAAATTGGCCGCTGGAGTCGGTAACTCTTAGATACGGCGTGAGCATCATGTTCTTCGTCCATTGAGTGCAGTCTTGTGCGTCATAGGCAGAAAGACCATCACATCACGGACAAGAACAGGAATTGGTAAAAGAATGGCATAGGCTGCATAGGAATAGACAGGAAACGCGGCGTGACTAAGGTAAGGCTGAACTCTGAAGAAAACTGTCTTCGCTGAGCATGGTACAAATATATACCCCCTAGACTATTGGCCCGTCGCAAACTACATTATTTTTTAAGGGCCGGAGCGGCAGTAAAATATCGAACATTTGGGTCCAATAGTCGAAATCGGGTTTTTAGCATTATTCTATAGTTAAACCATTTTACTTTCAGAATATGTAATTGAAATGTCCAGGAAATGTCTCTAAGATGTATTTTGGAAGTTTTTTAGACACCACCCCCATGCAAAAATGTCCGAATTTCATAGTTGGAAGCAAAAAATGCCCTTAGTTACGCTGCCGATAAAACACGGACGAACAGTGCCATCGCTCTATATTTGGTATCGATACACTGCTTTATAACCCCATATTCAGCCAATCTTCATTCGGGGCAAAAAGTTATAATGGCACGTGTTCACAAGGGGAATTCCAACCACTATGTGACAAAGAATTTTACGGATTTGTTACTATATTTAGCTTGTAAGCGGAACTCTTCTGTATCTACGGTAATCACAGATTAAATTGCATGCGCTGATTGGTTCGCTTCGGAAAACTTCCGGTTGATATCTTAGCAATCCGTGTACTTCCGCTGTAAACAACGCCAAGTGAGAAGCACCGAGTGAGAATTTGAGTCTAACGTATTCAGTTTGATGCAGCGTGGTTTTCCTGCGGATTCTGTTTGTGCGACTTCATTTATAATTTATAGATCTACTCATTAGTGATTGACTCTTACTCTTTGTTGTGAAAAAGAATCATGGCAAGATATAATAAAAGGCGTGCCCAGTTGGAGCAAGCAAGGAAAAAGCGTAAAGTGGAAGGTGGGTCCGGTCTGTCACAAATCCCAGACTGGGAGATGTAATAAGTTATGACAGGACAACAATCACGAACGAACAAGTTTAACACTTAACAGAACAACCCATCAGACTCACACATTTATTAAACATAATTATACAGATAATAGCGCAATTACATACATTATATTATTGAAATTAACTGCCGTACAACGGCCTTATTCTCACATGCACTCTTCCTCGGATCCACAACCCGGTAGTTACTTCCTAAAGGCACTTCGGCCTCAGCCTCTCCCCTCAGGGTCTTAATAGCACATTAATAATTCACTGGCACCGCAGTCTCTCAATATCACCTTCCTATTGCCCATCAACATGGCAATAGTACATTATCATTTCAATGGCCCATCAACATGGCAATAGTACATTATCACATTCACGCTCATATCTACGTCCCTGTCCGTGGCCAGACTGCCACGACTTTATGTGCCTCTACTGTCCTGCACCGACAGCCTCACTCTTGGCCTATGTGTGGCCTCCGGCCCTATGCTGGCCTATCCCCTGTGCTCACCGAGGCGGCTCTTTGGCCCGTCCCCGACACCTACAAGAATAACATTACATTGGTATAATACCCTACCATTTCTATTCACTCCACCTCTCCTTACAACCCATGAAGCGTACACACAATAGTTCACATTTCACTCACCAAACATCTTACGGTAACACACCTCCATCGGAGTACACACTACTCACTCGCGCTACAAATCCATGAACTCAACTTTCATCTATCGCTCATGGCGCACATTGCTATATCCAATATCAAGGACTTCCACATTCCTCACATATACTTATTTACATCATGGTAATAGACGAATATAATATAATACATCAATCATAATTATCAATCAACGTTCTACCTACCAGTCATCACTGGAAAAAACACTCTCATCCGTCTTCCGACTGCTCCCCTTATGTTCGCCCGCTGGGCTTTCTCTTGCGTCCGTTCAGTAGGACCTTCTAACTTGCAGTGATAGTAATACAGCGCTTTCGCCTCATTCAGACCCCCCACCACTCATAACAGGCACGCTTTTCCTTACTTGTCTACGTGCGTTAATTTTACTCTCCTCCTTTCCCCCCGTAATTATTAACTATCGCTCACTCCACTCGTGACATCATCCCCCACCCCCAAAAAATTAATGCAATTAATTTCAAATCGCATCAAGATGACTGTCAACGAGTGAGCGTGAGCAATACTTACACAAAAAATGACCTACCAATGCCCCTAGCACATAAAATACCGGAATCAGGGGAAAATATGGGGATCAATATGCCCTGCATTATGCATATATGTATCACATCATCAATAGCTAACTAAACACACTACCTAATACAGAATCAAAAACCAATCAACCTATCAACCATTCTTCATATCATATTTATAATGTCAATATTTTAAGGTCGACTCATTCACACAGATCCTGTCAATGTTCCTGTCCTCCGATGTATAAGCTCCTGAACTCTTCCCCTAGGCTCGACTAAGGTAGTCGGCGATATGATTGCTGGTTCCTGGAATTGGTTGAATAACGAAGGTATACGGCTGCAAAGCCAATGCCCATCTAGACAAGCGTGGGCTGGACGAACGATTCTTCGACAAAAATGTCAGTGGCTTGTGGTCTGTCTGGATACAAAATTCTCGTCCCATGAGATAACGTCCTAATTTCTGGACGGACCACACAATGGCAAGACACTCCCGCTCTATCACAGAATATTTTCTTTCTCTCTGCAATAACTTCCTACTGACATAACATACAGGATGGAGACATTCGTTCTTCTCCTGTAGAAGACAAGCCCCGACACCAGAGTCCGACGCATCCGTTCTGAGGATAAAATTAGATCGAAAATCGGGTAATATCAGAATGGGTGACGATGATAATGCTGTCACCAAATTATCAAATGCTGTCTGACACTCAGACGTCCACTGGACCTTATCGGGTTGTCCCTTCTTAGTAAGGTCAGTAAGAGAAGATGACAAGGAGGAAAAATTTGGAATGAACTTTCTGTAATAATTTAAAATTCCCACTAAGCTTCTGACTTGTTTCTTTGTTTTTGGGATTTGCAACCCTACTAATTTGTCAATTTTTGTTACTTCAGGTCTCTGAACACCTCTACCCACGATATGTCCTAAGAATACTATCTCTGGACATGCCAAATCCATCTTTGCGGGTTTAGCAGTTAACCCAAAATGACGTAATCGTTTAAAAATTACTGTTAGTGTCTGAATATGATCAGACCATGTCGACGTATGACATGCTATATCGTCAAAGAATGACACGACATTAGGTATGTCCTTTAATACCAGTATGAGAATACAGATACTCTGGTCTCTCATGAAACCTCTGCAGCATATCAACGTGGAAAACCTTTACTGATCCCTCAATGTGGATAGCGTAATCTACCTTCGAAACAATTCGCTCAATAACATAAGGACCTTTCCATGTCATCAATAACTTATTATGGTCCGTAGGTAACAACAATAGGACCTTGTCTCCTGGCTTAAAAATTCTCAGTTTGGCTCCTCTATCTTTATAGTTTTTTCCTCTTTTTGAAGCGATACTCGAAGCTTCTTCCGCAATATCCTGATGAGGAGCCTGAGGTGTACGACCCTTATGCGTCGTCTTTTGGCACGCAATGCACGTCTTACAATATAACCGTACATCTCTGTATACTGACGGCCAATAAAAATTTTTCAGAACTCTTTGCTTGGTTCTAGCACTTCCCATATGACCCGCTAATGGAACATCATGGGCCAGACGCAATACTGTAGCAATTAACGACCGTGGCACGACGACCTGCTTTTGAACGGAAGCCACTGTGACGTACATACGGAACAGAATGCCCCCCTGGACAAAAAAAGAAGATGACCCGTTCTTATATTTCCTCGTTTTCTCCGTTCGCGCCTCCTCAAAACATGGGCTCAATGATGGGTCCTCCTTTTGCAGTGTCGCCAAGCGCTCTGGCGTGATATCTAAGTTGACCGCTGGCGTTGCCAAAGGTCTAATCTTACTTTTATCACCTACCTGTCGACGTGTTTCGACTGCGGCACAAAAGTCAATACCTTTTGATTGCGACCATGCCTGCACGTTCTCCTCGGAAGGGGAAACTACCCGTGATACATTCCCAATGATGAGCTGGGCGCCTGGAAAACAACCAACGACTGCTTCGACTTCCCCGCTAAGGAAAGGTGTATCTATCACTATCTTTGCCATGGGTAATTTCTCAATGGCCCCCGAAAATTGAATGCATGGGACAGTCTCACCCGTAAGCTGCGAATCCCGAATGCAATCCCTATGAACTCCCACAACGGTAGATCCTGTATCTCGTAAAACCGAGACCGGTTCGTCCCCAACAAACCCCGGATAAACCCTAAGACCACCTCCCGTATGACATGAATTTATAACGGGGATCTTTCTCCCACAAGGTAAAACACCGGAAGATAATAACTTCTCGCAACTGGGGCACTTAGAATACTGTCCGCCTCCGTTGTCCGATGTAACACACGCAGCCGCATGATGAAATTTATTAGGGGAACATGGACTGGAGCTACTGTCCACGTTCGCCGCTATCCTACCTGCAGGGCAATTCACGCTGATGTGATCTGCTCTTCCGCAGTTCCAACACTTCGCGGCCTTACACTCGCGTGAAAAGTGACCCACGCGTCCGCAAGTCCAACACTCCGCTCCCTGTGCTGCACTAGGCCTAGGTCCCCATGACCCATCGCGACCGGAACTAAAGTCCCTATGCCGTCGGTCATCGGCAAAGGTCACAAATCGCCCCCGGCCATTACCGCGACCTAGCCCTCCTGCTCGGTCAAACTTACCGGATCCATATGCAGGTGATTGGTGAAGCCCCTACGCTGCCCCTGGGCTTGCCCACTATAGGCACCACGCTGACGCGACCTATCTTTACGCCCTGTCGGCGACCCCTCAACAACGGCGACGTACCCAGCATCTTGGACGTACGCCCTCGCCACTGGTTTGGACGGATGTGCCGTACGGTATGCTTCCGCCAACTTAGACGCCTCCTGCACCGTCGCGGGTTCGTTTTCTTTCAGGAAAGCCACCATATCTTTATGGCACGACGCGTACAGCTGGTCACGGATCATTAGGTCTTTTAATTTAGTAAAATCCGCGCCAACATGCGCCAAGTCTACCCAGTTCGCGAAATATTCCGTCAATCTCGCGACGAAGGCAGCAAAGTCCTCCCTGGTATCCGCACGTGCTCGCCTAAACTGCTCCCGGAAATATTCCTCGGTACGCGCAAATCGGCGAAGCAGCAAAGCCTTCAGCTTATCGTAGTCTTGCACGTCTTCGCGCTGTAGCTCTTTAAAGTAGGTTAACGCTCGCCCCTGCAATAGAGACGCCAGGTACGTGGACCATAATTCCTTATTTTCCCCCCATTGCAATTGTGCGTTCAGTTCGAACCTGTAAAGGAAGGCGTCTATGTCGTCCTTCCGGTCGTCGAACGTAGGGAGCTTAATCCTAACGCCACCTTTATTGTGTACCTGCCGCTCAACTGTTTCTGTTGGCGCATTCTTTTTGATTTCAAATTCTACGATCTTTACTTGCGCCTCTATCTCCTTTAACTTTATCTCCCGTTCTTGAGCTTCTATCTCCCTTAACTTTAACTCCCTTTCCTGCTCCTGAGCCTTAGCCTCTCTTTCTTGCTGCTGAGCCTCTTTTTCTCTCTCTCTATCTTTAGCACGCTCATCGCGCAATTCTGCCTGCTGCTCTTTAATCCAGCCGCGTAGCTCCTCTCCCTCCAGGCCAAGTTCCTTACCCAACTTCATTAGTTGTTGGAGTTCCGCCATTTCACAGATTTATGGTTACGGTATATATTATGAAAACGGCTAACCTGTCGGTATGATCACTAACGACACGACCAGAGACCTGAGATCACACCAGATATAACAATACCCAATTGTCTCAAATACAATTCAGAAATTTACCTACTTCTTAACTAATTCTATATTCATTAAATGTATAGCACTATTAATAATAAAAAAGAATAGAAACGACAAGAATGAAGAACTTCAGAAGAAGGACCACAAGTACGTCAAGGACAACGAACCAGACTAGGACAAAGCTTCTACAAAAAAAACTATAATGGGAAAAAAAATGCAACCTAACTACGCCGATTACACTACAAGGTACGAACAAGAACAGAGTCTGAAAAAAAGAACGTATCTACAGATAGGTAGAAAGAGGGGCAAGAGAATACGTCTTCCTGCGGAACAGAGAAGATATCGACGCTACAACAAAACACTAACAAAGCCTTACAGAATGTTCACCGTGATGAACGAAGTTCCAAGTTTATCACACCTTTTTTTTTTTTAAAGGATAAACTAGGTTCAACACAGCAAACGAAAACAGCAAAAACAGAGAAAAAGACAGATTAAAGGAACAGCCCCCAATCCAGGGTACAAAATTTCAGTTTCACTTAACTTCGAATTTTGAGTTTAACTCCTCCCCTTAATCGGAGCTCTGGCCGCTTGACTCCTCAGGCTGGCACACACACTCTGGAAAGTTCAAATACACATTAGTACATATTCATAACAGTACATGCATCAATACATATTCATAAATATACATAAATCATACCATCATGAAATTTCCATTCATCCCACGAACAAGGACAGCACAAATTCCTACCACAAGAGAAGTATTACGTGGACAAAAACTAAAGTAACAAATGCCCACTGAAAAATCCCTACTAACTAACTACAACTAAATATTACGAAAATGGACGAGTCACAACGGACGAGCCCCCAATGTCACAAATCCCAGACTGGGAGATGTAATAAGTTATGACAGGACAACAATCACGAACGAACAAGTTTAACACTTAACAGAACAACCCATCAGACTCACACATTTATTAAACATAATTATACAGATAATAGCGCAATTACATACATTATATTATTGAAATTAACTGCCGTACAACGGCCTTATTCTCACATGCACTCTTCCTCGGATCCACAACCCGGTAATTACTTCCTAAAGGCACTTCGGCCTCAGCCTCTCCCCTCAGGGTCTTAATAGCACATTAATAATTCACTGGCACCGCAGTCTCTCAATATCACCTTCCTATTGCCATAACACCTTAGCATTCCACTAGCACCTCAGCAGGGCAATAGCACATTATCATTTCAATAGCCCATCAACATGGCAATAGTACATTATCATTTCAATAGCCCATCAACATGGCAATAGTACATTATCACATTCACGCTCATATCTACGTCCCTGTCCGTGGCCTGACTGCCACGACTTTATGTGCCTCTACTGTCC
Organism: Onchidella celtica; assembly: GCA_963931925.1. NCBI lineage: Eukaryota > Metazoa > Mollusca > Gastropoda > Systellommatophora > Onchidiidae > Onchidella > Onchidella celtica. Next base: position 32,922,371 of record OZ007570.1, read on the forward strand.
TGCACCGACAGCCTCACTCTTGGCCTATGTGTGGCCTCCGGCCCTATGCTGGCCTATCCCCTGTGCTCACCGAGGCGGCTCTTTGGCCCGTCCCCGACACCTACAAGAATAACATTACATTGGTATAATACCCTACCATTTCTATTCACTCCACCTCTCCTTACAACCCATGAAGCGTACACACAATAGTTCACATTTCACTCACCAAACATCTTACGGTAACACACCTCCATCGGAGTACACACTACTCACTCGCGCTACAAATCCATGAACTCAACTTTCATCTATCGCTCATGGCGCACATTGCTATATCCAATATCAAGGACTTCCACATTCCTCACATATACTTATTTACATCATGGTAATAGACGAATATAATATAATACATCAATCATAATTATCAATCAACGTTCTACCTACCAGTCATCACTGGAAAAAACACTCTCATCCGTCTTCCGACTGCTCCCCTTATGTTCGCCCGCTGGGCTTTCTCTTGCGTCCGTTCAGTAGGACCTTCTAACTTGCAGTGATAGTAATACAGCGCTTTCGCCTCATTCAGACCCCCCACCACTCATAACAGGCACGCTTTTCCTTACTTGTCTACGTGCGTTAATTTTACTCTCCTCCTTTCCCCCCGTAATTATTAACTATCGCTCACTCCACTCGTGACACGGTCAGGCTGAGACTGACAGTTCCAACACTGAATCTGCGTGTATCCACGTGTATTTCAGATGTGCTAGGTGTGCCAAAAGCAAGCACACGTTCGTCGAAAAAACTAATTGAAATACCCAGTGCAAAAGGTGATGCTGTGGCAGCAGAGATTCCTGCACCCCAAACAGCAAGGACTATTGTGGATTTAGCAGAATTGAGGAAACTCATTTCGCCACTGGTGTGTCCCCACTGCTTCAAATCAGCACTAAAACTATCAGACAGTGAAGATAAACGTGCTGGACTTGCTGTCAAGCTGCAGATAACTTGCTATGCCTGCAATTCAGATGTGAGCTCAGGCTATACATCGTCTCGCTCGACTGGGAGTAAGTCTTTCACCGTGAATCACTCTGTAGTGAGGTCATCTATGCTTTGCGGACTAGGACCATATGCTCTAAATAAATTTTGCGAGCACTTAAATCTGTCCGGCATTCATCAAAAAACCTTCGCCAAGAAGAGTAAAATAGTGCATACAAAGGCAGAGGCGTTTCGGCAATCAACTGAGGCGAAGACATTAAAACTTATTCGCAAAGCGTGTGCTGACCCCACTAAAGTATGAGTTATTAGCTGAGCATCTGAAGCCAGTGTATAAACGACTGTCAGATCCCAAGCTCCTCCAACGTTGTCTGCTGGGTGCTACGCAAAATGCAAATGAGTCCTTGCACTCGCAGATTTGGAGTAACTGCCCGAAACACAAATTTTCATCTCTGGGAAAAGTTCAGTTTTCTGTATTAAATACTGTCGCCCAGTTTAACTTTGGTTATGCAGCTGTATCTGACTTCAGCAAGCATCTCATTATAAACCAAAGCCATCACAGTGTTCGTCTAGTAATTTACCGACAAAAAAAGCGTCTCCAAAATTCAGCTGTGAAGCAAAATAAGGCAGTGCAGCACCGACTAAAACTGAGGAAACAAGCAAAGGCTCGCAGGGAGTTAGAGTTAAGGCAACAAGAAGGAGTATCTTATGGTGCAGGACAGTTTTAAATCAAATAGGTGGACTAATATTGGTGTCGTAATCGCTCAAATTCCTCCTCTTTTTCTTAGTTTCTTGTTTCTAACACATTTACAACTTCAATTTTTAATTTCTCCATAACTACTGGTCAGATTGCCCTCAAATTTTGTACATGTGTCATTGAATGTATATTCTTTGATATTACAATGGCCAATTTGGGTTATGTGTGATATTTTTTCAGAGAGAGCAGTTTAAAAACTTTAGAAGCCTTTTTCTCTGTTTTTTGTTTTCAGCGCATGTTAAAAACTTCAGCTCTTAATTTCTCCATAAATACTGATCAGATTGCCCTCAGATTTTGCACATGTATCATCAAATAAATATACTTTGATGTTACAATGGCCAATTTTGGTTTTATGTGATATTTTTTCAGCCAGACCAATTGGAAAACTGTATTTTTATTTTTTTACGTGAAAAAATATGACCTACTATTTTAAGGTTGGAATATGACTAATTGGATATATTTATTGGAAATATGGCGTTGTAACTCTCTTTGCATACCAATTCTTGACTTGTATGCAAAATTTGAGCTGATTTCAACAGTTGGTTTTCACAGAATTCTTAATTAAAAAATGTAATTAAAATTCAATATGGCCGCCGTTACCATGGCAACCGTAAAGTTAAAAAAAATTTTGAATGTATTTTTCAAATCACATTTTCATTGTGATTCACTACCCCAAATTTTATGAAAATTGATTCACAATTAAGGAAAATAGGATTTTCGGGCCTTCCTCCCCTTAAAAGTAATTTAGGTACGATCCGATTGTTTGTATGGTGGTAGACCCCCAGTGCAATCAGGTCACGAGTGCAACCAAACGTTGAAGTGGCCTATGACTTCCTAATCGTGGTTACCTTCCGCTTGTACTAGTTGTACTAACATGTTGCACTATTTCTTTAAAAAGGCGTGTTTGTTTTTATGCGAGTGGCGTGTCCCTGTTTATTTTCTAGCGACCATGTGTGAGTGAAGATTTTTAGCGAAGGAAACAATTTTCTTATGATCTCAACTCAAGGCAAGTGTGCTGGAAGTGCTCATATCGCTTTCCGGTGAGTTGAAAAACCATATTTTGGCGGATAGAGCAGTTGTTTGAAGTTACAAAAAGAAAAACAAGCAGAAAAAAAACAACTGTTTCTAATGGTTTTGGTAGTTTTATGTCACCATGTCCAGCTTCTCATCTCCACTATAGCAGCGAGTCACGAGCAGAGCCCAGTATTGTGCGTTTAATCAATCAGGCCTATCAGTCTTTTGCCCCCAGCTTATCAATGAAAGTCTAAAAATGATGGGCTAAATAAAATTACTTAAACGGAAAGGCTTTGCTAGAATACTGTTAATGCTGATTATTTGTCACAATCATAATTATATACATGTATCAAAGAAGGAAAAATAAAATATGGCGATGTATTTATCTCTAATCTTTATTTATTATTTTTTTTTTTCCAGTTCGTGGTTTCAGAGCTGTTCACATAGCACATATATGGGTGTAGCTCTAGACGCCCCTATGAACAGCCGGTCACCCGGAAGTAGGTCACGCGTAATTGGAGGCCCAGCGATGCATTCACGGAACGTGAGATAAACAGTAATACCCCTTCCCTTTCGCAGTTCTGTGTGTGTATGTGTTTGTATTTTATTAAATGGAAATAGCCTACTAGGTCATACAAATAATAGAAACAGAACTTAACTTGATGAGCTGCATAAAAAAAAAATACAATTAGTGATGAAGGCCCAGTGATGTGAGTAAACGAACCCGATTATAACTAGATTCTAGATCTAGACCAGGTATAGTCTAGTCTAGTGTTTAACAAAAGTGGTAGAACATTTAAAAAAAAACAAAAATCGGTTATGACAGATAATAATAATAATAATAATAATAATAAATGGCATTTATATAGCGCCTAACCCTGTTTCACAGGCTCTAAGCGCTTTACAGAACTTATTGGCTACTTTACAAACGCATTCACTCCCACATTCTAATTGTACATAATATGCACACAATCTCATGTCAACCACAGAGCAGAATGGAGCTGCCTGCGAGGCGCTGAACACACTGCACTGCTTCTTTCTCTCTCCTTGTCTCACTCACTCTCTCTCTCTCTATCTCAGAGCAAATTGTAACGCAGCCTGTTTAGGCGCAGTTCACGCAGTTCAACTTACCAGTAACAGGTGTACTAAATCCCATGTGAAGTAATAAATTCCTCTGAATTCTATTGAGAAGACAGTTTTGCCACTTTTCTTTGTGTTTCATCTGAGGCTGAGGTGGTTACTTGCATCTGGAGACAGAAGCGCTTCATAAAAATGTTCACAATGCGCATTAACAAAATATTGCTCCCATCAACATCAATGTGAAAAATTGCAGGGAAGTCAACAAATATCTTGACAAGTCTTTTCCTGCAGCATGGTTCCTTAGTGCCACTGAAGAACGTATAACAATACAGAAGAAGTTGAAAAAGAGCTTCATTTGGATAGCTCAGTCCACCTCTGTTCAACGACTCTGTGAATTTCCTCACTTCTTCATCCATAACTAATGCATCATCCCTCAGCTCTGGATGCTTTGATACAAGGTACCCTCCAATATAGAATAATGACATCCGTTCATCCGTAGAAACAGCACTGGCTGATTCAGGAACATCATCAAGAATTATTAATTCTGCATCAGTCAGTTCTCTGTCACATAGATGACACATATGATGGGACTTTGAATAATCTCGTTCACTCAGAGACTCCAGTACAAGCTTTGTCCTGTCAATAGCATGTGTGTGAGCTACATCTTGAGCTGTAATATAATAATTTGAACCAGCTGACATACGGAAGTGGGCAAAATGTTTTTCAATGTCATCCTGCTGGAAAAAGCCAATGGCAACATATTGATGATGGAGTGGTGTGATAGTGTTCAGCAGAAACTGACATAAATCAATGAGGCACTTGCAGGTCCAAGACAAAGCACTGGCTGTATCCTTTGTAAGAGCTCTTATTCTCTGCTTGCTGGAAGGCTTCATCTTTGTGGCAGAGTCAGCCCAAAACTGAAGAATCTCCAGTTGCTAGTTTCCTGTAAGAGACACTGGTGTTCGATCGGAATCTCTTAGACGAATATGCTGAACAGGAGTCTTAGTATTGAAGACCTTCCACAATCTCAACACTTCATCAATAAAATCTGCAGTATTCTTCCATGACGGTGTAGATGCAGTGCAAGATTTGAGAGCAGCACTTGTTTTTTCAGAAAATACTTTGAGGGCTAAACATACTTTCTGCTTCTGAATATTACTTGGACTTATTGCAGCTTTTGTGAGGTCAGACAATTTCACCAAGGTGTTGCTCTCATGCTCAAACAGTTCTTGAAGGTCTGACCACTTGGCCGTTTTTGGAGTATCAGAAGTTTGAAGATAAAAATCAATGGCTTTAGTTTTTTCTGTAATCCAGTTGTTCCGCAAATTCTTCATGAGATGAACAGGATCATATATCAGGAAAAGAGGTCTTGTATTATCGCAAGGAGACTGAGCAATCCAAGGAGTTTGTAGATTCATTTTGGAGAACATACCGAAGAAAGACTGGTTAACCCTGTTGTTGTCACAAATGATGGCTACAACATTTGCACCCCATCTCTCAAGGTCAAGAATAACATCTCTCACTTTCTGAAACTGAAAAGCTGCTTTTAGGGCATGGCAGGGAAGTAGTTTAGTCAAAAAAGACTTAGAACCAAAGAAACATTTCATCATAATACAGAGCAGAGTAGTAGCAACTTTCCCTGGAACATCTACTGCGTAGCCAAAAACTGTGCCACCACGGTAAGAAATAGAGGCCTTCACATAGACTTCATCAATGATCAGAATGCAGTAATTGCTCTTATCATCCCTTTTGGCAAAAAGTGATGTGAAAAGAGTTTCATCATCAATATTATTTGACATGCTTGTTATTTTTTTAAGCGTTGAAACTGATGGTAGTTGGAGATGTTCTCTCAGTGACAAATACAGCGCTCGAGACTTTGCATACCAAGTAAAAGCAAGTAGCAAATCATCAGCGGAACATACTCGAGAATTCTTTGGTGCATTTAGAAGCCTGACATTTCTCATGAGAAAATCTGTCTTCTTGTTGACTGGTTCCCCTACTTCCCATACACGGAGCATTTTCGACCCATGTTTGTTGGGATTGATAAAACTGCTAGAAACTAGGGCCCTTGCAAATAAGTCTCATATAATTGTGACAATGTTTTACCAAGACCGACAGTCCCGTTACACTGTTAGTAATCCAAAGTTTGTGAATTGAAAGAAAAAGCACAGAATCACAACACACTGAGCACAGTCGAATCCACACACAAAGTTACCAATTTCTGTGGACAGTATCAATGGCTTTTTCAGGTATAAAGAGTACTCGATACTCGACATAACTGCATTAATTTCACTGACAAATAAGAACACGATGTTACTCGATATTACTCGATAGTACCCAAGTATTCAATGCCAAGGGCACATAACAAACAGGGTGCACTCCCCCTGAAATTCCATCACAGCGCTGGGCCTCCAATTGATGCTGTGTGTTCTACGGTTACCTGGCCTTTTAGTTAGGGCGCCTAGGTGTAGCTCCATTATATTTATAATGAGACTATTGTCACAATTAATTATTATCCTTAATTTGCAGTGATCGCGAACCATCGGCCAAAAAAAACCAAAAACAACAACAACCGAGAACAAGAGAGACAACTGTTAGCCAGAAATGGCTCTTCTTTTACCCTGGTTACTGGCCTTGCTCACGATGCTCCAGATATGCCTGCTTTGTGTTTCTGGACGAAAGTTATCAACCAAGGAGAAAAATGCTGTACTTGATCGTCATAATTATTACCGGAAACTACAGAAAGCATCAAACATGCGGATGGTGGTAAGGTTTTTTTCAGGTTAAAACGAATGGCAAAAAATCATTCAATGTTTAACTATTGATATAACTGATGACGTGGCCTGATTTATGAGGCGGGGGTGGGGGGAGGGGAGGGGGCAAAAGGGGCAATTATCCCTGGGCTCCGGAGCTCCTACTTGATGGTGTCCGCTAAAAAATACAAAAATATAACATAACATTGAGTTTAACTTAGGTGCGAAAATTGTTTTGTTAAGTCAGTCGGGGGAGCTGGTGGTAAAGCGGGGTGATGGTGTGGTATAGGGAGCAAAATTGTTCAGCGAAAGAGAGAGAGAGAGAGAGAGAGAGAGAGAGAAAGAGAGAATATGTCCGAAATGTTCAGTGACAGTGGGGGTGTCTCGTGTGCTAAATTTCATAAAGGAATACATGTCGATAATAATAATAGAAAAAAAAGTCAACAATTTTTAAAAAATGGTTTACTGGGAGAATGAAATACAACAGTCGTATTAATTATCTCTATTTCTGTGTCTTATTCATTCACATACGACGTAATTCTGTCTCCATTATGTGCTTGTAGGGTCTGCTTCTGTTCTATCATTCTGCTATATTCTATTTACCGTCTTGCTTCTTCCTAGTACAATAATTATGTTTGTTAACGTGTCAGCGGAGTCTCCTTCTGTCCTGTCATTCTGCTACAGTCTGGTTATCGTCTGACCTCTTCCAAGGACAGTGTGGCCGTTATTGTGATGACGTGAGTTTTTTCCCCCAACTCAAACTGTCTCTTTCCAGGAATGGAACAACGTTCTAGAGAAATATGCTGACAAGTGGGTCAATCAATGCCAAAAAGGCCACTCTCCTTTGCAGAAGAGGATGGGCCTTACTGGCGAGTATTATGCTAACGAGAACCTATGGGTGGGCAGACCCGGAAGTAATCACAATGAAGTGACCTTTGCGTGCACTTTTTTTATCATGATTTTTTTGAAATCTTTGTTTTCATTGGATCGCTGCAAGTGCCATTTGCACCTCTCTTTTTGTTTTGTTTTTATTTATTTATGTACTATCTTGTTGTTTTTGTTGTGTTGTTGTTGTTGTTGTTGTTATATTTATATTTTGTATACTTGTTTGATCCCATAAGGAGGAGGGGGGGGGGGTGGTAGGGCTTACCTTGTTTTATTATTATTTTTTACCCGGGCCCAGCGGCCTTGTTGACTCTGCTCTTGTCGACTTCCAACTGCCGAGGTATCTTTAAGATGCCCAACGTGCACACGGGCCATCCACGTTTTTCGTCCTTGTCCGAAAAGACTAAGCGCTCTTTTATACCTCCATAGGAACAGGGAAAGGAAATTCCCCCAAATTTCCAACATGCCTGCACCGACCGCGAAGCGTACCCGGTCCATTCGGCATGAGAGGCGACCACCACTTTGATCACGACCCATTGTACATTTTTTAAATTTATTATTACTAATATATATTTCAGTAACTTGCAACCTTTGGCATGACTAACTGACCAAACTATACACTCTTCAGGTCTTAAATTTGGCAGGAAGGTTGTAAATGAGATGAGGAAGATGATGGCTATATTTAAAAGTTGTTTATTTCAAGCATGAATTTTAAAAAAATAACAATGTTTATTTCTATGTAACATCTGTATATATTTGCATGTTTGTTTCGTAATATATATAGTACCGTGCATGCCATAAAAAGTAACCGTATCAAGCGTTCAGTTTGGTGCGTAGTGTTGTGGTGCGCATGAGTTCTGAAGCAAGACTGTTGTTTACTACTTTTATTATACTAGAGAGAGAGAGGGGGGGGGGGGAATCACATGATTGTTTATCCTGGGCAATGCCCGGTAGCTGATCTAGTTATTACTAATTGTCCCTTTCTATATAAACTGTTGAAGTTTAAGACAGAAGGCGGGGAATGAAAAATGGTCTATGATGTAGATGATGATAAGTCTTATGTTAAAACGTACACACGACACCTGGGCACATCGAGGCAAGTCGAATCAACGTAGAAGGTCTAGCATAGGTCTCGCTTAATTGAAATATTGACTCCAGTGGCCCATGCGTTCGTTAACTAAGAAAGTATAGGGGGCGATTAGCCAACAACACAAGTCAAAGAAAATAAAAACCGTCTCCATCATTTCAAGACTCCAAATCTAAAAAAACGAAAGAACTTTCTGTAAATCAAAAAGGAATTCACCTTCAACCTTTCAGGTAAATCCAGGTTGTATGAGCGGCAATAGGGCTTGTTAATAATCAGATGTTTTTAAAAAAAATTTTTATACAACATAGATTATTAAAATTTACTGTCAGACTTACCTGGAGAGGTGTCCAATAACTTGTCTTTTTGAAATGTACTTATAAGTGATATGCAAACCTATGGGTGTGAATCAGGAAAATACTGATCTTCGGCGTCTACCTCTCGTAGTTTCTGAATAAAACGAAGACACATGCGCAGACAAGTCACATTAAGATTTCCAGTTAATTTTTTCCGACCATGCGTCCTAGCATTGACAAGAAACAGGGGTTGAATAATGAACTGATTTAGTTTAGTATCTTCAAAGAGTTTATTGAACACACTAGGGTCAGAACTCCCACAGCGCACATAGTTCACTAAGTGTGACGAATTGAAAGCTAAACATCGCGGTAGGTTTGGGGCAAGCTGTGTGTGTTCATTTCTGTACGAACGGAAATGGAGGAGTGACTAGTTTTGTTTTGCGTTGATTGTGTGTCAGAACGATGGTGCGAGAGTTAATCTTTCAGACAATAATTCTGAAAGCTTGAATTCCCAATGAAAATTCATTGAAAAATTAAAACCAGCTGCTCCCATATCCCTCCCCACTTCCCCAATAAGGATGACAACAGTAAACAATAGTAAGTAAAAAGACTAATAATAACGTCATTGCCATGGATCATTCCTGTGAACTGGCCTATGAAAGCCTGTTAAAGTGCGTCTCAAAATTTCTGGCCTGCTATGCAATATCTTTATAACGGATGTATGAAAATCGCTGAAACTTTGCTGAGGTGCTTTTTCTATTTGACTTACCAGAAAATGATTTTTTTTAGTGCAGATTTATGTAGAAATAAGTAAAATGCCTTTAAACAAAAGAATGTGATTTTATACATATAATTATATACATAAACATACATAATTATACGGATATAAATTATATAAAAGTATATATTTTACCAAGCTAGCCGGTCTTTTCAAATTCTAAAGGTTTTATAATAGATGGCGTCATACGAATGACTTCAATTCTCAGCGTAAAAAAACAAAAAAACTACAATTTTGGCACTCTATCGACACAACCTACTAAAACGTTGACAACTCTTAGAATACACCTTACAGTGGGCGCCTGCAAAAGCTTGGTATTCAGCATCTCCCGTGCGTTCTTTACCACCTAGGAACCAACAGAGAAAGACAGACTGGATCAAACCTTCAAGAGATCATTGCTCTTGATCGCACCAACTGACGCATTGCTGGTGTTTGATTAATACACAGACCGCCACTTAGCGGCTCTAGTGCTAGCATTTTGGGGGGGGGGGGGGGGGGGGCTCAGATTCAAATGCAATGCATTCATTTCGTGCATGACTCGGTTATTGGAGATCACTTAATAGGTCTGGTATGATAATTAACGGAAATTTAAAAATAAAAATTAAAAACTACTTTAAAAAGGTATCCATATAAATTATGTGAGTTTGCAAATAAATACGTAGAGGAGTCTAGTTCAAAGTGGCTAGTTAAATGAATAAATAGATACGTATGAAAGTACGTATGACCTAATAATAGTCTAACAAATAAATACACGGCTGTCTATAAGGACTATTCTGAGGATCGGACCCAATTGAAGTCTTTTATATCCCAGAATTGTCAGTCGCTGAAGTCTGTGTTGTCGGCTGTTCTCGAACCATTTTGGTCTTTTCATTATCAGTCTAGTCCTAGCATTATTATTATCTCAACATCTGCCAGAATCGGGCGAGAATCGGGCGAGAACAGCCCCCCCCCCCCCCTTTCTGCTGAAGGCGAGAGTGCTCTCCGTCATCAGGATCAACCAACTTTTCGGTTTGGGAAAACCTGAGTCGACGCGCTATCAGCTGTTCATGTTTACTGCTACAGGGTGGATTGGGGGCGTGTCGGTGGCTAGTTTGTTTAGCATTGTTCTGTGTGGCAGAACGATGGTGGAGGGCGGATTTGAAAAAATGGATTTGTTTCTTGTTTGTTTCTTTTTTCACAATGTTAACTGAACTTAAGAGGACTGTTTTGAATCAATGGGCTCAGCCATTTTAAAAAACTTAATAATTTTGAATCCTATGGGGGCAGCCATTTTGGAAAAACTAGGTCATTTTGAATCCTATGGGTGCCGCCATATAAAGAAACTTCGGCAGACACGTCACTAAGCTGCCTGACTCTGCTGGCTGCATTGCTGGCAGCTAGAAGGCACCTGCGCAACTGAACGCCCCTCAGAATACGTGGATACTTTCTCTTTGCCATTTCCAACTGTCATGCCACACCTTCTCTCACGAGGTGAGCAGCACACCGACAGAGCTAAAGCTCCTTCCTTTGTTTAATTAAGCCCTTACAAATAGTGTTTTATTTGATAATAAAGGTCTGCTCATGTGGTTTGATAGCACTGCTCACGGTTTCACACCTACTCCTTGATTTGCACTCACTTGCCCTACTTGCTGTGTATTAGTAGTATTACTAAAAAGTGCCATCGTAGGAATCTGTAGCACTCCAGCTAACTACATGCCAAAACTGGGATATGTCAATTTCGGTCATTCAGGTTTTGACTTGTATCTCAACAAAATCGGGGAGATGAAATTGTCCTTAGTAGACTCCGTCTGGGTCACACCCACCCCACACACCGTTTTTCACTTAGGGTCAAGATCCCCACGAATATGTGGCATGCAATTGCGAACTATCAATAAAACATATTTTGACGAATGTCATGCATATCCGAAGAAGTCACTAGCCTGTGGGTCAATGAAAGAATTCTTTTCTGACGCGGACCCGCAAGGCCTTTTGTCCTTTTTGTGAGATTACAACACTTTTTTCCAGATCTATACAAAGCAACGTTTTTTTAGAGTTTCGCCAGTGTGTTGAAATTATATGAATGTATTAAATTCCATGTTAAACTTAAACAGCTCTGAATACGAAACATAAATAAAGAAAATGTACCCACATAGACCATGAAGGACGCAAAGTGGTCGTTATCGTGCCGACGCGCCGTAAAACCCAGACTCAATCAATCAGTCAATCAGACAATTCACCCCTACTCGTTGACTTGCGCTCACTTGCCCAACTTGCTGTGCCTCTAGCTAAATAAATGCCAAAACTGGGAGACAATACGATTTTCACTTGTATCACTGGTTGATCTGTGCTATTCTAAAGTACAAGCCTTCATCTACTCACAAAGCTCTCTACATCTTACACGGCTATCTAAACCTCTATGTCTAGACCTATCGATGTTTATAGGCTTCTAATAAACGTTTACTTACCACTGAAAGGCAACTCTGATTCTTTCATTCGTGTGTTGTTGCACTTAATATAGACACACAATATATTAAATGCTCTGTGGCAGCGTTCTTTAGTGGTCTGCGCCTGGTTGTGGCGCGCCATTTCCATAGATGATAATGCTGACCTTATGAGAGCATACCGATGCTGTCTATTTTGAGCTGTTTCCAGAATGTTGGTTGGTGAAGTGTGGCAATACTTCAAATGCCACGGGTAGAGATCAGTATGATTTAAGTAATTTTTTTTCTTTGAGTGAATGATTATAATTTTAGTGGATTTACACTTGGCATTAAACAAATGTATTTCAGTACTTTTTTTTATCTTGAAATCTCTTTCAGAGTATAACCTCACACAGATGGTAGCTACATGGTACAATGAAATCAAGCATTATGACCTTGATAAATTCAAGTGCAATGCTACCTGTTACTACTACACACAGGTAGGAAAGTTTATACAAAGTTCTTCGAAAAAACAACAACAACAATAACAACAAACATTGAATCTTTCTATCTTGTCATACTGCTATATTCTTTCTATTGATTGCTTCTTCCTAGCGCAGGCATGGCCCACAATTGAAATAGTCCACACAAAAAAAGAAACAAACACCAAAATATTATTAAATCGAAATGTCATTAAGTACCTGCATCAGGCTAAAACGAACTGAATGAAAGTGGAAAAAGGATTTACTAAAATTGAATACACGAATGTGAATTGCATACTTACATGCGGTTGGTTTTGGCTCATAGGTTCCTGGAAGAAAGCTTTTAAATGCTTGTAGTATTATTGACACCCTTACATCTTGTTTTACATCGCCCCATGAAGACAGGAATTTAATATAATCTGCACAGTGGCAAGAAATACAAGCCAACACGTCAACAATCATCTCTTGCTCACAAGATTTACCGAAAAGGTTTCTCACATAATTCTGATTCATCATTCAAGTTTAATTTCCCAAGACATACAATCATAATTGACATTGGTACAAAATAAATATTTTCCTTTATATATATCATTTTTCCCGTCTGTACGGTAGATGGTGTGGTCTAAGACCTTCAAGTTAGGCTGCGCTGTTACAGGCGATTCACAGTGTAAGAAGAAAGTCATCTTTATGTGTCTGTATGCGCCAGGGTGAGTTGACTTAACCTATAACGAAATCTTGGTTGGTAATAGTATCAGAGATAATGATAGATGAAGAAATGGTTATTGACAGCACTGGTGTTGTGTTTAATTATACAGGGTGTCCCTTGGTTACTTTCTACCTGACGTCGTCTTTAAACTTCCATGCATGAGCTTCATATTTTAACTAAAATTATTTCTCTTACAATTTGTTGTTGGGTCTTTCGAGTTTGAGCCTGGGGAAGATAAGTCAACATGTTAACGGTCATATTGTGCAAAGGAAATAGCAAGAGGATGGGGAGAATTTAACAGAATGATAGGACTGAAGGAGACCTTACTAGAAGTGCCCACCAACTCCCCGCAAAGTGAGGAATGACAGAGGACAGAACTTGGGATCTGGAAAAACCCAGAATATTTTCACCTCTGTGCTAACAAGCGCTCTCATAATTGTTCTATAAAACCTTTGGCTCCTGGCTGGCAATCTTCGAAACGTGGGATTAGAAGTGTTTTTCAGGTTGGTTTTAAATTTATTGCAGCAGTAGAAGAATGTGGACATACTGGTATAAAATCAAGGCATAATAATTTAAATGCCTGAATAGTAAGAACAATGGACTTTACAAGGCAGAGTAGAATGCAAAGACACATGGCAAAGATTCAGTACGCATCGAGAATCTGTTCACTGGAAGCACAGCTCATGATGCCCCCTTTCGTAACATGTCTCCTAATCCCCCTCGCTCGTTAAAAGTTTGGTCATTTGAATATTTTGTGGATTATTCCCAGCTCGTGCCTAACTGTGTGCTTTTACAGGGCGTCCACAACCATAATTATTTCATTTCTTCATGCCAACTTTGACAAAAGATCAGATCATCAGTTTTTAGGTCCATTAGTAACAAACAGGTTTTCTTGTAATGTTATATAATGCACGAAAATAAGTTCATACTGTAGTAGTTTTATGTTTGTGAATGTCAAGTTATTTGCTAGTGTCTCTGTTTGATACTGCAGTATTGTTTTGTTTGTGAATGTCAAGCTATTTCACAGTGTCTCTGTTTGCCTGTAACCTCTGCCTGCATGTGTATTCTCCATTTGTGCGCGGGTGGTTGGTGGGCAATCTGGTAGGAGCTTCTTCTGTCCTAACCTTCCGTATTCTGTCTATCGCCTAGCCTTTCCCTTGCAAAATCTGACCGTTATCTTGTCGACCTAATTTCTCCAAACTCAAACTCAAATTGAAGTTTATCAGTTTGCCTTTTCCTGGGACTGTATGGCCGTAATTTAGTTGATATGGTATCTCCAAACATGAACTCAAACCCAATGTGTACATTTCATCAGAGGTAACTTCAAAGGCAGAACGCCGTTCTGGAGAGGACGCCCTTGTAGTGGATGTAAAGGACAGTGGAATAATTCCTGTATTGACGGCTTGTGTAGTAAGTAATATGTACCATAGTGTAGTAAATAACATAGTGTAGTAAGCAACAATAATTATGTCTTTGTAGTGTAATAAGTGATATGTACCTACAGTGTAGTTAGTAACATCAATTTGTAGTGTAGAAAGTTAACATGTACTTATAGTGCAGTAAGTAATAATATATCTGTGTTGTGTAGTAAGTAAACAGTACCTACAATGTAGTAAGTAACATATATTTGTAATGTACAAAGTAACATGCATTTATAGTGTAGTAAGTAACATGTCAAGAACAGATTTGATTCATAAATGTTTCCACTGAGTAAATTTTTGTGAGAGAGCAGTGAATAATTTTTACAAACGTAATTATTGTGCGAGCCAGCATAACTTGGTCTCGTAAACAATTTGTTTTGAACAGTTTTTTTCCTAATAGATAGACAGAAGGTGTGGGGAAGGATAGACGGACAGCGTAAGTGTGCATGACTGAGCACTTTTTATATCTCGTGTTTTGAACTAGGTTTAGTAGAGAGGGAAGGGGTGAGTAGGAATTAAATGTTATTGAGACGTCTGTTGACGCACAGAAAATCCGTGATCCAGAGTAAAAGCTCGGGGTTTTGAACATGTTAAGAATTTATTACTATAAAATTACATTTTATTGTCTTGAGTGATTCGACCTTTGATGTCGACCCAAGGTCGTTGCGTAGGGCTGTTACTTAAAATAACTCGGTTCGGCAGCTGAGCTAGAGGTGGTTGCACCAATCAAATGTATGAATCTGGACGGAAGGTCGAGACATAGCTTTAGTATTTAAACCCGTGCAGAGCTTAGATAGAGGCCACATGTAGACAATCCATTTACGAGGTGGACGGCGATAGTCCTCAGCCAGATGAGAGACATTTAAGACGCAGTTGAGCAGTCCATATTGTGAGGAGCATGATTTTAAAGCTCCAGAGCCTAAGCTACTTGGTTTGATATGAACCCACAGCGTTTTACATCCAGCGCTCTCACTCCCAGTGAGGGCCTCATGGTGAGAGTCGATACTAATTTGTAATGATGAAAGTGAACCGTTCTACTTACTTTTGAAGACAGTTTCAGAGCTACCGCCAGACAACGCATGGTTGTACAAGCATTCTCCATGGTGTGTCTAGAGGAAATGTCCATATCATAACATGTCTCATTGAATTAATAGAATTTAAACTGTTATATCCGTCGCCACGTGCGCGGATTCTATTTGGCATCTAACTCATATGACCTGCAAGTAGTTAGAGTGAATAAGTTAGTCTTTATAGAAAGCTGTAGTTTCATTAGTTAGATTCAGTTGCCTTTGAATTGATATTTATATTTATAATTATATTTGTTACATTAATTCCTGTAATTAAACTGCCCTACAGTTCTGCTAAAAATCAAAGCAATTGATTTATTTAGTTTTTAGAGTGCAAGTATTTTTGTGTGTTCGTCGATTGTGGGAGCGGACCTCGAAAGAGTGTCAGTCGAATTCTCCCAATCTAACCCACATCGCGACATAACATGTATGCATTTTTAGTAAGAAACATTGTACTTGATATGCCTAGAAATTGAAACATGAGAAGATGAAAGTACTAGGTAGTGATTTTTTACCTAATCACCTCATAACCGATGTCTGACCTGATTGCCTAATAAGCGATTTGTTGCCTTTCAAAATGAGACGGCCTTAAGCGTTTTATTGGTCAAAGAAGTGTAAGCAGAGAATACTTAAGTTTCGTACTCTGGCAAGAAAGTCAGTGTCGAATACGACCTTCGTCTTCATGTAGAAATTGTACAAGACAGGTATTTTGTCAATGTGCCACTTTGTAAAGCCATCCAAATTCCTGCCAAAACAACAACAAAAAATTGGGAAGGTGATATTACAGTATGCACTGGGCAAGAAGTACACATCGGAGGTGTAAAAGTAAAAAAAAAAAAAAGTGACGTTATTAAACATTTTTAAACAGCCATTTCCCGTCTGCAGAAAAACAAATACCCCCCCCCCCCCCCACGCACACCCCCTTCTTTTCAAACTGTAATATTTGCATTGTCACCGGTCACTCTGCAGAATGTAAATTCCCTGTGAAATATATGGGAAAAAAACAACAACAACCGGAAGATAAGAGTGGAATAAGTTTAAATAGGGCGGATAGGGGTGGGGGTTTGTGGGGGGGGGGGGGGTTCTGTTACATGCACGCACACACATACACCAACAGCAGCTTTGCTATATCCCATCAAGGCTAGGAGAACTACTGACAGTAGAGACAGATTGATTACTGCCAGCTAATGTTCTATACCATTTTTTTTTTAATCATCTCTCTTTTCAGGCAAAAAAAATCAGTCACAACCAGGCAAAGGTAAATATAAAACAAGCAAATCAATAGTACCTTTTACTAGTCATAAAACCGAAACCGAAAACAGATAACAAGATAGTTCTGTTTATCCGAAAGAGTTTCATGATACCGCCGTATTCCTTCAATATTCCTTATTTACGCCTCTTTACACGTAAAAAAAAATTAATATGTTAACTCCCTTTTAACAAAAAGATTCTCTTTCACTTACTCGGTCGAGTGACGGTGTTGTCTCTAAAGTTCAGTGCCTTTGATGTGAAATAAAACCATCAGGCC
>OZ007570.1:32944583-33164583 GCA_963931925.1 Onchidella celtica
ATTATTTCTATAGTATATGAGGTGCTCGCCAAACCTGTAGCCCCCCCCCCCCCCCGCCTCAAGATGTAAATCAAGCCCTGACTGATAAATGTATTGTGCTGGGAAGCAGAGCCAGGTTTTAAGCCGGTCAAGCCTTATGCTGTTGGTAGAGAAAGAACTTCTAATTGGCAAATTTAACAGAGAATATTAAAGTTGTGAATCCAGGCAAAAATGAATATTTCCTCTGTAATCTGTCAGTTTGAAGGATATGTAATTATAAAGTCAGTACACTCTAGCGTTCAATCTGCCCCCAGCACATTTAAAAAGGTGAAAAAGGTCGTGGTGGGGGGCAGCTGGTGAGGCGGGATGATATAGGAAGCATTAATTGTTCCGCTGTGGTCTATTCAAACTTGTAATGCTTTATCGCTCCAGCCGACCTGCTGGCTGGTCTCCAGGTTTGGCTTCGGCAGAAAAAGCAAATTTGAAATTTCAAACTAATCTTAACCTTCATTAAGTTGAAAACACAAACTCCCAGACTCAGATGTTTATTAAATACATACATGTTCATCTTTGGATACATATCTTGGATGTTAACATAACATCGAATTGTGTCAGAAGTAATGAGTTTTGAAAATTTTTCCGAAATCTCTGTTGGGAGCCTAGGCACTTTAGTCATTAACGCAAATATGCGGAACATTTCACTCAGTTTCGATAGAATTAGGTATGGATTAAAAGACAAAATTTAAAAAGTAACTGGATATTTGAGGCGTTTTATCATGAAGAAATCATATTATAGGCATATAAAAGATCTCACAGTTAAAGTGGCATTTCAAAGAAAGGTCTGATGAAGTTTTATTTAAAATAATTAAAGTTGTATTGAATGAGTTTGTTTTTTTTTGTGTTGGTTGTGCCCTATGCCTAACTGATCACCAAGGTTCCTTGTGCCATAACCATGCTTTCCAGCAACATTACAATACCACCTTCTCACATTCTCATACAAAGTCATACTCCAGGAAGACAGAGAGAGAGAGAGTGAGAGAGAGAAAGAAAAAAAACGACAGAGAGAGAAAGAGAAAGAGACACGGACGGACAGACAAACAGACAGACCTGACTGACTGACGGACCTGACTGGCTGACAGACGGCCAGACAGACAGACAGACAGACAATGTGCCAGAAAACATGGGTGACGATCGCGGGATCTCTTTCGCAAAAATCCATAAACGAATACATGCAAAAAACCAGTTTAAAAAATGGTGTACTGGTACCATACAGTCACATTGATTATCTCTATTTCTGAAACGTATTCACTGTCTCCAGGGTGTGTATGGTTGGTGGGCCCTTCTGGTTTGGTCTCCTTCTGTCTCATCATTCCTCTACATTCTGTCTGTCTACTTGCTTCTATCTAGCTCGATATGGCCCTTATCGAGTGGACGTGCTAACTCAAATTCAAACTGTCTCTTTCCAGGTATGGAACATTAATCTAGAGAAATTTGCTGAGAGCTGGGTCAATAAATGTGCTAACTACAGCTCTCCTCTCGCGGAGAGGAGGAACCTTGCTGGCGAGTTGTTTGCAGGCGACAACCTATGGATAGGAACTCCCAGAAGTAATCATAATAAATTGACTTTTGCATGACTGTATAATTACTATAATTTGATCACAATTATTTTGAGATCTTTTTTCTGAAGATCTCTGCCCCTGGCATTTGCACACTCTCTTTTTCTGTGTTTTTTTCTCTTTCTTGTTTTCCCGTTGTTGTTGTTGTCATAGTGTTTTTATATCTTGTATGCCCTTTTGATCCCAATGGGGGTGGGGTAGTAGGGATTATTTGTTTTTTTTTTTCAATTCTGCATGTGGAATGGTCTTGTTTAGGCCTGCTCTTCTGGATTTCCAACCGGCAAGATATCTTTAACTTGCGCAACGTGCACACGGGCCATCCGAGTTGTTCGTCCTTATCCGAGAAGATTAGGTGCTCGGTCCTACCGACCATAGGATCAGGGTCAGGAAATTCCCCGAATGTTCAATATGCTTGCTCCCGGTACCTTCGGAGTGAGATGCGAGCACCATTTTGATCAGGACTCATTGTACATTTTTAAAATTATGATTACCACTAGCTGTCCCGTTTTGCAGCCGGTTAAAATTTTAGACAGAAATTAGGGAGGGAGAAATGATCTATGGTATAGGGTATAAAAGAAGGTAGCCTTATGTGAGCAGTTTACGCTAGGCCTGAGAGCACCATGGCATGTCGAATAAGCTTAGATGGTCTAGCATAAGCCTCGCCCAATTGAAAGGACGACGTCAGTGGCCCGTGCATTCATGAACAAAGAAAGGATCATGGGCCATGAATCAGAAACACAGAGGAAACCAAAGAAAAACAATTCTTGTCAATCACTTCAAGTCTCCAAATCTAAAAAAACAATAGAACCTTCAGCAAGTCAAAAATGACGGCACTTTCAAAATTTCAGGTAAATCCTACTTGTATGAATGGAAGTAGAGTAGGGCTTGTACTGGTCTTCGGTGTCTACCTCTCGTAGTTTCTGAATAAAACGCAGACACACGTGCAGACAACTCCCATGTATATATTATTCAATTTATTTTTTCAGTCCGTCCGCCCTAGCACAGAAGAGAAACAGCGGTAAAATAATGGATTGATTCAGTTTGGCATCATTGTACGGTTTTGATTAATAAAATG
Source organism: Onchidella celtica (assembly GCA_963931925.1). Classification (NCBI taxonomy): domain Eukaryota; kingdom Metazoa; phylum Mollusca; class Gastropoda; order Systellommatophora; family Onchidiidae; genus Onchidella; species Onchidella celtica. Next base: position 32,947,254 of record OZ007570.1, read on the forward strand.
TTGCCAAAATGATTATGTCATCAGAAATGATTCACTCAATACCATAGTGACAAGGTGGGAGGGCACATTGCACGGGCTTTAAGATATTTAGCAGAATGAACTTAGCATCTGTAATTTGACATCGTATTGCTAGGGAATATTACTATATTTGATGACATACAGCAAAATTTAGACCAAAAATTCACTTGCAGAGATAGGTAGTCGCTCGGTGTTTTTTTTTTTTGGTGGGGGGGGGGGGGGTAAGGAGGGCGAGGGGGGCGTCGAGAATGACGTGGCTGTGCACATTCCTGTGGGTGCGGTAATGACTCCTGACAGAGTCCTAGCCTAGTCTTGCAGATTAGCGACCAACCCGGGCACCAAATTTGTCTACGTCCCGTTCTTGCGTGGCCAGTGCCTGGTTGTGGCGCGCCATTTCCAGAGATGATGATTCTGTCCTAATGAGAGCATACCGCTTCTGTCTATTTCTAGCTGTTTCCAGAATTTTGGTTGGTGAAGTGTGGCAATACTTCAAATACCATGGACAGTGATCAGTATTATTTAAGTAGTTGTTTTTCTTTGAGTCAATGATTATAATTTTAGTGGATTTACTCTTGGCATTATGCTCTTTCAGAGGATAACTACACACAAATGGTGGGCTACTGGTACGATGAAATCCAGAATTATGACTATAATACCCTCAAATGCAATGGTACCTGTAGGCATTACACACAGGTAGGAAAGTTTATACAGAATTCTAAAAAAGAAACAAAAAACGTTATATCTTTCTGTCCTATCACTCTGCTATATTCTTTCTAGCCCTTGATTCTTGGGCGCACAATTATGCCCGTTAGTCTTATCCCGAGGTCCCACAATAGAAAGAAATAATACAAAATAAACCTATGTAATAACATCGGCAAAATCGAACCTCCATCGGGCTAAAACAAACTGGATGAAAATGGAAAAAGAATTCACTAAAACGAATTCTTGAACATAAATTGGATACATGCGGTTGGTTTTTGCTTATTGGATCTCTAGCAGGCAGCCAAGATGCGTTTAAATGATTGTACTATTATTGATACCGTGACATCTTGCTTTACATCACCCCATCAAGATATGAATTTAATATAATCTGCACAGTGGCCAGAAATACAAGTCAGCACATCAACAATCATCTCTTGCTCACAAGGTTTACCAAAAACGTTATTGACATAATCTTTATTCACCATTCAAGTTTAATTTCCTGAGGCATATAATCATAATGGACATTGGTAAAGAAGAATGTTTTCATATAATTATGTGAGTGTGCATGAGAAAACTCACAGAATAAGTCGGCAACATGACATTTTGAGTTCTGTACACATAATAAAAGATAAGACATTTCTGATATATTGAAGTCAGTGACCCCCCTAAAACAAGATTTTGAGAAAACGGCATTTAATCCTAAAAGTGGCAATAGCTAACTGACCCGTTCATATTGGAGTGATTGCTGTTAAGAGACCGTAGTCTAAGTAGAAAGCCGTTATAGAGATTGTCAAGAGCTGACATAGTACTATAAATGCCATGCTAGGCCACGGGTTGAATTCAGAGTTTTTTTAATCTAGTCATAGTGAAGTGTCCTTGAGCTGTCCTCGTGAGCAACATGTTTTGTAGGTAAACTAGGGATGACAGAACAGCTTGAGTCCGTGATTGTAATTGACTGTTGACATTCAGTAGTTCGTGAAAGGACGAGTTAATTTTTTGTGCAGAGTCATTTAATATTTTGGATTTAATTTTGATTAACCTATTTAGAAGACGACCTCGTCTGTCTTAGTGCTAGGCGAGATGAGCTCGCATGGCTGCACCAATCAAATCCAAGGATTTGGACGATAGCTGCAGGTAGCTAGACATTATAAAAGTCAGCCCATTTCCTCTGTCCATCATCACATGCAGAAAAGTATCCTTTTGCGAAGTGGTCAGCTTGTTCGACCCAGATTGAAACAGAGCCGCAGTAGAGCAGTCCATCTATATGAGGAGCCTAGAAATGACGAGCTCCAGCTAATAGCTACCCGGACTTTGTCCACCATCCACCGCTCTTGTTGGTATTCCCTGGTTCATGATAGCCAGGGAAAATGGTATACATCTAATTGTATGTCAGAATTCAGATGTTACCAGCAGTATGGGAGTCTACTCCTAGAGTCACCGCCAGGCAGTGCCAGTATTATAATATACAAGCCTGATTACCCGTTCTACGAACGGAATAGGAAAGAAAGAAAAGGCAGTGTGACAGTGACAGATGATGACAATGGGTTAACTATTGTGACATACCTTCACTGTAGAACTTCTGGATAGACGACGTTGCGAGTCTGATATTCCGCAGCCAACACAAAGACAGATTTATTTGTTCCTGTCCTGGACAGTGCCACATATAGCATTCCATGTGTGAATACTGGAGATGTTAAATCCAAGCCCATGGTTTTTAAAGTCTGGCCCTGAGCCTTGTTTATAGTTATGGCAAAACATGGCTGTACGGGAAATTGACGCCGTTGAAAAGTGAAGGGCAATGCACTGTCAGAAGGCTGCAAAATTATCCGTGGAATGGCATGTGTTTCCCCCTTATACGGTCCTGATGATATCTGCACTATTAAAGCATTGGGGGTAGATTTGCAGACAGTGCACCTTGTGCCATTCATTAGACGTGGTGGGTTGAGAGACCGCATAATCATAACTGGCATCCCAACTTTAATAGTAAGTTTGTGAGACGGAAGCCCAGCGACCTCTACTGAATTAAGAAACTCTGTGGGATAATGCACTGCCTCCTCTTCCGTAACAGTGCTATCAAAGGAGGTGTAAACTTTGCACAGCCCAGGCATCATTTGAGTAAATCTGGCATTGATGGTGGCTACAGTGTCATTTAGTGGTGCCAATATGGCCCGTTCTGCCAGCCATGATGAGCTAGTATGGTTCTGCAAAAAATCTGGATATACAGAAGTAATTAGGTCATTTGTAGTTAATACTGTGGTTCCAAATGAATTCAGAGATATGCTGTCTGGTTCCTTGCACAATGGATATGTACCAGAGCCAAGATCAAGCAAGAATTCAGCAAATTGACCAGCTTCTGCTTCACCACCAAGATGAACTCTCATGTTTGTTTGAAGTTTTCGAATCTTGAAATACTGCCATAGATTGGACATCTTTAAGCATGAGTTCACAATGTTGGCCCTTGTGCCACCACGCACTACAGGTAATATTTGCCTGAAGTCTCCACATAGTAAAGTAGTAATTCCACTCATTATTTCTTCCCTTCCTGTGATGTCACGAAGTGATCTGTCAAGGGCTTCAAAAATCAACTTGTTACTCATGGGCGCTTCATCTACAATGATGGCACAACAGTCCTTGATGAGTTTAGCGAGGGAAGTTCCTTTCTTGATCGAACACATTGGAACATCACACTGCGTCAAGTTAAGGGGTACCTTGAAAGTGCTGTGAATAGTGCGGCCTCCAGGAATGAAGGTAGCTGCAAGACCACTGCTGGCTGTGGCAATAGCAATTCTTCGTTGTGATCTTATAGATGCAAGAATGGTGTGGATAAGAAATGTTTTACCACATCCCCCAGGCACATCCAGGAAAAACAACCCTTTCTCAGAATTAAGTGCAGCTGTAACAAACTCATCATGGACAATACGTTGCTCTGTATTAAGTAACTGGATATTTCTCGCAGAGACTTCCTTCTCCTTCACGATGTCATATGTCATTTCCCGCCTGTAGTCCGCTCCAGCTCTCTGCACAGCATCTCTTTCATGGTGAGGAAGGCCATAATGTGTGAGCTGAAGTCCTCCCATGTCCAACACCATATCTTCTATCTCTGCCAAAGCAGCTTGAAGAACAATATCATCATTGCGGTCTGCACCAAGACTGTGAGCAAAATCTTCTGACATGGTTTCAGTATGCCTTGACCATAAATCCATAGGGTTGCTTGGGTTGCAGTGCACCAAAATTACCGCAAACAGACTACGCATCTGTTTGGGCAACATACTGACTGATGCTTCTTCCAAAGTTAAGTGGTGGACATTGTCATCTAGTAAAAGCCCTCTCTGCAAACATGCATGTCTGTAGGTAGGGTACACATTCTGGTCCACAATTTTTAAGTCATTGTAGCTCCTTGGACCGGTCACGTGATGAAGCAGCAGTCGCAAAAAGAAACACTCTCCTTGACGGGGGCTAACTGTATACATTCTACCGATTGCTGCGGCTTCAAAAATATCCTCACCATCTATTTGCTTTCCACGTTTCCTGCGACTCCATGTTTTGTTGGCCCATGTGTAAAAACGTGGCACATCTATATAAAGCAAAGTAGCAGCAAAGGGGTCTATCTGACAGAGCTGAAAAAAGGCTGTGAGTGTTGATGCTGGTGGATCAGCTGTAGCCCTCTCTTGTGCACTATCCTCAGTAAAGTATACCCGTTGGCCATTTTCCAAGTGAACGGCTAACTGAATAACTGGCGGGTAACGTTCGTGCATTGGCATCTGGAAAATTCTCCATGCTGCCTCGGTACTGCCAATATACCTGGCATTGATAAAATCACTGACTTCATCCCTTTCTCCTTGGTCTGTTACCTGGAATGTTGCCTGGTCAGAACCTTTATGGACATATTTCAAAACATATTTTATGCTCTTGACAGAGCTACAGAGTTCAACATTCAAATGGCAATTCATTTGACGGAGAAGGCAAGGGTTATAAGGGACAACCCATCTGTTATCTACCACCGTTTCTGTTCTTCTTCCTTCTCGTGTGCATTGCAGGACAGCGGTATGACCTCCATCACTTGGATGTCTCCGCCGATACTTGGGATAAGAATCAGTGCCAGTTTCAGTGTGGTGGAGAAATGGTTTGGGGAATCCTTTAGAGCATGTGCCATTTTTTATGCATGGTGCTGTTACATTCTGTTGACCACATGGCCCATGGATCATGTTTGATGTAACAATATTGTACAGCTCAGGATCTTGATTCTTGTCAGGAATTTCTGCAACAACTGCTTTATCAAAATGCTCCGGTGTTATCTTGCTGTCCTTGGTCAGCCACAATAGAATATGTGCATGGGGCAGACCACGCTTCTGGAACTCAATGGAGAACAGCCAAGCTTGCAGTGTACCGAAGTCACCATTTTTTAAAATTTCCATGAGATGCTGTAGCTTTAGCCTGAAGACGCGCACAGTCAGGTCAGGTCGATCATGTGCTTGTTGTCCTTGACAGAGGTTGTCCTGAATTTCCTTCCATTTGGGGTTTGTCGTCATGGTAATAAACAGATCTGGCTTTCCATATTGTCTGACATATGTCATTGCATCTTGCTGTCGCTCAAACATGTCGCGGGGTCCCCCAGTGAAACTCGAAGGTAATATTACACGTTGGCCAACATTCCGAGGGTCACCATCTCCAGAGGTGAAGGTATCTCTCAGAGCACCATAACTGTCTGCCCTCAGTCTGCCCTGTTCACGCCGAATGTAAAAAAGGCGTTCACTTTCAATTTTGGCATAGACATCAACTAAAAATTGCTGCAGTAGCCTTCTGCTGAGCAAAATGTAATTCCCTGGTCGTGTCATAAAGTGAAAGCTGTAAAATTTCAGCATGGTGAGTTTGTTATTGTTTGTGAATTCCATCCATGTGTACCTCTTGGAAACAGTATGGGATATTGCATGGTATCATACGCAGGGTGAAATTCACTGATGCGTTGTAGGGTATCATCACGCGTCCTCAAGACGATGTCTCTCTCACCTACAGGATCATTGGGCATAAGCTGACCTACCTCACTCGTCTCGGGGGCATTATAGCGTCTTTCATGCTCTCCAGGTGGACGGTTGTGATTCGAAATACTGATGCGGTAATTTCCCAAATTGTTGTGTAAGGCAAATTCATGCACTGCTTTCAGTTCACGAACATAAATATTGTGTGCATGAAGCTCCTCTTGAATTGCCCTCACAATGTTTTGTCGAAGACCATCAACAACACCCATTCTGGCAGTTACCTCAGACATTTCTCCATCGAAGAAATAGATCTGAAGAAATTTTGCGTCAACACTGGCGTCAGTATTTGTATTTGGTAGAAGTCCACCGATGCGATGACAGACTTGGCCCTGGATGCGGAATTGGGGATTCCAACCTGGAACATTAATTTCACTGCATCCGAAGGATGTCAGCTGGAAAGCACAGTTGTATTTCCGGATATTTGATAAAAAGTGCACTGCGTCAGGGGTTTCCTGGTGAAAGAGGGTGTGCAAATATTCAGTTTGAGGTGGATAAGGAGTCAGAGTTACCTTACCGTTTCCACAGCACATTCCAGGAGTTTCCAATTTAAATTTTGATGCATGACAATGGGGACATATCTTTGTCATCCCTCCAATGGCATTGTTATGCCTTTGAACAAATGCATGTGGTGCATAGTTAAGAGTCATTGGAATTCTTGGATCTAGAGCAGGGACTGGCCTTTCCTGCGGGTGTGTAGCTAGGGCAGGGGGTGGCCTTTCATGCGGGTGTGGAGCTGGGGCAGGTACTGGCGTTTCCTGTGGACGGCGTTCTTGAGCATGCTTATCAGGCACTTGAGGCACTGTCTGAATAGCTTGAAGAGACTGCATGGCAATTCCATCTTCTTCAGTTGCCGAATCTTCATTGGTGGTAGCAGATCCACCCACATGGAACAATTGTTGCCGCTTGAAACGTTGGCCCTGTGGCGTCAATCTCCCTAATCCAGACCATTTCCTTTTCCTAGGCATATTAAAAACTTAGATCTAGTCTAGACTAATTAGAACAAAGCTGAAACCTAACCAAATCCAAAAAGGTTTGCTGTTGAGCAACGAAATGAAAGTCCTGCTGTTGGGCGCTGCTTTAAACAGTTAAAATGTCTGATGGCCACCCACGTACAACAATCGTTGCCGCTTGAAACGTTGGCCCTGTACTGTGGCGTCAATCTCCCGACCTAATCCAGAATCTTTCCTTTCCTAGATCTAGTCTAGAATGTAGGCATAGGCTATTGAAAACACATTCTAAAACACAGATATATAGACCTAGTCTAGATGTAAACTAATCAGAACAAAGTTGAAACTTAACCACAGTTGTGCACTGTTTTAAAATGTGTGACGGCGGAAGTTGGTGGTAATCGTTGGCGTAAAACATCATGAGTTAAATAGGTCTGATTACTTCAGTCGATGAAATATTATGAGAAAATGCATTCTTGAAGGTACAGTGCACGTAAATCATTAGATCTGCGTCCTCATGATAAGACATGTAGATCTGCGTCCTCATGATAAGACATGTAATTTGGGGGTCTATTCCGAGGCAGTTTAGCACAATCGGCTATATTGCGAGGCGATTCAACAAAATCGACGACTGTAATCGCTCAAGCAATTTGCGCACAGAATACTATAATCGATGACAAAAAATTGCCGCAAATTTGCCGAAAATTTGATGTGTCGCAACACAAAAACGGAAACAAACGTTCTGTTATTTCTCAAATATATTTAAATTTTATGTGCCGGCGACACGACCACAGACTCTACTAAGGACTGTGTAAAATTTGAAGGCCATAGAATCAACATTAACGGAGGAGTAGCGACAGAGGCGGGCGCAATGTCGTAAAGTTTCTCTTTTATTAGTATAGATGACATGAGCCATTGCAATTGATTTGGCGTGTGCTGAGACAGTGAGGACTATAATTTGTATTAAATATCCTATGAGTCATTAGTTATATTTGATCCAGTACTAGGATCTTTTTGTCCATTCTAAAATTATTTTGTTTTTGCAGTTACACTGAAAGTCATTTTATATATATGTTATCTTTATTTAGCTAGATCAATACATTATTGTGGCCCTACAGGCCTGACAAAACTATTTCATTTGAGTTGTTTAATTAATTCCAGTACGAAAGTTTAGTGTTTTCGCCGAGTGTGGGTTTTCCTCTTGAATTGCAGTCGTTTGATATAAACCACATTCGCGACAGAGATCACACTGAGTAGTGTTCACTGCTCATCTACAGTTTACCCTGTAACATGCCACGGTCCCCTAAACAACAGCCAAGTCGGAAGTTTTTGGATCTTGTTAGACCAAAGTTGGAAGTTTGTGTCGGACCCATATTTTCCCTTCAAAGCCGTTTTGGCAGGTTTCACAAAATGGAGTCCCTACGTTTCCCTTTTTATCTCAAAAATCAGTGGCAAAACCCCTGCACTTATTATATATCAAATCAAAGCTTAAGACCTGGGGATAATATTTTTTTTTTACTAGAAAGATAGTGAAAGTCTTATTTTAGAGAAATTGTTGTTTAAAAATTACATCATTTTAATCAAGGGATGTAACTCTAAAAACATATTTTATGTTGTTCCTGTGGTATTTTGATTTTGCATATTGATTGTCAGAAATCTATTGTCACTACAGATTAATGAATTTATGCAACAGTGACATGAACACACTTAGAAGAACAATTAAAGACAAAATAGAGAAACACATTCTGCTTATCTTGAAAAGAGAGGACGAAATACTCAATCTTAGTATTCTGAGGTAATTACTTACCTTGGATTATCAAGGGAGACAATTTATTCGACAACGCGTTCGCTAGATCTAGGCGCAGCGTTACATTCCCGTGCGTGACCATGGCGCGCGTGTCTGACCGATACACAATTATTCCTACAGAAATAAAATTCTACCATAGAAATAAACTTATTTTCAGTTTGAAATCCAAACCTTGGTCCTCACGAATGTTTACAGCTACTCCGATGTGCGCCCGGCCACAATGATGGCGCGTGAGACAATGAAGTTTCGCGGTCATCTCGCCGCAACAGGCGGCAGCCCGATCCCGTGAACCCGAGATATTTTTTTGATTTTTTTTAAACAGATCGTCTTTTGACGGCTGCAATGACGTCCGAATGAGAAAAATATCATCGGCGCTTCGTTCTGTGTAAAAAATATCGATTTTTTTCGCATAGTCTCGTCTCCATTAGTCAGTTTGCGTGATCCGACGTTTAGACAGACGCCGTTGCGTAAGAAAGCGTTTTTTGTTTTCGGCCCACGTGGGTCGCTTCTATCGAAAATGCGTGTTTTTCGTTTTAATACTGACATTTAGGTCTTACTAGTTACTTGTGACCAGAAACTGAACTTGTAGGCTTCATGTGTCATTTGTAGTGGCGAATTTTCACATGCCTCTCAAAAAGAGGGAAATAGGGCCGGTCAGAATTGATCACGTGCGGGATCAAAAACAACACATAACAAACGCAAAATGAAAGTCAAAGTCTTCATTTTAAGTTTTTTATTTCTTGATTTCATAACAAATATTGTGATATCAAACACAGCATGCAAAGACCATTTGAGGAGTTAATAAATGAGAGATTAGACCTAGGTTATCTCGGAGGGTCATTTTTGTGAAACCTGCCTTTTTCTCAAAATCAGCTCTGTCGACATATTATGGGTTTTCTTGTGCACACTCACATATGTCTCATTTTCCCCTGTCTGTGCCATAGGTTGTGTGGGCTGAAAGCTACAAGTTAGGCTGCGCTACTACACGTGGTTCAAAGTGTCCGAAGGGAGTCCTTTTTTACTGTCTGTATGCACCAGGGTAAGTTGACCTAACTTGCCATGAAAATTAAGTTGGTAATAGTATCAGAGATGATGACAGCTGAAGCAATGGCTGTTGACAACATTGGTATTGTGTTCAGTTGTACAGGGGACTTTGCGACAATTCGTCCCTTTAGAATGACAAGACTCGAACTCCCTTCCATCGACTTCTGAGAAATTGATGATTGAATTTTCATGTGCTCACCATAGCTTTTAGAGATAAGGCTTTTTGGAGGTATTTTTCGTAATTTTTGCAATAATTACACACCGAATTCGCTTGATAATTTGATACACAATGGAGAAGGCCTGTACACGGTGGTTTGTACTGTGTAGCGTGTAACTTAGTTCATCCAAAAAGTGGAGATTGAACCTAGACATTCTGAGGGGACGACTAGTATGTATGCTGAATACAAGAACGATGCTTACCTGCTATCGGTGGTTTAGAAACCAACTTGGATCTAAAGATTTTAAAAAAAAAATGTTTACATTTAAGGAAAAAATGACGGTGGAACCAGACTTTTTCGACAACTTGTATTATCTTATCGTGGTGATCAGATCTGGCGGCTGAAAGGAACATTCTACAGTTTAGCTAAAGAGCACATCAATATTCAGCATCGTCAAGGGACACGTATTCCAGAGTCGACGGTTACTTTCTACCCCACGTCGTTTTTGAAGTTCAGTGAATGAGCTTTAGAGATTTTAACTAATATTGTTTATCTTACAAATTGTGGTAACCCCGAGTGGGTTAAGGGGGTGCCCAAAAAAAAAAAAAAAACCCACTGCCACACCTGCAAAGTGGTAAAACCCTACCAAATGGTGGGCTGTCCCTCACAGACCGCCACGTCTCGGCGGCATGTTGGTGACATCTGTTGTCCTCCCTTGTTTTGTCTTCTGCCCCACTTTTCTTTGGTCCTTTTCTTCCACGCTGTGTGTTTCCCGGCCCAGCAAAGAGGAGAACCACCTTGTACGTCCCCACAGCGTGGGCGCCTCGTTGACCGTTAGGTTCGACCTGTGATGGGCTAGGATGGGATTCGGGTGGTTGAGGTGGACCAGTCTGCGGACTCCTCCACTACCGACACACCGCTTTGACCCGGGATTCCCCTAAGACAGGAAAGTGGTATGGCCCATGCCACTCAATCGGCTAGGCCTCGAATCCTTTGCGGACGTAAACAATGACGACGGGCGGGTCTGGTCACCTTTCTTGGTGCTCAGCAGCCAAAACCCCCAAAAAGAAGTTATCAAAAATGAGTCTTTGTGATCTATTAAACGCTGAAAAGCATTCCAGGCGAGCCTAAATCGGTAACAAGGATGACAAATGGTGAACTGCTGGTAAGTGCTATAAAAAAGACACACTCAGAGAACGTGATCAAGCAGACTGTATTTCATCATGTTCCTAAGACAGTTCAACCCCACAGAAACTTGAATAGCTCACATGGTGTCATCCTATCCCTGCTTCCCCCAAATCAAACCTAGTCCCCTTCTCTCACCCGATAAGGTAAAGCCACCCCCATGAACCCCCCCCCCCCCCAATAAAATGTGTAAGCTTCAGGGTCGGGGTGACACCTACCTCAAAACCTAAATCCAATAAAATATGATGGATACACCTGCTGCAATCTGCTTTCAAGAAATTAAATTGTCACAAAATTCGCCACTTACAATCAGAAACAATAATAGCCTACCAATGCTTTGCCCGTGGTACCGATGGGCTGAGCGGTGGGGCGTCTATCATTCTAAGTCAGTAGAACCTACATACACCGATTCAGTTAAATACTAACCTTCAGTCTCTGGCTGTAAAGCCCACAACTGGCAAACTGTGCTCCATATATCGTGCGCCGACTCTTCCCATCTCTGAAACAACTCACCCCCCCCCCCCCAATACATCCATATGGGAGGCTTCAACGCATACAATCCCATATGGGACAGTACCTCAACCAGTCCTCGTGGTAAGATTGTGGAGAAGCTCCTCTTGGAGACAGACATGTTCCTTTTGAATGAGGGAACCCCAACCTATCTACACCTATCTACAGGCACGCTCACAAACATAGGTTTCACATTATTCCACCCAGCACTCTCTTTAGATCACTCCTGCTCTGCCCTGAATAGTCTTCACGGATTGGACCACTTTCCAATTTGTCTCACCACTGACCAACCACGGCCAACAATCCAGCCGACTCGGTGGAACCTTGCCCAGGCTGACTAGACAGAGTTCCAGCGAAAGTGTTCTTAATTAATTACTCCCACCACTGAAGGAGCTTCTCCTGGAAGTTGCTCAGACCTGTATTCCCAAGACCTCTCCAGCTCCACGTAAAGACAAACCATGGTTCACGGAAGACTGCAAGGGGCCATAAAGGCCTGCGAAACATCCTTCCTCGAACTAAAACGCAACCCTATCACCCAGCTGGCATCGGACAGCTCAAAAAGCAAGGCGGTTCTATAGTGCAAGAGGAAGAGGAGGTCGCAAACGAATTAGCTTCATTCTTTGCAGTTAACACTTCCAGCGATCATTACTCGGCCTCCTTCCAAAATTTCAAAACCAAAGCTGAACAAAAGGCCTCTCGATTTCTCAATCCTAGATTTGCTCCTCTACAAAGAAACTTTTACAACTGAAGAATTAACATCCAGTCTGAGTTAGGCCATTCACACAGCACCTGGCCCCGACTAGATGCAAAACGAAATTCTAAAACACTTATCCCCCCCCCCCCAATCCCACACATACACACCACTCTCCTGTTTACTAAACCTATTTAGCCATATCTGGATCTCAGGAACCTTTCCTCCAACCTGGAGGAAAGCTAATGTTGTCCCAGACTCAAACACGGCAAAGATCACTCGGACCTCAAATTCAAAACTTAAACCCCATAGCTGTCACCAGCTGCCTTCGCAAGCTAATGGAGCGAATGGTGACCAAACGTCGCAACTGGACATTGGGAAACAGCCAGTCCCTCTCCATTTTTCAGAGCGGTTTCCGTGCGAAGCGATCCACGTCGGACCATCTTCATGGATTTGGACTAAATGACAACCTACCGGTCTTTGTCCGGAATTTCCTTAATAGCCGTTCCTTCCATGTGAAGGTGAACTCCACCCTCTCTGATCCATAATGATGAAAAGCAAGACGTCCCCCAGGGTTTCATTCTGTCTCCCACCCTATTCAATATTAAAATTAATTCAATTACCGAAACCCTTTTTACCAAAAGTTGACTGCTCCTTGTGCACGACTCTCTCGTTTAATACAGGATTCCCTGGGTAAACGGAATAGAGCGGAAACTGCAACTGCAACTCAACACCGTCGAGAGGAAGGCAGATGCAGACGGCTTTAAATTTTCTCCCCCAAAAAATGGCACCGTCCACTTCAACACTAAAAGGAAATTTAACAGAGACCCGGAACCCTTCCTTCATGGGAATCAACGAGTACCTGTGAAGGGTGGGGGCCAAATTTCTAAGACTTATTTTCGACAAAAAATAACTTTTGCCCCTCATATGAAATACCTTCAACTGTCTTGTCAAAAAGCTCTTAACATCCTAAAGACCGTTTCAGGAACAAAGTGGGATATGGATCGAGTCTCCATGCTATATCTCTACCGCTCCCTGATCAGATCCAAACTAGACTACGGTTGTGTCGTCTACGGATCAACTAAGCCGTCATGTCTGAAAATGCTAGACCCTGTGCACCACCAAGGGCTGCGTTTTGCTTTGGGTGTTTTCATCTCCTCTCTAGTTGAAAGTTTGTATGTGGAGGGAAATGAAGCGTCCTTGTCCTGCAGAACAGACAAAGTCTCTCTTCGGTGTGCATTAAAGTTGTCTTCTCATCCAGACAATCCTGCCTACAATTTGGTTTTCAACCTAACATAGTATAGTCAAAATTTTGAATCTTCTTAGGGTGTCACTCCTCCTATTTTCCCTCCGATTCGGTCTTTGCTCGGAAAGGCCAAAATCCAACTGAGGTGGAAAATGACCCATTTCCTGCCATCCCACAATGGATAACTCATAAATCAAACATTTTAGATCTCGCAGGATATCCGAAGAACAACACCATGCCAGAAACCTAATTGTTTAAAGACGCAATCAGTAAATACCCGATTCACAGACCTTTTGACAGAGACGGCTCCAAGACCATTCTTCGATAGGAACCGCCTCATTCTCAAGTGCAGATGGCAAAATCGAATGCCTCAGTCTGAAGCCCAAAGCTTGTGTCTTTACCGCTGAAATTCATGCAATCAACTTGGCCTTTAATCTTATATTCTATTTGCCAACCAGGAAACTTCAATATCTTTTCTGATTCGCTGTTCTGCTTCTGGCTTAAAAAAAAAAAAATATAATGACCTACGAAACCAATAATCTGTTACACCGTTTTCATACACTGTAAAACAGGGAATATGAAATTGTTCTCAGTAGACTCCGTCTGGGTCATACCCAAATCATACACCATTTTTTTTACTCAGGAGTGAAGATTCGTCCGAATGTGTGGCATGCAATTGCCAACTATCAACAAGACATCTAATTATATATTACGCACTTTCTCCACCTTTGAACGCAAAAGGCTTTTTTATTAGGCCACCTACAGTGGCCGAATTTTGCGTGTACATCTCAAATACCCTGGAGGGTGCACGGAAGTTTTTATTATTTTGATTAGTTTTGTTCTTGAATTTATAGAAAATGCACTGTTTCATCGTGCTGTCAACAGTTCTAATTTTCATTCTCCATCTTGGCGTCATCCTGACAGTATCGTTCATGTCATAAAAAGTATCGGGGATCGAGTTTTTTTTTTCCTATGCTTCAGTCATCTGTTTGAAAGGAAGTACCGTTTGAAACCGATCCGGCACAATATTCTATTACGGTATCGTGAAACCAATCCGGCACCGAGACTGCCCAATATCTCTACAACTACAATTCAAATGTGAAGGATTCATTTGCACGCACATGGTGACTCAAAGAACACGTTTTGGCCAAGCTGCATTACACATCTAGATCTTGAGCTCTACTCTCTCCACAAATTCTCCACCTTTGACAATGATTTCAATTGTGACGGATTCAGTTGCACGCACATATTGGCTTGAAGAGTTGAAGTACATGCTTTGGTCAAGGTAAGCATCATTGATTTTTCACGACTTACTTACAAAATAACAAATACATTATAGAGATCTTGCTTATCTTTGTGTTGGAGCTCTATATAAGCTTACTTACACTGCAGCTAAATCTAGATCTAGCTGGATTTACTCGCTCTGCCTCCAGGAAGATCCCTTAATTTGACATAGATCTACAAATGCGAGATCAAACCTTACAGTTACACTTTTTAGATCTAGATATCTAGATCTAGATTCTGGGTCTAATTTACTCTAAAGTGTACAGTTTAGCATTCTACAGCGGCACAGCCACAGATTGATTAGCCCATTCTGTTTTTTTGTATGGATCTCTAGATCTAGATCTAGATTCTAGATTAGAATGAAAGAAATTTAGGACAATAACCTATTCGTTGGAAATAGGGCCTAGCTGTTAGTGTTATTCGTGAAAATCAATTCGGCATGTCAAGAACACCTCCGAAAATTTTTTTGGTAAACTGATCAGTTACTTAGGAGTCAAAATCACCATTATCAATGTTTTTATTTTAGTCAGCGAGTAGTTGGGAATCACGAACATCGTTATAAATCAATGCTGACAGATCCAAGAAAGGTCTAACTATATCTAGATCTAGATCTGGGTGTTACTCTCAATCTAGATCCAATTGTACAGTTTTTCATTGATTTCTGCATCTAAATAGAAATTGCAGGTGGGGGGGGGGGGGTGCATGTATTTTACATTGAGGCCGCCTAATTCATTTTTCTACTCAAAACGTTACATATTTCCATCAACTATTTAATCTTTTTTTTTTTCATCAGATGCCTCGCAAATGAAAGTCCACGATGGGTCGTTTAACTCCCAATGTTAATCGACCCCGTCACTTAAGAAGTAATGCCACCCTTGAGAATGAAGATCCGGCTGTGTCTGCATCACATGCATCTGCAGGTCCTCCCATGCCTGTTGCTGTTCCTGCCCCTCCTCAGCCTGCAGATCTGCCTGTGCCAGATCTTGCACCACCTATATCCAGCTGCACTACACAATACTTTACCAAAGGCCTTATATTATTCTCTGGAAAGTTGTTTGGTGACCATAGCCGTAGGAAATCTTTCTCTGCAATGCCCATGTTGTCATGCCACAGAGACAGCAGCAATGTGTTGCAACAATGGTAAAATTAAATTGTAGCCGTATCCTGAACTACCTCCGGAATTCAAGCGATTATAATGTGGTGATTCTGAAGAATCGAAAAGTTTCTTATATCAGACATTACAATTGTGCCTTTCAAATGACTTTGATGTAAGATGATTCGTGTGGATGGATGGAATCCTAATTTTTACATTCAGGGTCAAGAATGTCACTTGGTGGGACCATTGGAGCCTTTGACACAGGAGCCGCCTAAGTTTTTGCGAATTACATGGATTTTGAGATGGATCAACTTCGTAGACAAATGTCAGTTTTGGACAGTCCTCTGTGTGAAGCTGTAGTTTTATTGGTTCAAACAGTATTGCAAGATCGTAATAAGTATGCCCATGAACTAAAGTCAGCGTATGAGTTTGCTGGGCGTAGTCAGTTCCCAAATTTCAAAATTGTCATTACAGAGGATGCACGTCCTGCTAAGGAACACAGTAGGCGATACGATGCACGGGGAGCTCCAGAAATTGTTATTTTAATGCCTAATAATCCTGTTGGACACCATGATATTGTCTTACACCAGAGAAATAATAATGTACAGAGGATCTGTGAGCTACACCGAGCCTATGATGCTCTTCAGTACCCAATACCTTTCCCTAAAGGAACAGATGGCTGGGATCTGCAATTAAAATGTAATTACAAACGGACACAGAATCAGTCCTATTGCTTTGAGTTTTTCACCCGTCATGGAAATTATACTCTCCAAGTGCGTCGGCTTTTTCAGCACTTCATGGTCAACGCCTATGCCAAGATTGAGTCGGAGAGACTGCAGCTTATAAGAGAGCAATCAAGGCTAAGGGCTGATTCATACCAGAATCTTAAGGGCTCTAAGGATTTACGCCGTCCTGTTTTCAAGCATGGAATGGTGTATGTAGCTCTTCACGAACAGGAAACAGAAATTCAATAGTTATCTTAGCACCTGATAAGCAATATAGAAACATTGTAAACCCGAAAGTTTTGTAATGGACTATTCTCCAAAGATGTTATTGTTATCAAGTCTATTGGGATTACCATTTTAATTCATGTGAATTGTGAGTCACATGATTTTTACTCATGTATTATCATTTTATTTTCTTTCCGTTCATTGAGCGGGTGATTATGCTTGTAATATTATAACCGAATGTGTAGATTTCATGTATTATATCCGAAGAAGGCATTATGCCTGCGGATCGATGAAAGAATTATTTTCTGACGTGGACCATTAAAGCGCCCTGTCCTTTCTGACAGAGGCTAAGATCTACAACTTGATTTAGTAACTTGTATACTCGTTTACCAAACTTGTTCAGGTCTATACAAAAGAACTATTTTTTAAAGAATTTTACCAATGTGTTAAAATTATATGAATGTATTTAATTTTATGTTAAACGTAACAGCTCTGAATTTGAAACCTAAATAAAGAAAATGTACCCAAATAAATCGTGAGGAACGCAAAATGACCGTTAGCGTGTTGATGTGTATCTCCAAACTTAAAAATTGTACATTTCATCAGTGGTAACTACAGAGGCAGAAAGCCGTTCTTGAGAGGACGCCCGTGTAGTGGATGTGAAGGAGGGTGGGCGTTTTCCTGTACTGAGGGCTTGTGTGGTAAGTAATACCATGTTCGTTAAAACAAATCGTAGGACTTGACCCGGTCAAGAGAAAAATGGTAAAACCAAGCAAGATGGCATTTATTTTGTAATCTTGTTGTTCTCTCTCTACTGATATTGTTGATATGTGGTTCAGTTGCCGTGACATTTATTGCCTCGTATACACACTCACATACATACACACACATACACATAAACAAACGTGCGTGCGTGCTCTCGTGCACATCAACAGCGGATGTGCTTTTGCCTTTCAAGTAATGTTTTGCAGCTACTTGCTTTTAAGCGGTCCGGATTATTAGATCATCCATTTCAAAATGTCTGGATACCCACAGAATGATCCAAATTTTTAGATCCGTTAAGAAAGATTCGGTTGCAGGAGGCTTATAGCGCTCAATTTTGCTGATTTCAAAAAGGGTTTGAAGATTAATTCTTTTGTCTTTGGTCTCGCTTCCTCGGGAGTTAATTTTGAGCATACATCAACTTTGTGAGCATCCGTACCCGGAAATAGAGAGAGTGGGTGGAGGAGGAGGGGTCAGATGAAGTATTGTTTTATTTTGATATTATCGTTAACGCGGAGACGATGCCAAGAGACAAAAGGCCTCATTACTGAAAAAGCTTCTGGTTTAGATTTCCAAAAACAAGTCGGAAGTAACTTGCAAGCGGGCATGTATTACTTTTTTCATATCTTTTTATCCACCCTTTCAGAAAATCCAGGCCAATCAAAAACACGTAAAACAAACAAATCTAGAGTGCCTTTTGTATCTGTCCTTAATATCGGGTTCATGAGAATATTAAACATAAAATTTGACACGGTTAAGAAGAAATTGATAAAACCAAACGAAGGGGTTTCCCCAACCTTGTCGTTTCCATGTTCTGATATTATTGATCTGTGTGATTCGGTTGCCATAACAATTTATTATTTTTCTCCTTGTCTCTCTCTTTCTCTCTCTATCTCTCTCTTCCGCTGTCTCTCTCTCTCTCTCTTTCTTTCTCTCTCTCCCTTTCTGTTTCTCTCTCTCACAAACACACATACACACACACAAACACCCACACACACAAACACCTTCACCCAGTCACACGCACACACTCACACATCCTCCATACCAATGGAGGTTAGTTGTTGGATACTGTACAACAAGGGGAGTAATGAAGTAAAATTACCAAGACCTCTCACCCTCATCACATCCCTTCAAAATGAAAAATTATGATTTTAAAACAGTTACTTTTTATCCGAAATACCGTTAATACCAAATAAAATTCTTGGTCCCCCGAATTCTGGCTTAAGCAGGTTCCACTGTTTTTCAAGGTAATATCCTAAAGTATTATCTTTTTATCCATCTTTTCATGCAAAACAGGTCGATCAGGAAGACGCACAGGTACGAAAAGCAAACCTAGAGTGCCTATTGTATCTGTCCTTTTCAACAGGTTCATGAGAATAACTGAACGTAGGACTTAACCTGATTAAGAGAAAATGAGAAAACCAAACGAGATGGTTTATCCGATCTTGTGCTTCTGTTTGGTGATATTGTTGATATAATGTGTGTGATTCAGTTGCCGTAACACTCCATTGTCACTGTAGTCCGTAAGTCTTGCTTTGTGCTAATTTATGTCTGTTGTATTTCAAAGAACCTGTGTGTCATGGACTTAAACGAAATGTTTTTTTGTTGTTGTTGTTGTTTTTGTTTGTCTTAATCGAGATTGGTCATGATGAAGATAGTTCTTCATTTAATCTTTATAAATTATCAAGATTGGACCAATCCATGCCGTATTAGAGTTTACGGCGCATACATCTAGAGTAAATGAGTACGAAAATTAACCAAGGGCGTATCTTCTTCTGTGTTTGGCTGCATTAAATAATCGAATCATAAGACTAGTGGTGCACTGAGTAAATACTGTTATCCGCCCTTTTTGATTCAGACTTGAACTTCCTTTGATTCAATTGCCAGGCCTGTTTCACTGTTGTTTGGGGTCCCGTTTACCTTGCACAGTGGACTTATTCCTCTCAACAAAATCTGAGAGATGAAATAGTCATTAACAGACTCCGCCTGTGTCACATCCACCTCACACGCCGATTTTTACCTAGGAGGGAAGATCCCCCTGAATGTGTGGCATGCCATAAAACATAATTTTAACTGATTGTGTAGACTCCATGCATATCCGGGGAAGGCACGATGCATGCAGATCCATGAAAGAACTTTTTTCTGACGTGGACCCACAGCACATCCTGTCCTTTCTGAGAGAGGCTAAGATCTACAACTTGATTTAAAAACTTTTATACTTACAGAACTTTTCAGATCATACAAAAAAAGTTTTGAGAATTTTACCAATGTGATAAAATTATATGAATGTATTTAATTCTATTTTTAGACTTAAAAGCTCTAAATACAAAACTTTAATAAGAACGTGTACCCAAATATATAGATCTTGAAAAGAGCAAAGTGGCCGTTATCGGGCCGACCTGCCGTGAAAGCCAAACTCATACTCAAATGTTTAATGTCTGCATCTAAAACAGGGTGGAGACAGACTTGACTCGGTGTGCTACTATTTACTTTATATTTTATCCTTACTCAATTAAACAATCATCTCTTTTACTATTTCACTTTCAGGTTTCCATAGAGCATCAAAGAGCGGGGCAGAGAAAACTACTGCAAATGTGGTTTTTGCTGTCATTTTGCTTGCCGCCACATCTGACCTTTGAACTCTGCTCCAGCTAGGAATCCGTTATAATCTTTTTAAACTTGGAAAAACAACTGCCAAGTGAAAACTATCAAAAAATTTCAAATTCGGCAATGATAGTAAAATCTAAAAAGAACAAAAAAATGGAAATAAATATTGAAAACCCTCTTTAAACGAGGAATGCTTCTAAAAATTAAATGAAGTGTCCTGCCATTTTCATCTTGAAAAAAAATGTACCAAAGAACTTTTATATTCCACCCTAACCTTTGTCCACGCTTGTATGTATATCATAATGATCTTCTGCCTCCCGTGGAGATACTTTTGATATCTGCACTTCCTTATAGTTGCTTTCAATAATATTTTAAACATTTGGCAAACTACCGGCACAATGAATGTTTGTCCTTAAATTATATTTGAATTGTAAATATAACCAATCTCCTGTCCTTTATTGGTTTCTCTTTACTCTTCCACTTTCCCACTAACGCCATGCACTTTTTTTTTTCGGTGCATCGTCTCAAAACATCAGACCATTAAATTGTGGGAAAAATAAAACTAAGGAATGATTTGCATAGAACTAAATGTGTGTTTTGTAAATTCATAGCGGATGGTTGGTGGCTGCCTGTGCTGGGGTCTCTATCTTTCTCATCATATTGTTATTGTACCTGCCGTCTTGCTCCTTCTTCGCCTGGCACAACATGGTCATTATTGTGTCCACGTGCGTTCTCCAAACTCAAACTCAGTTACAAATTCATCCATCCACCTTTCCTTTTCGTCCTTCACGTCATTCATTCAGCTATATATTTATCCAGTCCCCTTCACCCATCTTTCATCTACTCAAATACGGGTGGTTGGTGGGCGTGTCTGGCAGAGCCATCTTCCGTTCTATCAGTCTGTATATCATTTTGCTTCTTCCCAGCACAGTATGCCGTATACATACCGAATCACAAAAACTCGTGCTTGCTATTATAATATTTTTTTTTCTCCCGAATTCACACTTTGCCATGCTGACTCGTAACTAGACATTCTAAATTCACCCCCTCTGCCCACGCCAGTGGTTCTTAACCTTCTAAAACTGGTAGCCCCGTACAGTTTCACCAGAGAGTATGTATGGATGGTTTCACTCACTGTGTATCATGATCTTTTAATTTCCCCCGCATCCAATTCAGGTTCGACCCCAAAGACTTAGCAGCACTGTCTGGGTATCTAATAACGTTTGAGTTAAGTTACGGACATAGAGTTGAATGTCAGTAGTAAACGTTATCTTGCACAATCTGGAATTAAAAAAACAAAACAAAAAAAAAGCTGCGTACTTTGCACACATCATGACTGTAGTGCATATTGTTGGGAATCTAGAAATTTCCCCCTCTTTGCCCCCGCCCATCAGCTCCCTTCTAAAAAAAAAAAAAAGAAAGAATCTATCCGTGGGACGGAAGCCGCGGGCAATAATTGAACGTTCGTGAAATGGATACGTTGACGTTTAGATTTCCTTGTGAAATTAAGGATCCAAAGTAACTACATGTATGTAAGCTGGCATCAAGGGCTAAGTAGATTTCCTTGTGAAATTAAGGATCTGAAGTAATTACATGTAAGCTGGCATCAAGGGCTAAGTAGATTTCCTTGTGAAATTAAGGATCTGAAGTAATTACATGTAAGCTGGCATCAAGGGCTAAGTAGATTTCCTTGTGAAATTAAGGATCTGAAGTAATTACATGTAAGCTGGCATCAAGGGCTAAGTAGATTTCCTTGTGAAATTAAGGATCTGAAGTAATTACATGTAAGCTGGCATCAAGGGCTAAGTAGATTTCCTTGTGAAATTAAGGATCTGAAGTAATTACATGTATGTAAGCTGGCATCATGGGCTATCTTCCTGGTGTCTCTGAGAAAGTTCAAAATTATTAAGCTAGAGTGTTGATTCTTGTTATAAAAGAACATGCTGCATACATTTCCTTTTCAGTTAAAAATCAGTGACGCAAAGTTGTCAAGACGCTAATTATTTCATAAAAGCAGCCAAATCCGCACGCAATTTCATGCTTGTAATGTACTTATATTGACCCATCACCACGGGTGTTAGAGTGTGTTCTCCCGTTGACACGTTCATGCACTAGGCCAGCTTGTGGCACTGAAATTGAACGCCATGTCCTTTACACATTTGCTTTCCTTGGCTCCATATCGCGACCTTAGTTCTTGTTTGTTCCATCACTACATTTTGCATAACTGAGAAATTTCACGTCAAACGTTTGTGGTGGTAGTTTTATGATACGGAATTAGAATAAATCGGAACTGTGGAACAGATTGATAAGTGCCATCAACGCATTTTAAACAAGTGTCAAAATGTGCATTTGTTATATCTCATCTACCTACTAAAAGATCTCCAGTTTTGCAGAAAATATATCTTATAGAACAAACAAGAACCAAGTTCGTGATATTGCTTTAAAAGAACAGTCGCTCAGACTGCGAAAACAAAATATTTTCTCCCATTGCCCTGCTCGTCTATCCATCCCACCTACAATCTGTACAAAACCGAATGCAGTGCATTACACCTTTAAACCTTTTAACGTATTTTAAGGCAAGTCGTGGTATCGCAGTGAGGCAAGTCTGTTATGCAACGGTTTTGACTCAGATCTGAATTTCCTTTGGATGATCAAGCGTAACATAACAGATTTGTTTCTGTCTCAGCAATGCGCATAGCCACGTTTTATTCCCTAGTTTTAACTGAATGTGTAGACGTCATGCATATCCGAAGAAGGCATTATGCCTGCGCATCCATGAAAGAATTATTGTTTTCTGACGTGGACCCGCAACGCATCCAGTCCTCTTTGAGAGAGACTAAGATCTACAACTTGATTTAGTAGCTTTTACTCTCATTTACAAAACTTTTTTTCCAGATCTATACAAAAACAACTTTTTTTAAAGAATTTTACCAATGTGTTCAAATCATAATGAATATGTTTACTTCTATGTTAAACTTAACAGCTCTGAATACGAAACATAAATAAAGAAAGTGTACCCAAATTGAAATAGACGGTGAAAGTGGCCGTTTTCGTGCCGACGCGGCGTAAAACCCAAACTCAAATTCCCTAGTCCACAAAACCAAGGCAAACCAGACCTGACTCAGAGTGCTATAGAGATCTAGTATATCCTTACGTTTTATAACTATTCAGTGGAAGCTCTGGTTTCATGTCCTCAAAGGAAAGCCAATTCTATTTCTACGAACCTCTTTCAATCCATCATCGTATGGTTGGAAACCTTGTTGAATAATAACAACAACAAAAAAAAAAATCATTTTCCCGAGAGATTGCATTATACAACCAGGAAACACTAATTTTCATTTATCCCTCTCATATTTCTTTATCTTCTTTCTTCCCTATCATTTTTGCTTCCTTTCTCTGTACCTTCTGTGATCAAAATTGATGATGAAAAAGAGATAAATAACTAAATACGATGCCACATGTGCCCCTTCGAACAATTAAATCAATAAAGACCAATATCAATTTTTTTTGATAACATACAATCTATTGACTGACTGACAGATGTCGTTTTGCCTAAAAAGTACACGAGAGAGAGAAAAAGCTATCACATTCCGTCAATCATCATCACCATCATCACCATCGCAGTCACCGTACATCAGCATCGTCGATCGTCGTCATCATCATCATCACCGTCATCACCACCACCATCCTCATCCTCATCATTAGGCCTACATTACCGATGAAATAACAACACAAACGTAAGCAACCGTTTAAGTTTACAACGAACCAACAAGCAAAGTACACTCTGCAAGAAATGCAGGCATTCAACACCTTTCTTGTAAAATATTATGAGCAGACGAGGAATTTTTGTTACTTTATTTTAATCTTAACCTTCAGAAATATATTTAACAGTAACAATTAATTATATCTACCTTTTCGGCTAGTGTGAAGTGAAGGATGGAAAGCTAACTGTGAGTTACCTATAATTTTACAAACCTCATGATACAAAATGTCAAACAGACCAGTTCAGATTTACACGGGTCACCTCGTCATTAAGATGTCGATACGACAAATTTACAAGAGAAGTCAATTACTTAGCGGTTTATTTTCTCCCTTAGTGGATTGATCTTGATTGAAGTGGATTGAAGGGATTATCGAAGTCTACCGTGACCATTTTTACTGTCAACAATGGGTTTTAATGCCGAGCCTTAGGACAAACTATATCTGTCGATTTTGTCTTGTTGAACGTACGTCGGTAGTTGAAATCCATGGCTAGCAACGCACTGAGACGAGACTGATTTGTGTCGTCTTGAATCAAACTTTAACTTCCATTCAATGTGCATGTGCTAGCGAGGCGGGCTTGTTTCAGTTTCACTAATGCTCGCGAGTTCCCATTTAACTCCACAGCCCAAGCCCAGATGGAACACTTAAAATTTGAGCAGCACAGATTAGGCCCATTGTGCCTTTATCCAACGTGTGTTCACAGTTTTTATTTACCTGACCCAAAAAAGAGCAAACGTACATTTTCTTTCAATCCCTTCATATATGTCCTTCTTTCTTGAATCATATAGTGATATACTTTCTTCCCCTCTTCTCGGTTCAGTGTGTCTACCCTGCCTCTTTTCCTTCCTGCTTACTTCCTTCCGTCAGTTTTTCATTCATTGAGTCATTGATTATCAAGAAGGTGGTATTCACAAATTGGAGGGCGGCCCTTACCAGAGGCAGCAAAGCATGGGAAGCTGACAGAGTCCAGCAGGCTATCAAAAAAAAGAGAACGGCGCAAGAAAAGGCCCAGTGGTACTGAACCAACGGAGCACTCTTGTCATTTATGCGGAAGGGTCTGCAGGGCAAAAATAGGACTTATCAGTCACATGAGAAGCCATAAGTCATGGAAAGAACAGTCTTTCCATTCTGTCCTCTGTGTCCTTTAGTTCTCTTTATTGTCCATGTGTTGAAATTCTCAACAATTTCTGTTCTTTATTCCTCTGGTGTTGTTAAGGTCATCATCATACCTGATGGACGAACTATTATTATTATTCACAATGGAAAAATATAATTAAAGACATATCCAATGGATGTTAGTATTGTTAGCTTCTCCAAATGAGAACCACAACTGTAGTTTATTTATGTTTTTCTTCGCACTTTGTGGGGATTGCGAAAAGTACATTATGAAATAAAAGTGCTGACGTAAGACATATTTGTTTTACATAATGAAATACAAACTGCGCATTTGTACATTATTATTTTTTTGTGTGTGATATTTCTTCTTTTTTTTTTACTATCCCGCAATGCATGAAGAAGTTTCAATGTTTGATATTTATATAAAGAACAAACGCTTGGCTACTCTGGGGAGGAACGGTTTAGGTTGATCTACCCCTTAATGGGCCAGTGTCTCGTATGGTCAGGGACATAATAGTGCCGTTGTGTTGTCGTGTCTCACTGTCATGTTCTTGTTGATTATGTCAAGTGTAATGAGCCCTTGTCTCGCATCTCCAGTCATTCCCCTAAATTAAAAAAAAAAAAATGCGACTCGACATCAACACAACAAAGTCACATACGTGCCCGGCCCAACGCTTACCTTTTTGTATTTACATTTTTTTTCAGAGACAGGGGGCCGTGGCCCAATTTCTTACAATCTGTCTATTATACCTATGGAGCTGCATGGGAACTATTTAAAAAGGATAGAAAGACTTCCGGTTGTGACTGGCTGGTGGCTGTCACGGTTTGATTCGACTGCGAGTTTTGCAGCGAAGTGAAGGCTGGAAGGTAAGTAAAGCCTCAAGATTCCGTTAGGATATCAGGTGAGTGCTCCGCTGCCTTCTGGTGTTCTTTTTTTTGGAAGACATTCATTGATTTGATCGACGTGGTCCAGTTTCGGGTCTGGACAGTGCCTCTCTTTTTTTTTTCCCACGTTTTTTTCAGTGTTGTTTGTCAACAACACAACCAGGTCACCCACCTCTCCCCCGCTTACCTGAACTGTTTTTTTTTTTCCTTCTGTGTAGTGTGCAGAGTTACTTGTTGTTCGAGATCGCTTTTTTTTTTTTTTTTTGCTCAGGTTGACATTACTCTCTTGTCCTATAGCCTACTGACTATAACTATAACTGTTGTGTCGCGCTATATTTGCCGTCTTTGTTATTGCCGTTATCGTAAGGAAAGGTAGATTGCGATGTCGTCAACTCCACCGGTTTTTTTCCTGGCGAAAGCCTTCCCATTTGACGGAGAGAGGGGCTTGTCCCCTTTCGATGTGTGCTCCTCCGCGGAGAGGGCGTCCGGCGCGGGCGAGACGGTGGGAGCCCAAAGAATTGGCGGTCTATGGCGAATATACACCAAATCGCCAACTGCCAGGGCCACGCTCCTGGCGAAGGGAATTAGTGTGAAAGGGGTGCACATACCCCTCTTTAACCAAAACCCATTTCTACTAAGAGGTGGGGATGGTAAGGAAATCCCTGCCACGAGATTGACGGTGGGGGATATCCCACTGTCATATAGCAACCAGGCTATTGAGACGGCTCTTAATAAACTGGGGGTCAAGAGCCGTTCAAAACTGGAAATGGAAAGGCTGAGAGATCCCCAGGGCAGGCTGACCCCTTGGGTCTCGGGGAGAAGAATAGTTTGGATCAGTCTCCCAGAAAAACCCCTCCCGGCCAGGGTCCAAATGGGTCCATTTTGGGCCTCCCTCTATTACAGGGAAATGAAGGATGAGGTACAGGTCTGTAGGAAGTGCCTTCAAAAAGGGCACACAGCGAGAATGTGCACCAACCAGGAAGTGTGCTTGTTGTGCCATAATCCGGGACACAGAAAAAACCAATGTGAAAATGGACACCGGGAAACAGACAAGGATGATAAGATAGTGGAAGAGGAGAGAGACAGGCGAAATGAAAATGATGGACTAGAGACGGAAGACGTAACATTGGGGAGCACAATCGCGGAGATGGTAAGTAGCAAACCAAAATCACCTATTGACATCTCAAGAGAAAGCGACGATAGTAGTTATGAAGATGCCGTAATTGATTATCCTCAGAAAGGACAAAGCAAAGAAATGAAAACAAAGAAAACAGTGAACAGGAAAGAAAAACAAAGAAGAGGAAGTGAAGAGGAGGCAACAAGAACCAAAGACAACGAGGAGGACGCTCCACAGAAGACTCAGCAAAATAACACGAACTCTCCTATGAACGCACAGACTGATATAAGGGAACAAAACAAAACTGGACAAAGAACCGAGGGAGAGAGAGGAAGGAAGAAGGAAAAATGCACAGAAATAAAGGGGAAGAAAGAGACAAACACCTTACCTTTCTTCCTGAGTAAAGCTCGCTCAGTGAGCACGAAAAGGAGGGTCCCAGATTCGCCTTCGAAAAACACGACAGAGCAGCCCTCACAAAAGATAAGGTGCGACCCTACTTCAACTTATTGAGGTTAGTATGCTCAAAAAGGAAAAGAAAAAAAACAACAACAAACCACTGACAGAAACAGTCAACACAAACTACCCAACGAAGGAAATGATGTCCAGAACTAAAATATGCACGCTTAACGTGCAGGGCTTGAGGCAACAAAAAAAACGAAAGGCACTCTTTCGAACCATGAAAACTGAAAAATTTGAAGCGATAGCAATGCAGGAAACGCACCTTCTCGAGGATGATATGGAATTAGTTAAAAAGGAATGGGGAGGAACGATTCATTATTCAGTAGGGACCACCAGAAGTAAAGGAATTATGACCATGTTCGGCAAAACTATTGCAGATGAACAGGTAAAACTTGTATACAAAAACGAAAGAATGATAATCTCCAACATGAACATAGAAAATGAAAATGAGGTCTACTTAATAAATGTTTATGGACCATGTATAGAAAGGGAAAAATGTATATTTTTTGCGCAAGTGAAAAGAATAATTGAAAAATATGTCGACAATGGAAATACCACTCATGTTATATACCTCGGTGATTTTAACACTGTTATGTGCAACAACTTAGATATTGTTTCAGGATCGAAACATCCCAATAATATCGTTGAATTTCTAAACACACATATAAAAGAACTGTCGCTAACGGATGTGTGGAGGCAACAACATCCAGGAGATCGAAGCCATACCTGGAGCCGAGGGAATCCGATCATTGCAAGAAGATTAGATTACGTCTTTGTGGGTGACAACCTCCTCACTTTTGTATCGGAAACTAATATACAAAGTTTTGGATTTTCAGATCACAGAGCTTCAATAATTACGTTTAACTTCCAGTCGTTTAATAGGGGGCCATCCTCATATAAAATGAATACAAGTCTGTTTAAGGACCTCAGCTACGTCAACCTAATAAATGACACCATACATCGCACGGAAGAAACTTATAAAGATTTGGACCCCCAACTGAGATGGGAAATGATAAAAATTGATGTAAAGGAAGCTAGTCAACAATATAGTCGCCATCTACAAAATGGAAAAAGGGAGAGAAAATCAGATCTGTTCGAATCATTGAATATGCTAGAAACAAAACTCACCCAAGACCCTGAAAGTAAAGAGATTTATGCTCAAATTATGTCTACTAAGAAACAGCTGGAAATAATTCAGATGGATGAGACAAGAGGTGCCCAGATTAGAGCAGGAATAAAATGGATTGAGGAAGGTGAAAAGTCCACAAAGTTCTTTTTAGGTTTAGAAAAAGTGAGATCGAAGAGTAATACTATCCATAAACTTATTAACAATTGTGGAAGCGTTTTAAATAACGCTGCTGATATCAATGACCAAATTTGTCAGTTTTACGAAAATTTGTACCGGGAAGAAAAAAGTGAACAACAAATTTTAAATCGAATCAATAATTTCATAAGGGAATTACAAATACCTCGGATATGTGATGTCGGGAGGGAGCAATGCGAAATACAAATTACTGATGCAGAGGTTTTATCTGCTCTGAAGAAAATGAAAAATGGTTCCGCTCCAGGATTAGATGGAATCCCAATGGAATTTTATAAAGTATTCTGGAGCCAAATTAAGAAACCATTAATGAACTCCTATCTCTATAGCTTTCAGAAGGGATGTTTGTCTCCAAGCCAGAGAAAGGGAATTATAAGTCTTTTGCACAAAGGGAAAGGTCTAAATAGAAATGATTTAGGAAACTGGCGCCCAATATCGCTTACAAACTCGGATTATAAAATAATAGCAAAAACTTTGGCATTGAGACTAGACATAGTCCTGCATAACATAATCAGCGAAAACCAAGTGGGCTTTGTTAAAGGAAGAAGTATAGTAACTATGTTACGAGAATTAGATGATATCATCGAAAATCAAAAGCAAAGGAAAGTAGGAAGCGTCTTATTATCTCTCGATTTCCAAAAACCTTTCGATACTATATCAACAAGCCTGGTTACTGAATCCTTTAGAATGTTTGGTTTCGGAAGTTATTTTCGTCACTGGATTTCCACTTTAATGAAAGATCGAGTGGCTATCATCAGGAATGGGGGATTCTTTAGCAGAGAGTTTAAAATTGAGAGAGGGGTACGGCAGGGTTGCCCAATTTCTCCACTAATCTTTGTGGTTGCTGTTGAAATTTTGGCCCTTAAAATTAAACAAGAAAGAAATATTAGAGGAATTACACTACCGGACACAACGAGCCAGGTAAAAATTAAACAATACGCCGACGACACAACACTTTTTTTGAAAGACTTAATTGACTACAGAGAAATTCTGGCTAAAATAAAAGAATTTACTGAACTCTCAGGCCTGGCATTAAATAAAGAAAAGTCGCTTGTGATGACCATGGGAAAAGAAAGAATTCAGTGGGCTGAAGAACTAGACATAAAAGTGGTTGACAAACTGAAAATTTTAGGTATAACTTTCAGCTCGAAGTCTCCAGCAATGGAGACGGAGGAAAACTGGAATAAGAAAATAGAAACTACAGAAAAAATACTGTCCTTGTGGGCTAGAAGAGATCTATCTATAATTGGAAAAATACATATAGTGAAAACATTTGGTCTAAGTCAATTTATGTATGTAATGCAGAGCATTGGGCTTCCTTTGCATATTCTGAACAAAATAAATAAGTTATTTTTTAAATTTATATGGAAAAGACGACTTACGAACACCAGGGCGTTTGAAAAAGTAAATAGAGTTACGATGTGTAGTTCATATGAAAAAGGCGGGATGAATATGGTAAATATAATTCATAAGCAAATTTCTATTCTTCTTCAATGGGGAGAAAATTTAATTCATGGTGAAAGTCAACCTTGGAAAATTATTCCTTTGCAATGTCTCGTTCCAGTTGGAGGCATCGCTGCCTTTGAAAGTAACATTGCGAGTAAGGAATTCAAAGGTCTAGAAAAGGTTAAAATACTATTCTGGAGACGAGTTTTGAAGACATGGATCGATAATAATCATATCCCAGAGACCGGAAATGTATTATCAGTAAATGAAACACTGTCTAACAACAAAAATATAAAGTATAAGAATAGCATACTTCTCTTGCCAAACTGTATACAGAGAAATATTGTCTATGTTAAAGATTTATGTAATAATAACACCATAATTTCCTTTTATGACTTTATAGGGAAATACGGGGCCTTTCCTGGTGCCCAGCTAGAATACAATGTATTGTACAACGCTCTTTATAAGAAGCCATTGCTGCAGGAGGAAAGACCAGGGGCATTGAAATCTATCAAATTCAGAGGGGAAATCATAGGTAATATAGGAAGGAAAGGATTTGAAAAAACGATTAGAGTCGAGAGGCAATCTTATGCAATTAATTTCTGGAAACAAAAACTGAAAGTAGAGATAAGAGAAACACACTGGAAAATTGCATTTAACTGCACCACAGAAACAAGGTTAAGAATATTGCAGTGGAAAATACTGAATAACATTTATCCAACAAGTATACTATTAACAAAGATGGGAGTACAAGACTCAATGTTATGCCCAACGTGTAAAGCGGTAGATTTTTTAGAACACTTTTTCTATGATTGCCCAACAGTCCAGCCACTCTGGAAAGAAATCGAAAACCGAATTACAGCAGAAACAGGTAAGAGAATTGTTTTAGATAAATGTTCCGTTTTATTGGGACTGTCGTCGCACGCCAAATTTAACAAGAAATCTCTGAATGAAATTAATCATGCAATATTGATAGGGAAAATGGTAATTTCGAAATACAACTATGGTAAGAGAGGCAAAATGACAGACCTGTTTAACACAGAGGCCAAGTTTAGGAAACTATGGGAGTAAGCAAGGAAGTCGTGGAGGAAGGAACGCAAAGAATGTGAGTCAGGTAAGAATTTTACTCCTTTTCACAGGGCAGGGACTTTTTAGAAACCTATGGTACCCTTAATAACTGCAGAGGGTTAGGAAGCTAACAGTAGTACTAATAGCAATAACATCTGCTAAATAGCATACTCATGAAATGCCATTTTGCCGTAAATCGTTAAATTTGAGCGTTTGGCTGTCGGATCGCCCCAGGGAAAGCACCCACATACATTACGATTTGTATTAACTACAATATGTATACGATAGCGTCATTGTAACTGCTGGAGGTCACTGGGTGGTTTTTTTTGGCAGGTTTTTACATCCTAAGACGCCCAACAGATAGGTGGTGAGGCTCGATGTGGGGCAGTCTCGGTGTGCCATAATCAAATTTACAACTCTCCCTTTTCAACTGCTAAATTTCATTACGAAGATTTTATTCCCCTCGGATGATCTATTTGTTAATTACCTCCTCCTCTTTGTCCATGCCACTGCTGCACTTTGTCTCATTCAGTCAGGAATTGGTTAGGACATTAACAGAACTAACATAAACAGCCACCATAGAGCGGACCTCTGCAGTTTAGAGACTTTTATTATTGTTGTGGCGCCAGAACTAACAATGGACGCTTCTTTTGATGAAGCGGGAAAGTGGGAAGAGCTCACCCCTAGGTTCTGTATAGACCAGGGGCAAGTAGAAAACTAAAAAAGAAACATTTTCAGTAACAGATCTCATTTCTTCTTTGTTTCTCTTACAGCAACTAAAACATTTGGAAAAAAAATCGAACTAACAGGATATCACAACACTGATAGTATTGTCTGAACATAATCATATTTAACAAGTTAGACTGACTCACTAATGGGGTACCCAAAAAAAAAAAAAAATAAATAAAAAAAAAAAAAAAATGTGTAGTGAGCTCGGGAAAAAAAAAAAAAAAAAGATAGAAAGACAGTGGTATGTTCCTCTCTGTGGCTTAAAAAGCTTGACGAATGCACAGCCTGCGGAGCTGAGCCGTCTTAACGCATGGGCACACTGTACCCCAAAGGTTTAGGGGCCCTCATGCATGCAAATTTACATTGGTTTTACGAAAGAGTTTGCCCACTTTTATTACACTATATTTATAGCGTTATATAAGATAACAAAATGGAAAATGACCCAGATCTCATTGACCGCGGGCGAAAGAGAAAACGTGACCAAAGAGAATTTGATCCCGAAATGGCCGGGTCACGAGCCACGTCAGTAAACAAGGGTTGCAAGGGAGACTTTTGAGATTGTCGCTGAACCGGAACGGGCCATTTCAGGTGACAACGGGTCGTAAGTTGCTACAGTAATGAATAAATCAAATGCTAAATGTTCTACCAAAATGTTTAAGTTTCACCATGATAACCTGTTGAGAGTTACTATTTTTATTTTAATTATAAAATGAATAAAACAAAATGAAGTGAAATAAAATTAACTTAAATATAAAATGATTTTTAAAAAATACAATGAAATCAAGTCTACGTAAGTCTGTTAATTTCTGAAATCCGACAAGAATATTCAGAATTTATGTTTAAACCTTCTGAATGAGAGGTGAGTTTGAAAATGGCAGGCCTAGAAAAAATGTTCTGTGTACCTAAACCGTGCGCACACACTAGTGTTTTCACGTTTCCCCACCTTGAAATGGTATGCAAAATAAACAAGCATATTTTGCGGTGTATTAGAAGGGCAGTCTAATGCCAGCGTTGCATTGTCTTGTAACGATGCATTTTCCGGAGATCTTTCATTTCCTTTTTCATTTGAACATTGCAGTTTCAAAAGAAAGCAAGAATAGATGAAATAAGATGATTGGCTTTGATTTAAAAGAAAAAAATGCTGGTGTCTGACTTTATATTAATAGAACTTGCTGGAATGAATAATTTAAATTCAATATAGACCTGTGTAATTTCTGTGTAATTTATTGGACACATCCATGCACATATACATTAATACAAAAACGGGTACGGACTTAAACTCAAGATTCGATAGGATAAATAAACATGTGTAGCTTAATCTTATTTTAACCTATCTATTAATCCTTGTAATGTTTTGGTAAACAGAGGGATTGTAAAGCTCCGATACTGCTTTGAAATTAGGTTATGTTTCGTAAAAACCAAAAATTGTTGCATTGTTCATTGTAAAGGCTGAAGCCAGCCATTAACTTTGTTGACTTTTGTCACGTGAAGAGCTTATAAATCTTACACCAGCTGGGATTAAGCCGAACAAGCCAATCTGGGAAAAAAGAATTTGTTTAATCAGAGATAATTCTTAATAGCCCCAAAACAGCGATTCAAAACCACAATAGTTTTCCTGATAGAAAGAGTTGTGCTTTTCAGTGATGTTTAAAACAAAATCTCATTCATGTTATGGGGATACCATGCAGAGCCGGAATCGTCACAGCCAGGTGCTGCCAGCAAAATGTACACCCAAGAAATAATGGCAGAAGCTGATTGTGTCTGACCGGGCTTAGTCTGACAGGGTCTTCAAGGATTTACTAACAAAAAATAGGATATGGTGTGCAATTTTTATCTGTCAGCAGCTGTCTGTGTAGTTCCGGGCTTAGTATGATATCCCCCTTAGTAAAGGTAAAGTCGTGTCCCTCGAAGGGAGGGGTGGACACAGATTGTTAAATGAGGGTACAAAGTATATTGAAATCAGGTCTTCGAAGCTGTTTAAAGTAGTAATATTCGAAAATATTCCGGCTGCGGTCACGGTGCCCGCTCATCTCGTATCATGGCAATGTCACAGACAGAGAAAGAGAAAGAGAGAGAGAGAGAGGATGGAAGAAACAGACAGACAGAGAAAGAGATAGGGAGCAGACAGACAAACAGACAGAGAAAAAGGGGGAAGAAACACACACACACACACACACACACAGAGCGAAACTGAGAGACAGAAAGAGAGAGATCCGAGAGAGACAGAGATAGACTGATAGAGAGAGAGAGAGAGAGAGAGTCTATATCAGTTGAATGAA
The DNA here is from genome assembly GCA_963931925.1 of Onchidella celtica. Taxonomy (NCBI): domain Eukaryota; kingdom Metazoa; phylum Mollusca; class Gastropoda; order Systellommatophora; family Onchidiidae; genus Onchidella; species Onchidella celtica. Next base: position 32,981,479 of record OZ007570.1, read on the forward strand.
ATATAATAATTAATTTTGATTACGTTAAGCGAAAATGCAATTTGCTTCTGATGATGGCATCAACTTACATTGAGAATGATAACAGCAGACGTAACTAAACATAATTATGTTCGCCAAAGTTAACATTGTTCAAGGGAGTCTGCACATCAGGAGATACCCAGTAGTCTATTCCTCTTAGTTCTCGTAATTCTCTAATAAAGAAAAAAGAAAAAAAATCTCTATTTCCCCTCCAGATCCTTTAGTCCTTTGCCATTTTAGCAAAAAATGTCAGATAAGCCATTTTGATATTGGACGAAGGTCCAACCCGGGTGACCTTACGCTGTGCATTCACCCCCAGAATACCCGTCGTAGTTACGGTTGGTTGCGGCTGTTTGCGATGCAAGGGTCTCGTGGCCTGCAGCACCACAGGACACGTGAACCTGAGCTATTTTGATCTTTTTTTACCAGGGCTAGACAAGGAACGCTCAAAAGGACAGGTACTTCCAGTTTTGAGATAGGTTCGTTTACAAGTGAGGTAAATCAAACATTAGGAACTGTCACGAAGCCCACCCGTTTACGAATCTGATTTTGACAAGACTATTACATATACCACAGATGCACTGAAATAATTTCAAGAGAAGTCGGTCGCTGAGCAATAAGATAGCTGTGGGTGTGATTCTGCTTCATCTCTTTCATTGATTTGGTAAGTAATGCACTTTAACAAGCACAACTGAAGTTTTTTTAGATTATGTAACAACATAGTCGAATTGTTGAATAGATTAAGTTTCCTCTGTAAAAGTAATAACATACTGGCAGATAAGTGATAATTTGAATGTCATTTAATTGTATTTTCACAACTATACAGATTAATATATTTGCAGCCCTTTTTGATTAAAAGAATAATAAAAAATGTAGTTTAAAAGTGAAGGAAAGTCGTAATAGGTAAATGGAACAGGGGAACAGGCATAAAGACAAACTATACAATAATTATAATCACCAAAGGAATTCAAAATGAAAGGGGGAAAAAATGTCTCCCTCTTTCAGAAAAAAGCTAAAATCTACAACATGATGTAAACATTTATATACACATTTACAAGATTCGGTTCACTAATTTTCAGATCTAAACAAAACAATTTTTGAGAATTTTACCAGTGTAATAAAGTTTAAAATGAATTATTGAATTCCATTTGTGAAATTGGATTTGATGAGGGCCTGAACACCAAACATAAGTAAAAGTACCCAAGTAGATCGTGAAAGACATAAAGTGGTCACTGTCAGTATCATGCCGACGCGCCGTAAAACCCAAATCTAACTTAGACTCTCTCTCTCTCTCTCTTTCTGTCTGTCTGTCTGTCTGTCTCTTTTTCCCCCCTCCCCTCTCCCTCTCTCTCTTCTCTATGTGTATGTGTGTTTTGAAATAAAAAATAAATTCAGTAGTACCACCATTGTCTTCATATCGTCCTCTACGATGGCATCCACCATCATCTTCATCTTCACCACGAGGATCAACGAAAACATTAACAATATCGACTATGATTACTGCAGTATGAAACTGTAAAACGATGCACGCCATTTTGAAATGATCTTGTACGGATGTTACACACCGGTTGTTAAAATTTAGAAACACTGACCAATGCAAATCGCAACATCTACACCAAAACAGTAAGATTACAACAATAGTCAAACATGAACAAAAATAATGATAAAAGAATAAATCTGCAGAAGAGGAAAAAGAAAAAGAATATATAGCAATTGTATAGGGCCCAATTCCGTTAATGATCAGGGTCTAAGCGCTTCACAGCAATCAATGTACTAGTACTCCATAACTATACTGAATAATACACACACACACACACAATCACACACAAAACCATACATACTCACATACAAATAGATTTAAATATTAAAAGGAAACAACAACACAATAACATTCGTAGCAATTCAGAGTGTAAAAAGGTGGTTCTTAGGCTAACGTTTACAAGCTATAAAACGTTCAGTCTCTCTGAAAGGTTGGGACAGACAATAGCAACATCTACAAACTAAACTAAACTAAAATTTTACAGTCTTATTTTGGAAGGCAGTTCGAGGGTGAAACGCACATTTCAGTCTTCACTCACTCAACGTGTCAAACAACCATGCCAACGCTCACACCCGGAGTTAAATCCTTACGTCTCAAAAGAGGTTACAATGACATTTTTCCTGCCCGAGAACTTACGATTTGACACCATCTCACTTGGTGATTTTGTATTAACTTAAAAGTACAATGCTGCTCCCGCCCCCCCCCCCCCCACACACACACACACATACACTTGTTTTCAATTATTTTGAATCCAAAGCAATCCCCTTCTGAAACGTGATAACGTTTCTATCAGTTTTTTTTAATACCGTCGACCCACAAAACTTATTTGAACAAGTAATGAGAATAGGAGAAAATCTTTACCTAATCAGTTTCATTTCAGATCAAGCAGGCACATGCAGAGGCTTTTACATAATGTAAACCAACGGTTCTCGGCCTGGAGGAGGGTAGGAGATTCATGGTGGAAATACATGGGTGTTAAATAATACACATTACGATAACAATGATTGTATCGTGCTAGTTTAGAGTCACTTTGCCGCTTTTATTATTCTTGTTCCAGTCTGGGCATAATAAATTCTACAACTGCTGTTCAATTCAATATCCTTTGCCAAAACAAAAGATACTAGAATTAGATTGGCTGAGGGCGCACTGAGCCAGATTTGTTTTGTCTTGGTTTTAGTGTGAGATAGGACCGGAGAGTATGTATTAATAGAGAGATCTCTCTTCCGCCAAATCGCGAAAGTAGATCACTGAGGTAAACAATAATTGAAAGAGACTGTCTTCACCAAAGAGGGTGTCCATATGTGTTTTACTGTGGATTTGTTCATATTTTTGGGGCTGATTGAAACTATATAGAGCCGTTTGTAAGCTCTTACGCCCCGTGGAAATGCACAAACGGGTACTGTTTACCTCAGCAACCTACTTTTCGCTCCGTATTAACAGTGGTTTCTCGGCGCCTCCCGTGTCTCACAATGCAAATCGACCATGTACCAATGGTGAAATCTCTCTATAGGCTACATACATACTCTCTGACAGGACTTCGGCAGACAGGACTTTGTGCACTGGAGAGACAGAAATATGTCAGTGTCACTTGCTCCGCCGCGTCCAAACTGTCTCGAGTCAGCTAGCGGAAAGACACAGACTTCGCGCTCCGACTGAAAACAGTCGCAAAACAGAATTGACTGAGTGACACACAGGCCTTCAAGTAAAGATACTAGAAAGGATAAGATGGGACACTGTCTTCTCCGCACCACTTAAAGAAATCGCGCACACTACTTGCGCGCTGCAGCGCTGATCGGGGGTGGGGCCCATGGCACATAGTATGGAAAGAATGCTTGACATAATGGTAAATTTATGAAGCAAAGTTGTGACAGTGCTACTGTGAATAAAAAAAAAAAAGAAAGAAAAAATAGTCAGAGTTTTCCATAGCGATTGAGGTCATATTAATTCCACAATAAGTGACGACAACCAAGGCCTAAAGTGATAACTGACCAATGAACAAAATTCGATATTTTCCCTATTTGGCTTTGTAAAATACGGCACTTTTCATGACTTCCACCCGTTTGCCACTTGGTGGCGGTGCGAAATCTGTGCACGCTAAAAGCACTAGCTGTCTCATCTTGTCAGTTGTAATATTTTTGCTTCAAGTACATACTTTCTTTTGTTTTTCTTATCCCAGTTTGTGCATAATGAATTCTATTGCTATTCACCTCAGTAGACTCAGTAGCCGCTGCTTGAGTCTAATGACTTGGCTTCCCCTATCAGGGCTGCCAGGTCAGTGTTTCTCAACCTTTTTTTTTTTTTATGCTCCCCACTGTAATCGGACATAGTTATATCCCTACGACCCATTCTGAAGTCCCACGCCCCACCAACATATTGCCACGTCCCTGTGTTTGGGCCCCACCCCACCTTGAGAAACACTGTCCTAGGTAATTGGAATCGAACTTGAATTGTTATGGGAGAAATAAAACTATGATACATGAACATGGGGGAAACAAGGCTTAAGAAGTTCAGAACCGCTTATGTATACCACAGAGGGCGTAAATGAGGACATACCAAGGAGCATTATTACTGTGTTTAAGAACGTGTAGGACAATGTCTCTTCTCTGAGGAAAAAGGACGTATGGGTTTGCGTGTGTATATAAGAGGAAGGGAGGGGGCGTGGGGTGGTGAAGCTGGGGTGTGGGGTCACCGAATATCCAATCACGCGATTGAACCGATTATTTCTGTTTGAAGAAAAAAATAAGGCGAAAAAATTAATAATGCTTTTGCTGTGTTGGTCTCTTAGCGAGAAATGAAAGAAACATTTGTAAAAGCAACATGCTGTGATTTCTCGAAGAAACTCGATTTCGCACTTAAATAACAATATCAATTTGAATGATGGAGATGATAATTATAAAAGTGATGTTTTACACCCCCCCTCCCACCCCCCGGGACAAAAATTGGCGGGGGAGGAAAGAAGGTTGGAAAGGCTGGCGGGGGGAATGGGGAGGGGAAAGGGTGGGGGGGGGGGGCCGGGAGTCAGAGATGTATTCTAAATTTGTGCAGCTATGAATCAGAAGTACAGAAAACGTACGCAAACAAATCTACCATTCAATTTTAGTGTATGTCATTGGTGTCTTGTGTTCAAACTGGATTTTAGTATAAGGAAACACAATGGTGGTGCAAAAATAATAACCTTTCCTTCGGTAAGAATTGTTCTTTCCCAGCTGTGTGTGCATATATATGTGAGAGTATATATAAAAATTATATGTGTGCTTGTGGGTGTATAATATGTTTGTGGACAGATGTTAGCTGTAGCTTTAGTTACCGTACGAAAAGAAAGCTACGAGATCTCTTCAAACCGTTACTCCAGTGGTGACATTTAGGTGCTGCGAAGAACGATTCGAGATAGCAGAACAATTTTCTCAAAGTTTTGCCTCAAAGTAACTCATATAGAGTGTGACGTATGTGTAGTTATGGCGGCTACAGCTGATTGATTTTGTGAATACGAGGTATCCTGACACAGGACAATATTATTAAGTTTTTTACAGTTTAGATAATTATGTTTGTGCGGCTAGTTCTAAATGTTCTTAGTGTCGATAGTCTGGCGTCGTTTTTTATTGATATTATTTTGTCTTTCCTTTTAACATTTATTGTATAGATTTCTTGTGTTTTGTTGTTAAATATAGGGCTTGGCAGATTACATTTCCACTATAGTTATGCTAACTACCAGCATGGACATACATATACTTTAGTCGTTCTATGTTAGTTTCTGTAAATATTATTTTGTGTAGAGGGATAGTTCACGTTGATGGTTGACCAATGTGAAGTCATCCAAATTACATACCTCTCTAGGCTCTAAACTCACTGCCAGCTATGGAAATGATTATGGTTGTTATGGTTTATCTGGACTGGATTTAATCATTTCCGTCCTTGCAAGATTTCGTGTAGCACTACCATGTAAGAACAGGAACGATTTTTATTTGTGGTTTTGGAGATTGTTTAATCCTTTCCAACAGGTTACTTTCCAAGTTTGCATTACCCAAATTTCTGTTTACAGTTAAGCAAATCATTTTCTTTTTTTTTGTCTTGTTGTTTTTCAATATTTCATGAACAGAAAGATATCTGTGTATCGTTTAAGTAGATAACTTCCGTTCTTTTCTCACATTATCTACATTTTCATGCACAGAAACGAGATAAGATAAATAGAAATTCAGGTTCGTTGTATAAACAAGTGGTGTTATATTACTATTTCTAGGGTAAACATTGCACACAATGTCATGTTAAAGTCTGCCATCTTCACTTCATGCCTTAATGGTACCAAAGATATTAGAAACGATGAGATGAGACCTTGTCTTCTTCGCAGCCACTAAAATAACCGTGGATACAATTTGCGCTCTGATCGGGGACGGGGCCCAAGGCGCATCTTTATACAAAAAAAATGTAAGAAAACCCCTTTGTTCCCTATGGACTCAAAAACTACTGGACATATTGAACTGAAATTTGGCACACACAATTGTACGATACTGACCAGTGTTACTATGTACATAGGCATAAAAAAGCTTATGGGATTCGTGAGTTATTCCAATAATGCGATAAGAATGGAACAGTAAATTTGCTAGAGCGTTTGATCCGAATTGTACGTTCGTTAACCTATTACCTCTTTCTTTGTTAATCGCTTTTCCACTTCCGGCCCCGGAATTCGATTCATAATCACAGTAGTGTCTGTGAGAGCTAGATCTAGCATGCACTGATGCAGCATGCCCCCTAAAAAACGGACTATCGGTAGGCATACAAGTCTCAAATCGCTGTAGTTTTTTTTATTGGAAATTTATTGTTTCGCCATCATTCAGACCTATTTCGAGTCATGGTTCGCCATTTTAAGATTTCGTTATCATTACCTGCGATGTGTTCACTATTAAACACACTAACCCATGCGCAAATCATGCAGTTGTACGGGATGCGCAGGGTGTCATCTCACAAAGGCAGAGCAGTAAGACTTATTTAAAAACAAACAAACAAAAATAAAATAAACAAATAGGAACAGGCCAGATGAAGCAGGTCCATAATAACCACCCAGAACTGAAACCAATATTCAAACCGATTTATCGCCGGCAGGGCCGGGGACCTCAGCTAGTAGTATAAAAAGAATGCTTGATACAATGGTAAATTTATGACGCAAAATTGTGACAGTGCTACTGCCATTAAAAAAAAAAAAAGACAAAATAGCCAGAGTTTCCCCACAGCGACTGAGTTCATAATTCCACAATTAGTGACGTCAATCAAGGCCTATCTGTCTTATCTTATCAATTCTAGTATCTTTGATGGTACTAAGCTGAAAGTTTTCCAAATCTCAAACCGTTAAGAAACCGGACAATAAAAATTTAGTTTTTTTTCAAATTGTTCATGCGATTAAAGATTTAACATATAAATAAAACGTCCGACTAACCTCATTTCTCTGCTTGGGTACCCTGGGAAGATCAACAGAAAATCAGGTTCCATTTATGGGTAGTCAGCAAATTCCATCACTCCTGACATAAAAATAATACCACAGGGCGTCATCTTCAAGGATGCCCTCTTCAGATCATGCGTTTGTAGTCCTATGTGCAGAAGTTTGAAAAGCCAGAAGTCTTTAAGAATTCAACAGTCTTTTTTTTTTTTTTTTTATCTTTTGCAATGGTTCGTGCTCTAATGCAAAAGAATACCCTTAAACAGTGTGAGTATATCCTCATCTCAAAGCTTGAAAATATAAGGGACGAGAGAGTAAACAGTAATTTACGCTTCATTTGTAGCCAATCAACCATTTTTATTACTGGGTGGATGAGAGTACGCGGTGGCATCTTCAGGTATTGCGGTCTCTAGTCCAGAAGTCTGTAAAAGTTACAAATGTATAAAATATTGCTTTATTTTTTCTCAGTCTTTTTTTTATGCTCGGGTGTGAAGAGATGAGGTACCGTTTAGAAAGTGTGAGCTAGGAATAGATTAAAAAAAAAATATATATATATATACATTTCATTGTGTACGAAAATATTATTTCTGGAGTAACTAATTTAGTATGAAGTGAATAATTTAGTATGAAAGTGCAAATGCCAAGGGCAGTGATCCTTCAGTAAACAATGACCTGAACTAATTCAGTATGAAGTGTCATGCCAAGGTATACCACTTTTAGATCACGAGCTCGCAAGTCCCTAGTTTAAACCTTTGAAAAAATATCAACTTTCAAGAACTCTACTTTATTCACGGGGAATCAAGAATGTGACATATCATTAGCATAATTATATTTATCACTATCTAAATCTAAAGCAATTTTAGTGGCAGCTGACATTAAGGCTTGTGGCGCTTTAGTTATTGAAGAAGAAGAAAGGAAGTCACGTCAAAGTGAGAGTGGGGAAGCAATGGCGAGCAGGGAAAGGTCTAGATCTAAGCTTAGTTCATAGTTCACATCCCACACTAAAACCGAGACAAAACAAACTGGACTCAGTGCCCCATCAACCTATCTATAATCATCTTATAGAACAACAACAGTAGTGACAACAAACACGACATTTTTCACCCCATAACTCTTTGTAACAACACGTTTAGCATTTGCTGAAAATGTTATATTCACAGATTGTACGTGTCCGAAGTCTGCAGAACTACAAATATGATTCTCACCACTCTTTTCGTGGCAGTGACGTGTTATGTGACGTCATCTACAGCCTTCATTGTCTTTTCCACTGGCACGTGCCCCGAAATTCCAGTTCAGAACAACTTTGACTTGACTAGAGTAAGTATCTATCTATCTATCAATCTATCTTATCTATCTATTTACCTATCTATCTATGTATCTATCTATGTATCTACCTATATATGTGTGTGTGTATCTATCTATCTATCTATCTATCTATCTATCTATCTATCTATCTATCTATCTATCTATCTATCTATCTATCTATCTATCTATCTGTCTGTCTGTCTGTCTGTCTGTCTGTCTGTCTGTCTGTCTGTCTGTCTGTCTGTCTGTCTGTCTGTCTGTCTGTCTGTCTGTCTGTCTGTCTGTCTGTCTGTCTGTCTGTCTGTCTGTCTGTCTGTCTGTTTGTCTGTCTGTCTGTCTGTCTGTCAAGAAAGTAAACAATTTAGGTCTAGTTATGTTATCATGTACACTTGTATCACTATCTGTTAATGTAGATTAACATTAACAGTATGTCACAATTACGATGTAGGGAGTCCGGTATTGCTTATTGAAATTATTAATCCCGGTACTAACGATTGCTGTTTCATTTCAGTACCAAGGTCGGTGGTACAGTTATGAGGATTTTGATGTACCTTATCAGTTCCTGACAACATGTGTGAGTGCCGAGTACGCACTAAAAGCGAATGGCAACATTCGTGTGATTAATAGAGGAGAGAGGAAGTTTTCACTGTAAGTAGAACTTTTTTCTTGACAAAACAATAAAAATTGAAGAGGTGATTTCAAGAATAGGCTTAAATCACATTAGAGTCATTTCGAGAAAAAGTAAAATTACTTCGGAATTAATCTTGTTCTTGTATTGGTGTGGTGCACTTTCAAATCAAACTTTCCCAGCGCTGGTTAACGATAGAAGAATGATGTTGATATAAAGAGACAGTCCTTTTTATCTAGTGTCCGCTGATATGCGCAGCTCTATTTCTAGCAAAAATGTGATTAATTAAATCTCATTCTTGAACTAATTTTGCGATTTAGATTTTGAAACGCCAGTTATTTTAGAAGAGTGCCAACACGCATGCACCTAAAAAGTTGTGTCTGCGGGACCAAACATCATAAAATTTCCTGTCCTGCCACGAATGTTCTTCAAGTACCATCGAAAAGCATGATCGGAAATTTATTCCTCGCTCCTTTCAAGCATTGGAGATCGAGTCTCAAGCTTAACTATCATATCTGTACCTTCTCAGAGCCAACGGGCCAACTTGAACTGATCTTTAGTCCAGCATAGACATACTCAGCAAACACTATTGAATAGATCACGCCCGTGAGATATCGCGACCTCAGTTCGTGTTTGTTCTGTATCCGTTTTCTGAAAAAAACTGGGAATCGTATAGTATGTAGAAGGGGTCTACCCAGAGACCTGGTATACTATTATACTACAATGTGCACCCCTTTTGGTTCGTGGCACGCAAAGTGAAACGCAATCCTGGAGCGAGGCGGCCATTTTCCTGATATGGCAAAACAAACCACAGACCTATAAGCGGTGAGTCTCAGAAACGCCAGATGTAAGATGGCAATTGGCCAAAAAAAAAAAAAAAATTAAAATTGTATTTGAGGAGCCCTGGGCACACAACTAATGTAAAAACACACGCTTTCTTCCCGTGGAGCGCAGATGGCACTTACACACAATGAAAGAAAAGAAAAGAAATAGATTATTTAAAAAAAGTATCAGTAAAACAATGATGGTTGTGATCTGGCAGTGCAAATGTACATGTGTAATTTTTGTGCAAAGAGGATTTTTTTCTTCTGTTGTTTTTCACTCAAATTTGATTTACATTTTTATTTCTACCAGCAATTGTCCCCTTCAATGAACAGGAATTAATAAAGGCAGTAATCTGGAGCAAATAATCAATGATCAGTTTCTTGAGCGATGTTTTGCCATATTGGAATGGCCGCCGAGCCTTCCATGCGCGGCGTCACTGCGCCTCTGTTCTGTGTGCATGTCTCTGAATATAAGAAATGCACATTCTGACACTGGTTTAAAATGCATTGTAGCACTTAGCAAGCTGTTTCACAGTTCCGATTTATTCTAACTCGTCATCACATGTCCAAAGCCGCAATCGTTTAACATCGAACTTCTCAGTTGTGCAAAAATGGAGTTGGAACAGACAAGGACAAAGGTCGCGACATGCAACAGTTTCTTATTGCAGTTATCATCATCACCATTATCCCATACGCTACATCATCTTCAAACTGTTGCCATCATCACCATCATCATCATCGTCATCATCTATCCTCTGCTATCGTCATCCTCATCAAAAGCAGCATCACAATACCACCGGAACTCTACCGCTTAGCACGAGTCAGCACTTCCAAACTCTACCATTGACACAATATCATAATGTTTTTATCCTTAACTTTTCCAGGTTTGGTCAAACATTGTTTAGATCTCCAGTGGAGATTGAAGGAGAAGCGCGTGTTGTAGATCCAGCCCTTCCTGCTGCTCTTCAGGTGGCTTTCGGAGGCATGCCAAGTAAGTTAGTTTTTATGTTTTTTTTATTATACACATACGTATAATTCCTGTCTGGTCACTTTCCAGAAATTCTTTAATAAATTATGCCAATGAATGAAAAAGTGATGTAACTCCACTTTAACTGTTTGTGAGAAAGACACAGAAGATTTTTTTTGTTCTCTGCAGTCCGCCTCAACAAGACATAAAAAGCTAGACGTGTGCCATATATTTTACTGAGAGTCCATGTCATGTTGCAATACGCCTGTAATTGAGACATGATATACTTAATAAACCATGTGTAGGATGGGAGTACCACTATCTGCTCTTAAAGAATCTGTGAAAGTGAGTTTCCCTCATGGGATAATAAAGTGGTTCTTATCCACGTTAAAACCGAGTTCTAGAATGCACTAGAACTGTGCTTTGAAAAGTAAGCTTAGGGAAAAGATAAAATAATGAGTTTTTCTCGTATCGGGAGAGTTGGACCTTTAATTCCCTTGAACGATGGGGAGGCCGTATAAACACACAAAAAGTTATCTCAATTTCCAACAAATAATAATAACAATAATATTACTATAATAAATGAGCTAGAGGGTGTACCCGTAAGGAGCTAAAACTTGGCGATTACGCCATCAAAAATTATGAAACTTGGTGTACTGCATCCATTTTTGACGAAAAGTTACGTGGACACATTCATTTTGAACAAAAATCACTCTTTACTATTATTTATATTGAAAATTTTTTAGCCGCAAAAACAGAGACGAATTTTCATCGGATAGAACCGAAAAGTGTGACCGGAAATTCTCTTCATGTTGGTGGTCGAAAGTCAAAGTTATCACATCTATGTATGTCTATGTGAAATTGTGGTGTAACGATAAATTCTATCAGTCATTGCATCGAATCCAAATGCTGTTTTAATGTAGCCTAGATCTAGATGTACAGTTGGGTTTGGTACATGGAAAATTTGCAAGATTTATCTTGCGCGGGTCGGCTAGTAATAATAATAAAGTCAATGGCTATTTAACTCATGTAACCAAAACACCCACAATGGGTATTTTTTTGGTGATCAGTTTGTGCCAGTTCCGCCAGCCAGCACAATGGTTTTTAGTAGCAGGCAGTTCTAGCATTATTTTAACCCAAACCCTGACCTTAATTCTCGCACTGTGCAAAAGACCCCAAAAAGCCACACTGCGAAGAAAAACATAATCTGTTTACCTGGTGCAAATAATCACTCAGAAAAATTATCAGAGTAATACATTCCGAGATCAAGTGGCCACAACAAGAATATATTTTTTTCTTTCTTTCTTTGAGTTCTTTCTGAGCTTTTTTTCATTGGCCGTTGCGTTTTTTAGAAGAGCAACCGATTTCAGTGCGAGATTAGATCTCTGTTTCTCGGGGGTCTCAGCCTGACGCAGTCTGCCCCCGTCCACATGATTGATTTCAATGTGAGATTAGATTTATTGATTGATTGATCGATTGGTTGGTTGATTGATTTGTTTTGACTGCCCTCCTTCCATGGTCCCTTGTTGTTTTTCTGTGCACTTCGACAGTTTTCTATCATAAATATTACAAGAAATAGCATTACCATAATACCCTTTTGTTTACCTTACTTTATACCCTGTTTGTTTTGGGGACACGCAGGTCTAGAGGCAAGGTGCTCGCCTCTCATTCCAAAGTTAGCGGGTTCGATTCCCCTTCGGCACAGCCATGTTGGAATTTATGGTAGGTAAGATCGACCATCTAGTCTTCCGGATAAGGTAGAAAAACTCGGAAGGCCAGTGTGCAGGATGCGCACGCCAAAGATACGTTGGCAGCTGAAAGTCGAGAAAAGCAGGCATAAGATCTGCTGCCCGGAGAAAGTGAAAAACGAAAACTAATCCCTACCACAAAAACACATAAAAAAACAAGAACCAGGAAAAGAGAAGTACAAATGCCAAGCTCAGAAATCCTCCCCAAAACAAAATCCTTAAGGCCCTTTTGTTTATCTTCTCTTGACTTCAGCTTCTGGGGACAACAAACCAAACTATCTGATTCTCAGCACGGACTACGATAACTACAGTTTGGTCTATTCCTGTTTCCAGCCGCTGGGTGATCTCCCATTCCGAGTTGGTGAGTAAATTTAGTTCCTCTATCTAGTGGATCGATATTTGATACTCTTCTACTCACGTAAGCTTAATGGTATTTTATTTTTAGAAAAATTGGAATACGGTGGGCGCTGCAATAAAAATGCGCAAAGTTAATGATAAATGAATACGATAATTTACAGGAGGGGGGGGGGGGTTCGAGAGAAAGAGAGGGTCATACAGAGAGAAGAGGATGCCCACTGCTATACTGTAGAAATACCTGCCTTGCAGGAGAGAAGAGCAGAGAAAGAGACGGAGTGCCAGATAAATAGATAAATAGATAGATTGACAGATAGATAGATAGATAGATAGATAGATTGATAGATAGATAGATAGATAGATAGATAGATAGATAGATAGACAGACAGACAGACAGACAGACAGACAGACAGACAGACAGACAGACAGACAGACAGACAGACAGACAGACAGACAGATAGACAGATAGACAGATAGATAGATAGATAGATAGATAGATAGATAGACAGATAGATAGATAGATAGATAGATAGAGAGAGAGAGAGAGAGAGAGAGATAAATAGATAGATGGATAGACACACGGACGGATGCGCGGACAGACAGACAGACAGGCAGATAGAAACTCATTACAGCAACTGTTATTACATAAACTCCCCCCCCCCCCCACCAAAAAAAAAATTGCTCTAAAATCTAATTGGTTCTTACATTCACTGCACTGAAAAACCATCTTTTAGATAAATATTACAAATACCATTTTCTTGCAGATTCTGCATGGATTTTGACTCGCGAGCGAGGAGTAAGGCCCGACGCTACCAACGCTTTGAAACTCACCCTGCAAAGATACGGAGTGAACACCAACAATTTCAAGCTGGTGGACCATGATGACTGCCGGATATAAGATTTTATGATAAAGACTGTGAAATATATAAAGTTTTATGTATAAAGAACTCGATCCCATTTCCTGGTGCCTAATAAATGAAAGTTACTATTCACTAAAACACAATGTAGATTTGCTTGTAGAAATAAATTTACGTTGTTTCGTTGAGCTTTATTGTGTGATTATTTGAAGAATCGGCAAAATTATCTATATTATTATACATATTAATAAAAAGAGTTCTTTTAAGACATTAATTACGCCTTTCTTACTCCCATAAAATAAGATAACGAAATAGAATAGAATAGAATTAGATGGTCTACTATGGAACAGAATAGAATGAAATGGAATTAGAGTGGAATAGAATGGAAACAGTGAAATAGAATAGACTCTGATGGACAAGACTAGACTAGATTAGATACAGTTACATTTTATTGATCCTAAAGGACATTACTTACTTCTGATATGTGCACAGAAAAAAAAAAATACAATAACCAATACAACAGAATACACTGACAGGAAACACGGTTAATCTGAATAGCCAAATATCCATTCCTCCTACAATAACAATTGTATAGCCTAAATATTCCTTATATTTCTTATTGGTGAACTCCACGGGGGCCTCCTGGCACAGGGTTGCCACGTCGGGGTCCCATGATGAGGCCAAATTCTGCCAAATACAAACCTAAGTTCAATCATTGGCCTGTAATAAAGCAAACAGCCAAATGGACAAGAAAATTTAAAAATGTCTCAATTGTATCAACATCGAAAGGAACTCTTCTCGGCAAACTGTTTTGAAAGTTAAGAAAAACAACAATAAATTCTGGGGTCTACAAAAACGCCTCTCTGGCAATCTTGCCATGGCATAAAATCCATACCGGCGTAAGATAGTGTGAAGGGTTTCTGTTTTTATTTTCATGATTCTCTTTCGACAGCCAGTGTCTGTTCTGAAAACTGTTCTGCCAGAACGTTATGCTACGCGTTTACTAAACAAATTGCACAATTCGCATATTCGCTTAAATAAGCTTTACCATTGCTTCCCCAGGCGCCTTTTTTATTTATTTTATTGTTTGAACCACCCCGCTAAACTCTATAATTTTTGCATAAAGCGGTAGAGCATTTAAACTTCTTAAAAAATCATTAGCATAGGAGCCACCCATAAAATAATTATGTCCCTTCGAGAAGAGAGAGTGGGGCACATTCGCCCCCCACCATACGAAAAGCCTCTAAGGGGTTTAGTTTGAGGGAGGGGGTGGGGGGTTCTGGGTAGGGTATCATACTAGCTCTTTTTTCAATTATGATATGGATTATAAAAGATTCATTTAGTTGCATTTTTTTCTGCAGGATTATATATGACTCTAATGAAACAGTCAAAATCAGGTCATGCGAAGTGCCTCTTTAAACTTAGAACATCAGAGTAGTATCATGTAGGCTACATAATACATCTAATGGCTGTGCTTTTGTATAAGAGGGGAGGCGGGGTTGTAGCCAAACATTTCAAAGATGTTCGTGACAGCAGTAGAAGTGAGAAAAACGTTATTGTTAGAGGGCTGAAAGAATTGCCCAAATCTCGCGTACTTACCATTTTTTATGGGTGGTAAAGTTGCTATTTCTTTCATTTTACATTGACATGTAGATATAATTATGCATAATGCAACACGAACTGAAAATGTGCAGTCAGCAATATTATACTCTGATAATCCTACCCAACGACTTATGAATCTCCTAGATTTATATTAGATCTATGATAAAACCCGCAGATTCAATTATTCTGCATTTCCCCCTTAAATAACTTATCAATTTTCACAAGCGATCAGATTTTGAGGCTTGGTAATTGAATTCCAAAATCTGCATGGTAGGCTGGAGGGCAACGATAAATAATGATAAGTCTAATGTGTTCATCTGTCTGTCTGCCTACCTATCTATCTATCTATCTATCTATCTATCTATCTATCTATCTATCTATCTATCTATCTATCTATCTATCTATCTATCTATCTATCTATCTATCTATCTATCTATCTATCTATCTATCTACATGTCTGTCTGTCTGTCTGTCTATCTATCTATCTATCTGCCTGTCTGTCTGTCTACCTGCCTGCCTATCTATCTATCTATCTATCTATCTATCTATCTATCTATCTATCTATCTATCTATCTATCTATCTATCTATCTATCTATCTGTCTGTCTGTCTGTCTGTCTGTCTATCTATCTATCTGTCTATGTGCTTGCTTGTCTGCCTGTCCGTCCGTCTTTCTGTCTGTCTGTCTCTGAGTCTGTTCGTGTTTCTGAGTCCTTACCTTGTTGGCTGTCTATGTATGCATCTTTTTCCCCTGTCTCCAAATGTGGCGACAAACATATATGACGAGTGCAGCAATCCATGCGGTTTACTGTATTTGAAAACTCAGCATCTCAAACAGTTTTCACCACATTACTTTAGGTATAATCTATTCTACTCATCACAGGCTTTGAACGTCTTGTCTGATCATCATACCACTTTAGGATAGCTTTGGTATGTTCAATTTTATTATTATTATTATTATTGTTGTTATTCTAATGGATAATCGAGTCTCGAGTTGGCCAAACTGTAAGGATAAAGGACGAATCCTATCATTTCTAGCCATTTGTTTAAGCAATATCAACTTTTCCCGAAACACTGATCTTTTTCAGCAGACTCTTTTTAAACTTGATTGTTGGGGTTTTAATAAGGAAAGTAATGTGCATTCTGTTTCACAAAACATATTGTTATCTTATCGGTATTTAAACAAAGTCCTTTTTGTCAATTGATCCCTCAGGCAAGATACTCAATGCCCATTGCTATATACAGTATTGTAGAAATACCTGCCTTGCAGCTGTTCTTACCTGATCAGAAATGAGAAAAATGTTATTAAAAATAAGAAGAAACAACGAAAGGAAGGGGAAAAGAAAAGAAACCAATCCTCTCTCTCTCATGCCGAGTGATAAATTGCTCAATACCTTCAAAACACGACCAATACAGAACATTTTTCAAATAAACTTCGCCAAGGCTCCAGTAATCTCCAATGTATTAAATCTCCGTTCAGTCCTGTTGATTGTTATTTAAGAGTCTCACAGTTTCTTGGTCGGCAACATACCTTTGTTTCTGAACCCATCGACACCTGCCAAATCAAGAACCGATGGAAGACAGACCTGGACAAAATGGTCCGTGAAAATGAACACTTTATTTATACCTTGAGTTCAGGATCTCCGCTTTCGAGAGAAAAATAGTGTTTAATAGTCAATAATATTCAGGATGAGGGATTTTCAATAGATATAATACAGGATTAAGACTGAATGCTAAAGAGGGAGCAGGAGTGCCACAGCAGTAATGAAAGTTAGAAAGTCACTTTAAACGGAGATAGCGTGGGTCGAAGACAAATTACCACATAGGCTTTATTGCTCAGTGGCGAAACGAGCTTTCCTCAGAGGTGTAAACTTTCCAGCTTTGCGAGATGGCTATGAGGTTTCCATTTCTTTCTTGTTGATCGTGTTTTGAGATGAAAAGAGAAAACTTTATTTACAGATGCAAACGCCGACGGGTCGGCGATATTCGTACGACTGATACAATTTCACCAGGAATCGTAATGCTGAGGATTCAAAGTTTTCAATTGCATATTTGATAAAAGTAGTCATTTACACACATCCCAAACACTACAGAAATACAGCATGCTTTCAACGGCATTCCTTAAGCGAATGAAAGGGTTTCTTAATCTTCTAAAACGAACAGATCACTGGAAATAAAATATATAAATAGTAGGCCAACCTGACAAGGCCGCCCTACCATCATTATGAGCCCCTGGGCAAAGCAATAGGGACTTTCTTCCCCGTTTTTTAACCAATGTAAACTTGCATGCATGGTGCCTCGGGTCCCCCGGGCTTCTGCCCAATATGCCCATGCCTTGAGACTTCTCTGGTACCTAATTTGATAATCTTATTTCGTATTTTACCTTTAGCACTGTCATTTCATGTCAAAACTGTAACAAGTGAGGGCTTGTAACGTTTACAACGACCTTGAAGGAAAAAAGAAGTTGTAGAATTACATACTCACACTGTGTTTCAGTCTGGGATAAACTAATTATTGATTCATGTCCAGCTGCTTTCTCTTTCTCTCTCTCTCTCTCTCTCTCTCTGTGTCTCTCTGTCTCTGTCTCTGTCTCTTTCTCTCTCTCTGTCTCTTTTTCTCTCTGTAGGTGTATGTATGTGTGTGTGTGCCTGAAAATACATATAATTTAGTTACGTTTGCTGATTTTACATAGGTCTATAGGTCTTTTTGCCAGTAAGCCTTCGCCACCACACTCTTCCCTCCGACCAATGACACAAGGATACGCCAATGAATGCACAACCAAAACAAGTCGTAAAATGACCATTGTCTCGTGCGCCTGATGGTCAATCCTTGACCTCCCAAGTGTCCGATTCCCGCTTCCTCTCACAGCAAAGTCATACTGGTGCTCATGCAAATCAGCATAAGAATACCGACGTCATCCCTGAACTATGACCCCCCTCCAGAAAGCGTCACCGCGAAATGCAACCTACATAAAAAAAAATATATAGATAAATGTAATAGGAAAATATCGACAACGTCATTGCTGTGGGTGGAAAGATCGTTCAATAGCAGCGAGACGGCAGCTGTTGTTGGTCGGTGTTGGCTGAGAGGGCCGACATTTCGTGAGTCTTTGGAGTGGTTGCGACAGAGGCTGTACCGAGTAAGTAAATCATGGCATATTTACCCATACAACCAGATTGTTATTCATAATTTTATACAGTTTTATTTAAAACCCAAAATTTTGGGAATTTGCTTTCTTGCTCTTATTGTTGTTCTAGTTATTATTATTGTTATTATTATTACTATTATATTATAATAATAATAATAATAATAATGTATATTATTTATTATTATCACTACATAGGCAAATACTATTGTATTAAATATTGCGGAATATCCATTAAAAAGCAAAGCCGTAAGACAGATTATTATTTTTTTTTAATCAATCTTTATCAAGACTAAGAAGGACGGAATATTCTGAATTTTCAGGGATTCAAAGTTTGATCACATATCGGCTTTTGTCATGGGTTTCGGTGTCTTTTTTCCGTTCATTCGTTCTCTTTTTTCTTTTCTATTAAATTTGTTTCCTGGATGTAAACCACTCAAACATCTCACCCAGAATCAAAGCTAACAATCTTAGTAGTTATTCGCAAACCACTTTGCGACTTTTACAAGAATTATTATTTCCAATAATTTTACGCTGCATATTTTAATGTTCACCCTTTCCGTGTCTGTTTCATTAACTAATTTTGTTTTGTTTTGGTTTTTATATAACTGCGTGTAAAATTGTCACTTCTTAATTTTACTTTTAGTAGCTGACACATACTGAGGAAGATACTCTCATTTACTTCATGTGATAATTGAAGTGGCCAGGTTTTGAAGAAATTGAGACTGTTTTTTTTTTTTTAATCACAGGATTATGATCAAGGTTCTTGTTAGCGTCATCCGATAAGTTCTGTCAGAAACAAAACATTTTTTTTAAAAAAAGAAAGAAAATCAAGAATGTAATCAGCAAAAGCGCATTTTTTACCTGCGCGGTAGCACCGGGTCGCACACGCAGGGGTAAATTATTTAGAAAGACCTGATACTCTTCTATCCGAGACCCAGGTTACCGATACGGTTCAATTCCCCAAATTCCGTCCGCCGCATCCTCATCAACAATGCAACAATTCACACCACACCCCTTCATAACTGAACGAAAAATATTAGTACCGCAGAGCTCTATTATTAGCATAAATAACCATCAGGACTCGATACACATAGAACTTTATTTTGTAATATATTTACAAGGTTATATTCTTTGGTTTTCATTGTCGATCTCTTAAGGTAAATGAATTAATTATTTTAAAAATGTGATTATCATATCTTTTGTGACAAGAACTGATACAAATCACTTGCCTTTCTATGTTTTCAAAATTAGGTTCACAATAGTGACGCAATGCTTATGTCAAGACTTTTTGTGGTCGAACTGATCATGGCACCAACTGTGGCTGTCTTAATGATGTCACGTGGAAGGTGTCCGAATGTTCCTTTGCCCAAGTACTTTGATCTACAAAAAGTGAGTATATGATTATTAAGTACAATCGATAATCTATCTATCTACCTATCTATCTATCTATCTATCTATCTATCTATCTCTCTATCTATCTATCTATCTATCTATCTATCTATCTATCTATCTATCTATCTATCTATCTATCTATCTATCTATCTATCTAACTATCTAACTATCTATCTACCTATCTACCTATCTATCTATCTATCTATCTATCTATCTATCTATCTATCTATCTATCTATCTATCTATCTATCTATCTATCTATCTATCTATCTATCTCTATCTGTCTGTCTTTTTATGTTTGTCTAATCGTCTGTTCGTCTGTTTGTCGATCTGTCTGTCTGTTTGTACATCCAGTGTTTTTTGTATAACTATTGTGTTAATCTGCCCTGCTGTCATATCTTACTGTTATTTTGCTCCCGCTGCTACTTTCGGCTCTAGTTATGTAGTACACCATATTCTTAGAGTGATTAACAACCTGAGGAGCATTCCTGTGAATGGAATTTTTACATCATCCTAGCCTTTCAGTGATATTTCATTGGCCCTGTCATGAAGCCGCACAAGTGCGAAAAGCGTCATTTTGCTGGAGAGGAAGGTACTGTTTTTACGGAGGTATCATTGTACTAAGCGCAGAACGGCACAGACAGCTGCTGGCAGACAAGAAGTGCACGCCATAATTTCCTATTATTTTCTTTGTAAGTCTGGGAAGAGCCCGATCAGACACAGTCAGCTTCTGCCACTATTTCTTGGATGTATCTTTTGCTGTGGCGTTCTGGGATTGGTATGAGACCCCCCCCCCCCACCCCCTCGTACTAGAATGTATACGTACCTTGATTACATTCTTAGTTACAAACATCTGAAATGTACGTATGGTATTCTTTAAGGAGGTTATGGAGTATTTGGCAAAAGAGAGATATCATTAATTTTGTGGTTGGTTGTGCAGTTAATAGGGCCTGCGATAATTATGCTTCTGTTTTCAGTTCAGACTGTACCTGTCTAGTTGTTGTTGCTCTTTTCAGTTTTTAGGTCGCTGGTACAGTTATGCCATTTTCGACAATCCATATCTCTTCGGACTTTCCTGCTTGTCGACGGAGTATTCCATGGGTCGATCTGGCGTCGTTCAAATATTGGAGACTGGTGTCAGAGACGTGAGGATGTGAGTTTAGACAGACAGATCTCAAGACAGACACACCAAGAGACAGACAGACAGACAGACAAATAGACAGACAGACGGACAGACAGACAGACAGTTAGATAGATAGATAGATAGATAGATAGATAGATAGATAGATAGATAGATAGATAGATAGATAGATAGATAGATAGATAGATAGATAGATAGATAGATAGATAGATAGATAGATAGATAGATAGATAGATAGATAGATAGATAGATAGATAGATAGATAGATAGATAACTCCACGTTGCGGAGCATACTGTTTCACAAATAGATTGTTGTTTCACGCGTCCATTTAATTCTTTCCCCAGTTTCAGTCGTTCACTCTGGAGGTCTACAGAGCGAATGAAAGGGACTGCTCGGCTTACAGATGCGTATGAACCTGCTGCTTTAGCATACAATGGTTATGGACTTTCTTCAGGTTTGTTTGCATCCGAATACAGTTATGGAAAATGGCACATTATGTTACATATGAAACGGACAGACATAATATAATGGCGTAATTGAAAAATAATGGGATGGTTGACAGTCACTTAGAGAGAGAGAGAGAGAGAGAGAGAGAGAGAGAGAGAGAGAGAGAGAGGGAGAGAGAGAGAGAACGAGAGAGACAGACAGACAGACAAGTAGACAGACAGATAGACAGACAGACAGACAGACGGATAGACAGACAAACAGTCAGATAGACAGACAGATAGATAGATAGATAGATAGATAGATAGATAGATAGATAGATAGATAGATAGATAGATAGATAGATAGATAGATAGATAGATAGATAGATAGATAGATAGATAGATAGATAGATAGATAGATAGATAGATAGATAGATAGATAGATAGATAGATAGATGGACGGTTGGATGGATGGATGACTGGATGTATGGATGGACGAGTAGGACGAGTAGATGATGGTTGAATGGAAGGGAAGCCACACATAGAGTGCATGGCAGATAGAGACGTTTGCAAAGCTAATTGGGTAGACAGATGGTCCGATAGTATGATAATACTAGTTTTCTATTATATTATAATTATTTAGTTCTTTTCATGGCCAACACTAGGCATTTAAGTTTTGCTCGAAATTTCTTCTACTAGGCCAAAGCCAGCCCAATTACCTGATTGCAGATACAGACTACCACAGCTATGCCGTTATATACTCTTGCATTCAGCCCACAATGCTGCCAATTAAATTTGGTGAGTTCAGAGGGGGATCTTCAAACTCTACAACAAAACAACTCCACGTTTATTGATAACTTTCATCGAAATGAACACTAAATTCATATACCCTAAAATAATACCATATAACCAGTGGCAGTATTAGCAAAATGGATAAGACACCTGCACAAAAAACAGTAACCAGCGATACCGGTTCAAACCCAAAGAAGAGCCTGGCGGCGAAAAAAAAAAAAAAAAGGAGGGTGGGCATGAAGTTGGTATGGATGGTGTTTCTAGAAGATGCCAGGAAGTTACAAGTCGAAACATCTAATGAAAAAATCCACTCTCCCTCTGAAGATCGCTATCTGCCTCGCTCCACCCGAGGAGTTTCTTACCAACTTTAGATAGTTCAATGCTGGTACTGCACTGAATCTAGACTATTTTGCGTTTGTTTTGTCTTAGTGCGCAAAGTCTCTCCCTCCGCCAGCTGGCTTATGATGGCTTTGACACGGCCGAACTAGTGAGACAGACTTGTATAGGTTTCCCCAGTGCGTGAGGTCCCATATAGCTCTATAATCCACATCTCACATCATTATCATCATCATTTGCCCTGTCTGGAACAGAGACTGGCGATCATGGCTCTCCACTCGGATCTGTCATCAGCCAACCTCAAGAAGGAGTTGTTGTTGGGACGTGTATTAGTTGTCCATGCATTCAGACTTTCAGTAAACGTTTTCCTCTGTCTACCCTTGCTTTTCCTGCTAAAGTTCGATCTTCCCTGTGACTGCTAGATGTTCGAGGCTCCCGAGGCGACAGATGTATCCTAGAAATTTCGGTTGCCTCTGTCTTATTGTCCTATCTCACACTACAACCGAGGCAAAACAGACAGTGCCGCACCAGTCTTATTTGTCCTGCGCTTTTTTTGCGACATTTCATGTTGCATTTAATAACATCCTCCCATGTTCCTATTATTTTTCTCATAGTATTTTTTTTTTCTCTCTTTTGGCATGTTCTCGGTTGTTTTATAATGAACTGGTGGGTGGGTCAGCTGTTTTAGAACTAATTTAATTTTTGTGCACAAAAGCAGTCCTTTTCATTGTGTGGACAATTTAGATATTCAATCCTTCATCATTTTTTTTTCTAATTTTCGTACAGGTGTAATTAGAATTTACACAAAAAGGTGCAAGATTGAAAATGATGGCGTTGGTTCTTTGTAATTGGAATCTACACCAGAACCTGCAATGCAGACAGCTAGATTTTCCTCCTCTTGACAGAATGACAAGCTACAAGTTTATCTCCATTGCCTATTTCTTCGTCCTTTTGCATAATAAAGAGTGAGACAGACCAAGGCTGATGTAGGCTCCAGACTGGTGGCTCGCCGCACATAAATTTTGCTTCACACAACACAATGGGCACTGCTCACTCTGCGACCCAGCGGGATGTAGCAGGCATTGCCTATCGCGCTGGTGTGAAGCAAAGTTTATGGGCGGCGAGCTACCAGGGTGGTGCCTACATCAGCCTTTGTCTGTTTCACCTCTAATGTTTCCTCCTCTTCACAGAACTGGCTGCCATTTTGACACGTCAGCGAGGAGTGCGGCCTTCTGACTTGGAGAAAATTTTGTTAAGGCTTCGAACGTACGGTATCGACACGAAGAACTTCAATTATGTGGACCAATCCAACTGCTGATGTCCAGCGAGCTTCGAAAAAAGTACATGGAACTTAGCAGCCCTCAGTCTGAAATACAATTCAGCTAGCGAACATTATTATCAGTACACTTTTATAACACTCTTTGGTTGAGGTACCCAGGGTTGCCCTGGATGTACCTGTTTCCGCCCTCCCTCTCTCTTCCCCCTCAACTCCCCTCTTCTCTTCATTTCCCCCATCCTTCACCAGCCCCCCCCCCACCCCCACACCAGTTCCTTACGCTCTCCAGTACCCAGGACCCCCCCACCCCTTTTCCCAGGCAGTACAAAATGAGCGAGTGTGTTTATAGATTATGTCGTTAAAGTGAGTTTTTCATTATCATCGTTTTATCTTGAGTGTGGGAAAAGGGCTAGGATTATTATCATTATCATTATTATCATATTATTATTATTATCATCATCATTTTTATTATTGTTGTGTTATCTAAATTTTGGAGAAAAGGGGTATGGATATGGACCTTCATTTTTATTTTTGGGTGGGTCAAAAACGGGCTGGAGGCTGGAGGTTTGTTTTGTGAGGGTGAGAAAAAAATCAGCATTTTTTCTCTGTCTAATTTCTAGGAAGAGAAAAGGTGCTGAAGACTTCTTTTCAAGTGAGGGAAAAATCCGGTAGGGATGGAGGCATTTTATTGAGTAGAAGGAAATGGGCATAGGCGGAGGCTTGAGTGAGAAAACAAGTGATAGATGAAGGGGCTTTTCTTTAAGGGGGGAAGAGGGGCAAGGGACAAGTAACCTTTTTTTTTTTTTTTTGCACTTCTGAATTTCTGGCAGGGTATATCAATCGATGACATTCATGCTAGTCAGTGCACTGGAGTCTGAAACGGCATAATTTTGACTTTAAATGATTCCATAGAAACCTGTTAGCAACATATAATCTAAAACAGGAGGTGGTTTGATTAATCATCCCAAACTCCACGTATCTTCTTAGTCAGCGAATTTTGAACATGCTCTGTGAGTCAATAACACTTTTGATTAAGTTTTCATAATGTTCTGTACATACGGGGGATAAAGCGTTTTTGTTTTAAGGAACGGGAAAACCTGAAGTCTAATTTGCAGGGAGTTCGATCTGTAATTTTAGATTTGGAGTATATCAGGTATCAGTCTTAGTGATTATTATTTACTTTAAGGTGTTTTTCCGATTATTCACAATGATATCGCTATCAGAAATCGATTTGTGAGTGTGATTGTGAGCATCACAGATGTGGCCCCAAGGGTAGGAGATTCATAATATGTCAAATATTTAGTTTGTCCACGAATGGGAGACTGATGTTATGTATGGGTTTGATTCATGAATGATAAACTCTGATGTCACTTATTTAATTTGTTCATGTCCAGGAGATCCAGATGTCTCTTAAGTAGTTTGTTCATGACAGGTATATTCTGACATATCTTTTATGTAGTTTATTCCTGACTGGGAGATTCCAATGCCATTTACCTAGTTTGTTCATGACTGGGAGATTCCAGTGTCATTTTCTTGGTTAATTTATACCTGGGAGATTTGTCACTACCCTAAGTTTACTTATTTTATTATTGTTTTATATAATGCCTTTACATTTAATTTTAATGGCTTTACTTTTGTTGATCATTTCTATTTGTGATGGTGAATAAATATTTAGCTCGATCAGCCGTCCCCTTAGTACTGCCTTATCCCATCTTCAAATTAATAACTTTCGAGAAACTTGCTCGTAAAATTATGTGCTTAAACATATGGAATGTTAGATCTAAACTGAGGGGGACACCTTGGCCTATAGCCATGGTGTTCGCCTCTCACATCGAAGGAACCGGGTTCGATTGCCGATCGGTGTGGCCATGTTGGAATTTTAGGGAAAAATTAATGTCCCTGATCCTGCGATAGAGGGGATTAAGCACCTAGTCTTCTCGGATAAGGACGGAAACATGGAGGGGCACATTGCGCACGTTAAGGATATATTGGCAGTTGGAAATCGAGGCCGGCTGCCAGAGCAACAACAAAAAAAAAAAAACAGACAAATCCCTACCACGAAAACGTTAACAAGAAAATTAATAACAAAAACAAAACAAGAAAAATGAGAAGTATGTCAAAATGTCTAGAGCAGCAAACCTCCTTTGAGAAAGACCTAAAACCAGATCTAACTCTGAACACTTTATAAAATCTACTCCCAGTGGTGATAGAAATGTTACAATACACACTGTTATGCCATACTGTGGCCTTTTCACAATTTTTGCAAGGAGCACTGGGGCGACGCAGTGTCCACAGATTTTGAAACTTTTTTTTTTTTTTGGTTGAAATATCTACTTGTGCATTTTGTCATCTTTACAGCCTGTGGTCAATTCAAACTGGACCCATAATAAACGCTGATTTTTATGTCTTCACTGTAACACGTGGAAGCTTTATTGATCATTATCACATAATAATTGTGACGGAATTGCTGAAGCAATAAGGCAATTAAAATTAAAGGGACGCAATCAAGACAGAAACCTGACAGCTTCAGATTTACATGTTGTCTCCTTTGTCAAACACATACATCCCTCCTCCGTGGCGCAGTCTCGTCTCCGTCAGTCTGTCTGTCAGTTTCTCTCTCTCTCTCTGTCCGTCAGCCTGTCTGTCTCTCCCTCTCTCTCTCTGTCTCGAAGGGTGCAAAGTGGCCATCATCATGCCGACATGCCGTAAAACCCAAACTCAAACTCAAGCCCTCTGTGTGTGTGTGTGTGTGTGTGTGTGTGTGTCGCTCTCTCCCTCTCTCTCTCTCTCTCTCTCTCTCTCTCTTTCTCTCTCTCTCTCTCTCTTTCTCTCTCTCTCTCTCTCTCTCTCTCTCTCTCGACACAAGAAATAAGTGCACATCTACAGTTGATGGCAAGTCTTTTCTCCCAAAGAGTCTATGAACACCTTGAAGGATTTTTTCCCCCCAGTGATTTTGAGAAGGACTGCGACATTTCAAATAATTAACTGTTTAACCAAATTCTATTTAAGATAATGAATACATTTTTTCATGTAAAGCAGCCTTTTTTCCTTCTCGGGTAAAATTAGACCCTTCGCTTTCGTATGGTTTCAGGATGCAAGTAGAGCCGGGGAATTTTCAGGTTCAGGAACAGTCTCAGTCATGAAAAATGCATTGGGTGTAAAACAGACAAAGGCTGGCGTAGGCGCAAGACTGGTGGCTCGCCGCACAGTTATTATGCATCACTCCAATATCCTAGGCACATCTCTCTAGCACCCTAGACATTGCCCTCTCCGGACAATGCCTCTCTGGCACCTTAAACACTACCCTCTCCGGGCAATGCCTCTCTGGCACTTTAAACACTACCCTCTCCGGGCAATGCCTCTCTGGCACCTTAAACACTACCCTCTCCGGGCAATGCCTCTCTGGCACCTTAAACACTACCCTCTCCGGGCAATGCCTCTCTGGCACCTTAAACACTACCCTCTCCGGGCAATGCCTCTCTGGCACCTTAAACACTGCCTTCTCCGGAGTGCGGGCATAATCGGGTCACTTAAAATCGGGTCACTCTCCATACAATGCATTCTCCCCTTCCTGGTGCCGCTAAACATGTAAAAAACGATTCAGCTGACATGAATCATGCATAGGTAGAACCATCAGCTGAATGCTGCGACCCTAGAGAAACCGAGACATTCCCACACAGCTCACATATGTTTGACCATCTGCTATTGTTTAACTCGTAACTCACGATTGAAGGTGTGAACATCTTGACAGGTGTGCAGACTATAATAATATAGACCCAGGTATCACGAAGTGATTTTGAATTGTAATTCAATTTTCAGGAAATTGATTAGTGAACAGATTATCTGAGCTTAAGAATCTATAAATACATGTTTTTAAATCCTCAAAATTGGATGTTAATACTTATTTTTTAAACTCGGAAACATTTCATCTCAGTACATATATACCCAATTTCGTCCCCTTACACAGTCATAAAACTGCACATGACAAAATTTAAATAGAATAACTTTTTGCATTAATTACTATACATGTTTCCAACGACTAGGAACCTGCTAAATCTCAAACTTTGATAAAGTCCCTGCAAAGAAAAAAAATAATGATGGTAATAACAACTTGATTTAACTTTTATTAAATTGTAATGGTCTCTCTCTCACACACACACATACACGCACGCACATGGCCTCACAGGCTACACTCTCTGTCTCTCTCATACACACATCATACACACGCACAAGAGTCCACTACCAAACCCTTACTCCACAGCCACACTGAGTCAATCCCCTTATAGCCGTCCCCGGCCAAACGCGATTTTACGACAACTTGTAAAATTAGCTGTGCGGTTTTGACGCTGCCTCACACCTGGTAAAATTGGCAAGCCTTACTTTCATTTCACAAGTAACGCAGCTTTGTCAGTGACTGTCAGGGTCGGATTAAGGCCGTCAGATGCCCTAAGTACTTAAAAGATTTTGGTGGCCCCATATACTGTATATATGTAATTCAAATCATAAACAAAAAAACAAACCATAAATATATTGATACATTAAAAAACTTAAAAATGCGAGTCTTACACTCAAGGAAATTTTTTTTTTTTTTTTAACCGTGTGGTCCTCTTTTTGTGAACCCAAGTTCAGCTGCACCGTTTGCAATTTTGCACCGTATAGTCCATGGTAAATCCGACAATGAACTTTTTCTACACCTTTTTTGTAAAATTACAAATAACAAAAACTAGACTACATTTAAAGTCTTTAACAAGCTTTTAAACGGCTGTGACTTTTGAACCGCTGGGGATGGATCAGATTGAATACTTATGGATGGCCGTACTCGGGATAGGAATAGTTTTGTGCAAAGCCGCGGATTAAAATGAATATTAAAATCAATATGACAGAAGATTAGATATTTGGTCGTCCTTGGGAATTTTCTGTTGAGGTTCTCGAGATCTCCTGCTCGGGCAACTATAATCACTGTTACTTGTTTCTGGAAAAAAGCCAAAGAGCATTATTCAGCAAAGCCTATTATACAGCGTCCTGAATTTTGCATGCAGTCTTACATTTATCATGACCCTACAAATCTTGAATTTGAAGTCTGTGGACAGCACCGTTCTTTCAAAGCGGCGAATTCCTTTGATCTTTTCTCTGTTTTCAATTTAATAGGCCCCAAACTTATAGATGTTTACTGTAGTTTACAGCATACGTGTGTTCCCACATGATGATTCTGTCACTTCTCGTTTCCCTGTAGTTGATCTAAATTCCTAAATATAGTAACAGTCTGTGGTGTATTGCATTGGCGTAGCCTCACGTTACGGACTTGAGGTTTGCTTTACACGTAAATGCATTTATTGTTCCTTTCGTGTAAGATAAAGGACTGCAGATTCATTACTTATCTATTGAAAACAACCTTCTAGTTATGCTAAACTGAAAAGTTACGCTAATCCTATGAAAGATAGTTTGTAAGGTAGCTAGGCTTTCCAATCTGTAATAAGTTGTGAGAAATTTTAATATACATATCGAGATATGACCACCCTTTCCCCGCTGAGTCCGTGTCATTGCAAGAGCATGGCCTTGTGGGTACAATGATCAGGTTGCGGACTTGGGACAGCCTTAGGCCCATTAGAAAGGTTAGCCCTAAAAAGGTTGTATTTTTTTAACAGGCAAAGAACTTTCCTATGTTTTTTAATGTTTTATCATCTCGGTCGCTTTCTGAGTCGGATGTCTCCTTTGGATTGATGACCATATTAGGTTGAATAAAATGAAGGTCCTCGTTTTCCCAATATTCTTCCTCCAACCGCAATACATGGTCCTCGCACTTGGAGAAAAATTTTGCATCAACTGTTTTTAATGCTGCATGAGTTACATATTTGATGTCTGACAGTTTGAAGGTCTTGTTCTCCAATGTTCCACATCGTATTGATTTTGATGTTTAAAATCCACGATGAAAGGAATTCTGAAATTGAAAAATCTCTGGTAACGCCTCTGATCTCTGTGTCGGCCAACCAGTAAACAATCACGAGAGTTTATTTTTAAACTCACTCTATACCTGTGCTGTACCACATTTTAGTGGGGCTCAAAACGATGTGTTAAATTATTTACAATAAACCACTTAAATGTTTACCTCTGTTGGTGCTCTCTTTATTTATGTACCGCAAATAAACAGACTCCAAAACGACTTTGTTAATTCGGGGGAAAAAAATCTGGATTAGGGTCATCACAAATCTAAGACTTCACGACAAATTACATTCAAATATCATGGACGGTGGTAACGCTACGAGCAGTTTTCTGAGATCTTGCCTCGGTGAACGGACGATAGTATCTCGGACTGAGCATAATAAGTCCATGTCTTTCTATGCCTATTACCTATAGACGGGCACACGGCTAAGCTAAAACTTGGTCCAAGCGGGTTAATTTGACACTAGAGTAACGTAAGGGGTGGGGGGAGTATCGGTCAGCCTGTTTCGTTGAGTATTCGTTTGCTTCGTGGTTCTCCTTAAAAGAACTTTTTCCTTTTTTACACAGGTGCATTTTGACCCACAGCTGTGGTACATCTTTTTACAATGAACGGAATCAACATCGATTTTTTGGAAAACTCTCAACTGAACTTATTTAAATTCTACTGCTGCTCACATAATTATGACACTAGATCTTTATCCAAACCGCTCGATGTTTTTTTTTTTCTTTTCATGTCTAAAACTGGTCAGTTTTTCACAATGCTTCTTTGCGCTCGGTAAAACAGAAGAATCAGATCAAATTATTTAAAAAAAAACAAAAACAAAACCCAAAGCTTTGCACAGTACTAAGCTGTGCCCCCACCCCCCCCCCCCCCAAAAAAAATTTGAATAAATGTCATGCTCATTGGCGTATCCACTCCTGGGGAGTTTGATAAGAAACAAATTGAAAAAAATATTGACAAAGATAAAAGAGAAATTTATATCCAGAAGTAGAATTCCGTTCCACACTCACCCGATTGCAGTTTATTTTTTATGACGGCTGGAGGACGGGTGATCGCTAAGGCATCCTTTTCATGTTTTTTCTTGCATTACCTTACCTCGATTTTGACAACTTTGTCAGCACATTCTTTCCAGTATGCTTTAATGTTTTCGGATATAATTGACGTCTTGGTTAGTTGTTGGATACCTACAATTTTGATCCCGCTTGATTGAGTTTCACATTTACCCATACCAGTTCATTTGAGTTCACATTTGAGAGATGGAGTGGCTGCTATAGACATTGTCACAAAGCGCAGGTGCAGGCTATGATACTGCAAATGCGGTTTGCAGCCTTGGGATGTTTCGGCCTATGAGGGACTACAACACACCAATGGAAACAAGTGCTTTACAATTATACACATAATACATTTATTGGGACACGTGGGATGGGGGCTTAATTGATGTTAGTAAAATAGTCTAAATAACGTGACAGAAAGGATGGACAAATATTTCATACAGATATAATGACAATGACCAAAAGATAATGCGTTTAACAACAGCTAAGCTAATTACCCTGAAAGAAAAGGTTTCTGATTAATGCAATGAAATGACAATAAAATGGATTATAGTATGCTACACTAAAACACAGATAAAAAGGTAGTGGTATATCTCACCAGCTCTGCACCTTAAGAACGTTTCACACAGAATATATCCACACTCTTCCAATAATTACTCTAACTAAAATGGCATTAAAACTTGTCCTATATTCTGAATCTGTAATCTTGACGATGATGGTCCTAAACCGAAGAATGTCTGGTCTCTTGGAAAACTGGACTCCACAAAGATAATGTTCTCTTAAATTCACTACAGGTTACACTGTCAATACTGTCCTGGGCACAGCTACAGGATACACTCAATTACAAATATGTCCTTACGCCACATAAAAGGCATTGTTCACCTCCACAAGATGACTACTAGTACTATATATAACTAACTGTCCTGTTAAGGCTCTGGTCACAGTCACGGGATACACAATATGATCGAAATGACCTACCAATATGCACAGGACACTTTAAAACAGGTGGTTACTTTATGGTCTCGGGCCTCTAGCCTTCCCGCTGTTCTGTACAATTCACAGAAACGCCGGGTACAATGCTCTACACCCGGACAGAAGCCTGCCTGGTCACGCTGAGACTTACAGTTCTAACACTGCCACAAGAAGCGAGTATAACACTGGAAATTGATGAGTTCCTTAAAAACTTAAGATATGTGCAACATATGCACCGCGTACGTGAGCTAACTTTAAGCTTAGACTCACACGCCGCTCTAACCGAGCTTATTTCATGCTTTGACAAAGCAAGAAATATGGTAATTTACTATGTCTAAGTCCTACGCGAACTTGAAAGTCATAAACGCTCTATACACGAACTAACTTAACACACCGTATAGGCAATGTTAATATACGTCTGTGTCTTACAATAAGAACGACAAACAGGCACACCACTCTACGTGAGCAGGACCTCGCTCCACTCGAGCTAACTTTAATACAGGCCTTACTAGGCACTGCTAATACACGCCTGAGTTCTACAATAAGAACTATTAACAGGCAGGTACACTGCTTCGCACGACCAGGACCTCGCAGTGAGTCTATCGCAAGCGGACTGACTACTCCAGATTTGCTCTGGAATATATACAGAAACTCAAAATTACAGAAAATTACAGAGGGGAAAACTGGGGGGTTCTACTTAGCTCAAATTCGTGAGCCATAAAAACGTGCACAAAGATTCCACGGTGGCCAAACTCGGACCCTGGGGTATTAGGTGGACGGGTCAGAGATAATTGCTCTACCAACAGGTAGCCCGAGACATAACTTCGAGCAATAGATCAGGAAGGTGGACCGATCGAACGAGCAAGTGGACGGTCATTACGCGGCATTTCGTTACAGACATGCTTGGTCCTATTTTTAAAAAATTACTTTATTGACTTGAAATTATTTTTCTTTCTTCTTCTCTTTGAGTAGAGAAAATATTATTAGTATTAATCACATCTGGTTGTTTTTTTGTTACAATGGCACGTTTTATTTATTTTGGGTTGTTTTTATCATCAGCGTCTCCTGAAACGTTTTGCTGTTGTTTTTTATCAAAAGAAATGGGTATTTTGTCCTTTTGGGCAACGACATTGTGGTCCCGATGCATTGTCTATCACAAAGTATGGCGTCTGTCTAGAGACGTTTAGGGACCCACAGCATCGTCACAGGCGGATTAAACAAACCCAAACTCAAATACGGTTATACGGTGGCTGAGAACGCAAACTCACGAAGATTGACTTTCGTCCAAAAAGAATTTGTTTTTAAAGCCTGGAGAGGTAGAAGGCTGTAGTTATAAGTACGTACGCACGCCAAGCGTTTTGCGCTAGGGGCGCATACGTGTAAGTACTATCCCTTACCCCACCCTCATCCTCAACACTAAATTTAATTGAATCCCTCCCCCTTCTCCCTACCCTTTCAACCAACAACGAGGAGGGAAACAAATAGAAAATCTGACAGGATAATTAATCATAATTAAGGGGGTACCTGGCAGTAACTTCATGTTTTTGTTGTTGTTGTTATTTTGGCTGTTAAAGATAAAATAACTAGATCAGCTTACTTCTTACATGGTAGGAATTGAATATTAAGTGTTACCAACACATTTTGTTCATTATTGCTGTGATTACGTAACAATGTTTATTGGCCATTTGGAATTTTCAACAAACAAAGCATACTCAAAATCTACTTGAGTATATTTTTTTAAAACTTTGCATACATATACCTTGAGATTATTTTTAAATATCTACAACATTTTTTCAATCTAGGGTTGATATTTATTTTTTTATGATTCTTTTAATTGGACACCCGAGACGGATCACCAAGAAAGTAGACTATGAGCTACAAAAAAAAAAAAAAAATGCAAATTAAAAAGTTCAGTTAAAATTTTAAAAAAAAAACGTAGTTGTAGATTTGTTACAACACACAAAAGGAATATTTATTCAAAATTTCATAAATATTGATCTCACTGAGAAAAATAGATTTACCTTAGAAATCTTTAGATTAGGATTATCCCCATATAAAGCAGCAAGCACAGCAAACACATGTAGTGAGAAATCACTACTATCATTGGTGAAGGCTGGCAGTTAGGTATGTATCTATTATTATACATGTCCTTGTTTTCTTGGCCTATTTATTAGGTTATGTCTGAAATATAGATAGAGTAGATTGTTCATTAGACGCTATTTGGGAAAAAGATCACGTGTCTCGTTAGTAACTAACAACTGCACCCTATCTTTGTCTTGATGTAGTATTTTAACACTACCAATAACACAATCATCTTCCTACAGAAACTATATATAATTACAAAAGTCATGAAGCCAAAGCATTTGGGTTTGTTATTCAGTATTTAAAATATGGCAACGGAGGATCTTCAGGAGGAAAGCTCGAGGTAAGAGGGTCTAGCCCCGCCCTCCCTGCCGCGAGGGGACGCCACTCCAAGAAGCGGGTGGCTTCGTCACGCGGCGGGTCTGAGAGCGGACATCTCGGGGATCCCCGCCTTTTACACACATGAAATACCACAGACACATTTTGGAAAGACATTATAATTACGAAATTAAAAGACGAAACGATAAAGAAACGCACATTTACACAAAACAGTCTCTATCTCTGTATCCTTAGCATAGGACTTTTTTATTAACAAAGCCACCCTAGTACGAGACAACGTGCACAATATCCTGGCCTCATTGGTGGCGACTAGACTCCCATCTGGAGTGGGCATGTGGGTTGCTCGCCTTGGGACTCCGTAAGGGAGCCAAGGAGGATAAGCTTAACTCTAACACAAGGAAAGCAAAGCATAAGGAAACACCAGATAACCAACTAATCATCTTCTGCTAGCTTACATCAGGTTACACTATAGCCTATTATTATATCATACTGTATTGTAAGGCTTCGCACAATACTAGGTGAGTGCTAACAATGAAGCATCTAGAATAGGAACGAGCATGGGACACAAAAAAAAACAAAAAACAAATATTGATCAAGGAATAAGGGAGGTATCAGCTCTGAAAGAACACAGGTAACCAAGAAGCAATTTTACCACTGTAAATCCCCTGATGTTAAAAATATTTCTTGGGGAGCTCTCTAGCTCTGGAATTACAAACGGCTTTAAAGTTCGTATCCCTAGGGCACAAAAAAAAAAAAAAAACCGCTGGTGGGCGTACCAATCTTCCAGACAGAAACATAAAATTTATGGCCTTGGAACTTCCCACTGAAGACGAAACGAAATCCAAAAATTTCTGTAACGTCAAGTGAGAAAAAGCAATTACCTTTGGCTGAAATAGCTGAAATTCAGCGAAAACGTGCCTGGGTACATGTCCTCATAGATAAAGAGTTTTTCCAACACTGGGTAAGTCAAATTTTGCATGAAATTTATGGCCCCTTTCAGGCAGTTATTCAAAATTAGTGTAAAACGCTGTGTAAAGTTGTTCAGTTAAAACTGGTTATGTCACGTCTTTATCCGAATTACAGTTACGTTAACTTACTTATATTTTAACTCAACACTTACACCGGTTTCTACACTAATTTTGAATGCCATCTGAAAGGGGCCATAACTCATGCAAAATTTGACTTTCCCAGTTTTGGAAAAATGCTCTCCAAATGTAGTTGAAATTGAATGTGACGAAAAATGACAGACTTAATTACATCATACGATTCACAATTAAAACTGATAAGTACCTGAGACGAAGTTCTCAGCACAAACAAACTGATAACCTCTTCAGTTTTCGTGTCTATGCTCTGCGTTCAACGTATGGCCTTCAAAAGCTCAACCACTGCCGAAACCAGGGCTCGAGTGCTCATCCCTGGCCGATCGAGTTTTCACTCGTGACGGCAATGGCGAATATGGCAGTATTTTTAATTTGTTTAACGTCCCCATAAAGGCAATTGGAGACTGTCGGGGTATCTGGGAGGTAGCGGGATCTGAGGTGTTTTAGTCCTTGGCACTCGGCCAGGATGTGCTCGATTGTCTCCTGCGGACCCGCAGTGCCGGCACACTGGCTCACGGAGTGGGTTGAAACGGTTTAGATGTGCGTTCAACTGGACATGTCCCGTCCTCATACGCTGTATAATAGTCGCGTATTTACGCTCTAGTGTCAAAATCGGGTCTTTGATGTCTGGTTTGGTTTGGTTATGATACACCCTACGTCCTTTATCCGAGTTTGCCCATTGATATAGCCATTTCCTGCGTCCGTGAGCGCGGATTCTGGCTCGGGCTGCTGGGTAAGACATGGGGTGCTTTGGCTGTTCGCCCCTGGTCCCCTGTTTCGCTAGGCTATCTGCAACCTCGTTGCCCCGGATTCCTATGTGCGCAGGGATCCACTGGAGGTGGACCTCGACACCGTATCCACTTATGATCTGGTGGCAGATATGTCTGATTTTGTCTGCGCCATGTGCCTCGAGCTTGTGGTTGAGCGATTGGACGGCCATCAATGTGGCCCTTGAGTCTGTGAACACAACAATATCTTCTGGCGATACTGTTCCGTTTTCAAAGCCGTTGAAAACCGTAGTCAGTGTCCTCCAAATCGCTGTCGCCTCAGCGTCGAAGTTGGAGCCATTCGCCCCACACGGCCCATAGATCTTTTCGGTGTCGGTGCCGTCAGGGTAGTAGATTATTGCTCCGTACCCCGCATTCGTAGTCGCCTGTACTGCCGAGCCGTCAGTATAAGCCTTAATCATGTGTGCTGGGTACGAATCAATAGTTTCGCCAGCAGCCGTTTTCAGAATCGTGGGATTGACCTCCTTAGTCATGTTTGTCTCTGGAAGCGTGGTTTTGACCACTGGGGGTTTCAGGGAGGCGTGAGGTGGCTCTTTCGTCCATAACCGAAGGGGCATTCTGTCTCGTTCTAGCCCATACTCCTCAGTTAGCCGTTTGGCTTCGCCCAGGAACGACTTCTTCTGAAGTATTCTCGGTGGCGGGTCGGTTTCAATCGCCTCCCGCGCCGGATAGTCCGGCTCGAGCCTTTTTAACCTCTCGTACTGCTGTAGTACGCTTCCTTCCCTTCTGGTTGCCAGTGGTTCCACATTGGTCATGATTTCGAGAGCATTCGTAGGAGTGGTTTTGAGGCAGCCTGTTATGAGTCTCATGGCGCTGTTCTGGACTCGGTCCAGCGCCGACAGCGTTCGGTCGCTGGCCATTGGTTGTAGTGGCAGGCTATATTCTAGGCCTGCTCGGACGTAGGCTAGATATAGCTGTCTGAGCCTTCCCAGTGGCACCCCAGTTGGTACTGGTGAGCGTTTTCAACAGTGTTAATCGCCTCCTAGCCTCAGACTCGAGCTTGCTGACGTGCGTCTGCAAGTTGAGCCTGCTGTCAAGTTCAACTCCCAGGTATCCTGGTGCGCTTTCCCTTTTGAGTGTCTGGCCATTAATCTTAAGAGTGATGGTGGCTTTCTGGGCGTGTTTGCCGTTGGTGAAGAGTTGATAAACGGTCTTATCGACGTTTATCTCCATCTTCCACAATCGGCAGTAGCAGGCAAGCGTCGCGAGATCCCGGTTAAGGTCTCGCTGTAGCCATTGGACATGCTTTCCTGTCCTCCAGATTACCATATCATCGGCATATATCGCTTTTTCGCATCTCAGGTGTTGGGTAAGGTCGCTGGTGTAAGCTGCAAAGAGCGTGCAGCTTAACGCTGAACCTTGCGGCAGGCCATTCTCCATGGTGAGTTGGCTTGAGGTCTGTCCGTTCACTCTGGTACGGACTGTTCGATTGTGAAGGAAATCTTTTACCCATGCATACAAGTTTCCTTTGACCTCCGCCTTGAGTAGTTTAAGGAGTAGCCCACCTTTACACACCTTATCGTACGCTTGTTTGAGATCGACGAATACGGCGATAGTATGCTCCCGCCTATGGAAACCATTATTGACCGCTTGGGTCAATCGGATAAACTGGTCCATCGTCTGCCTGCCACTACGGAAGCCCGCCTGGTGTCTGTCTAGAAGACCGCGCTCATCTAGATACCAGGTCAGCCGGTAGTTAACCATCCTCTCCCCTACTTTGCAGATGCAAGAGGTAAGGGAGATTGGCCTGTAATGTGATGGTTCGGTACCATCTTTGCCTGATTTCGGGATAGCTCTCACCACGGCCTTTTTCCAGTCAATAGGGAGCTTTCCTTGATGCCACGTTCTATTTATTAAGGCTAGGAGCCATTTCTTTGCCGTGTGGCCCATCTGGAGCAACATCTCGTTAGAGATTTTGTCCGGGCCTGGCGCTTTACGATTTTTACACTTGCCAAGTGCTCTCTCCAGTTCCTCTAGGGTGAACTCACTGTTAAGGCCCTCGTAATCGCTGTCTACCTGCGATTTTTCGACTTGACACCTGACTTTACGGAGCCCCTTGTCCGTATTCGTAGCTTTGCCACTCTTATTTGTACTGGCAAAGTGTCGGTTAAGCATGATTGCACGCTTATGGTCTGTCACCGCGACCGTCCCATTTGCCCGTATCGGAGCGACATTCTTCACTCTTTGCCCCCGATTAAGGCGATTTAGGACAGTCCACGCTCGGCCACCACTCGGGTCCACGTTCAGAGAATCGTACAGGTTTAACCACTTTGCCCTTTTGGTGCTTCTAGACAACAGCTTCACTTTGGCGGTCAATCTGTTATATTCGATTCTGGCCGCCGTGCTCGTTTTTGCTTTTCTTCTCGCCCTCTTACGCTGTCGGACCGCCTGTTCAAGTTCCTTTGACCAGGGCAAGCGATTTAGGGGCTGCAGTCCTCGCGGGATACTCCGCTTAGCAGCTGCGAGCACGGCCGAGGTCAGTACGGCGTTAGCTTCGTCAATAGAACCCTGGTTGGGGTCCACCTCGTTCAGAGTTAAACCTAAAATCTCTCTGAACTCTTCCCATCTGCCTCGTTTATAATTCCAGTTTAAACGTTTCTCCTTCTTCTTAGCTGTTTTAGTCTGGATTTGTATGAGGAGAGGAAGGTGGTCGCTACCTACGTCCTCGAGGACTGCGTAGCTGTGTCTGGAAGCGAGGTCAGCAGATAGAAGCGTAATGTCGGGCCGACTCTCCGCGCCGTTTGCTCGATGCAGGCAGGTGGGCGCGGAGTCGTCTGATTGTATCCGGACCAGATTAGAACTTAGGAGGAGATCTTCGACGTTTCTTCCTGCGATGTTCGTCGATTCTGGGGTGTATCCCATTTCAGGTCTTCGTGCATTGAAGTCTCCTCCGATGATTGTATTATTCAAGGTAGCCTCTGTCAGCCCTAGGTCACATGGGACCTTAGGAGGATTATAGACATTCGTGATGGTAAAGGCCACGCCGTCCTTCCATACTGTAAGAGTGAGGGTATCAGTTTCACCATTGCTCGTCGGGGCGTGTTGCCTCACAGCCGTTACGTCATTGCGAACCAGTGTGGCAATGCCTCGGCACTTGGTACACGAGCAGGTGTATATAGTATACCCTGTGACGTGCGCGCCTCTTCCATTCAGCAGAGTCTCTTGAAGGAGAGCTACATGGATATGTTTTGACTTGAGGAGCTTAGTTAGCTCCAGGACCTTCGGGCGAAGGCCGCAGACGTTAAGCTGCAACATGTTAAGTGTCGCAGGGGGATCCCTCGCCGCTAGGGTCCCCTTGATAGTTTTCACACACGCATTCACACTCGCATTCGGACACAGGTCACCAGTAGCATACTTGCGTAGGGGGACCTGGCAACTGCCATCCTCCCTACGGAGGATCTGTTTGGGTTCTTCAGCCCCACGTTTCTTATTGCCATATTGTACCATTATATATAGTGGGAAATTGTTGCTGCTTGGGCCCCTTTCAGACAAATGGAGGCTGATGACAGCCTGAACCGACTGATTCGTATCACGTCGTGACCAGAATCTCACTTTCTCATCCGCCAGCGTGCGGTCCTTGTCTTGTTTAGGTCATTGTCACGTAGTGCTTGCTGCACGACTTATCGAAGGGTCGATCTGATCAGTCCCCGGCCCTCAATCGGGGACTGCCACCACTGCGTTCTGCTAGGCAATTTGCCCCCTTCTGCCTACAGCAACGGAAAGCTCCCAGTGTTTAACGGCTTCGGGAAGGTCAGCCGTCAGCCCGTCTCTGTTAGCCAGCCCCCAGCCTGGGCTGCCCCGCTGCTACCACGTGGCGGTCGAGAAGAAATTCTCCCCGGGTCTCTCCAGACCTGGGATCGGGCTTATCCGGAGCCCGGAGGCTGCGGAATGGTCATAGGCGAAACGGTGATCATCTGCTAGTACCACTCGTTCGCATGCACCTTGTACGAAGGACCCACCGAGACAGTACCAGTGTTCGACTAGATAGTCGGTTTCCCGGAAGGACTGCAACAGCAGGACCCTCGGAGCAGCGCCGAAACCAGGGCTCAGTTAGTTATGTTCTCTCCCTCATGTACAAGGGCGCAAAGAAATCGTAATAGCTTATCCTTTCCCACATTATTTTGTTGCTGCAGCTAACTACATAATTATTCTATTGAAACGGTAGTTTTTCAGAAGATCTTGGATTAAAACTGGGGTGTTTAGATTTGCTGTTCGGGTTCTCAAATATTATTATGATGGCACCCACCGACTCGTGGTCTTTGGAATTGTCTGTGCATTAATGTTTGTGATCAGGATGTTCATTCACATATCTTACTAAACAACAAACTACCAATCAGTCTCAGAAAAAGAATATTGCAGTGTTACATCGAACCAATTCTATTGTATGCCTGCGAAACCTGGACACTAAACACAGAAACAGTAAGAAAACTGAAAGCAACTAAAATGTGGTTTTTGAGAAGAATACTAAGAATGCATGGACTGCCACGAAGACAAATGAAGAAGTGTTGAGACAAGCAGATCAAAAGAGGACGCTCGTAAACAAGGTCAGAAAAAGACAGCGGACATTCTTTGGACATATAATAATGAGAAGAAGAGGACTAGAACATTTAGTAACGACAGGGAAACTTAATGGAAGAAGAAGCAGAAGACGACAACACATAAAGATGCAAGTCGACCTAAAGGCCTGGCTGGGAATGCACTCCAACAACAACGTCATCAGGGCTACAGAAGATCGTGAGAGATGGAGGGTCATGATCGCCAACGCCTGCCGGCAGGGCACTTGATGATGATGATGATGATGATATAAAAGGGGACATGATATATAAGATAAGATAAGATAAGATAAGATAAGATAAGATAAGATAAGATAAGATAAGATAAGATAAGATAAGATAAATTTTATTCGTCCTTGTACAAGGAAATTTGTTTTGATCATTGAATGCACAACAATACAGTTACAGAAACAGAAAGTATGATATATAGCGCGCACACACACATATACACACACACACTAATAAATAAACAAAATTAACAGTGCACACAATATGCTTCCCTAACTAAAACACATTGACCTGACACGCAGGACACAATTCAAGTGCACAGATTACGATCAAGATGACGACATTATTGTAACATCCTAGATGATGATGGAATAAACGATTTAAAATAGCGCTCAGTTTTAGTTTTCTTTGACAACAGCCTTAAACTTCTTACAGATCTTATATATTCTTTGTTCAGGGGATTTTGGGGGTCATTTATAATAATATTAGCTTTTTTAATACAAGCGCCAGTGTACAGCTCAATTTATTTCATGAATGGCTAGCTATAGTAACTGGCGTAGCTCTTGACAAAAATGTCACTGGACTATGATCATTATCATTACGAATTTGCTTCAGAGTTTCTGGCCGTTTCTATGGACGCATTTTGGTATTTTTTAAATTGCTGCAATAAAGCAATGTCGCATTTTTCCCATCACTGAAGTTTGCGCACATTTGTAATTCTTGGACAAGGCGTGCGTACCGGTCAGTTCTTTTATTGAACGCTCGGGTTATGTTCGTCATAGACAGGAACATCATAGATACGAATCGTTAGGAATAGTCAGAAACGCGAGGAAGAAAAGGTAAGGTACAATTTTGAAAAGTGTTCTCGCTGATAGTAGTTAGTACAAATACATACACCCACTCATTTAGAGATCATCCTACTTTAACCGCCAGAGCCAAAAGAGTGGTTGGTATCATACGCCGATCTTTTGACTTAAATTCAAGATTCAAAAGGTGAAAAGGACCCTAAACAAAAACAGCCTGTTTTCATGTAATGTTGCTCTATTTTTAACTCATGCAAACTACAATAATTTTTTTTAAATACTTGTCGAAACGATGTTTGTGTATGTTGCCTTGGTACAAAGGGGGGGGGGGGGCAATCACAGGTAAACATATTAATGGCAGTAATATTCTTCTTCTTCTTCTTCCTTAAAACTGGTTTTCTCAGATTTGAGTATCTCACCAGTGCGCAATAAAAATCGACTCGGCCCGTGTCCCTGGGAGTTAAAAATTTATATACATATAAGGGTGTAAGAAGCGGGAGTCGATTAGATTTATAAAAACCTATAAAAACACTCGATTGTGGCCATGAGCAGATCAACCAATCTTATCACTGGGTTTATAAGTATATCTATGCAGCCTGTTCAGTAGCTAGCTCTCAACGTGTGCTTTTCCAATTTTGTCTTAAAAGAGTCTAGGCTACTGCACAATTTTAGGTCCTCCGGCAAAGAGTTCCACAGCCTCAACGTGCTCGGATAAAAAGAATATGAGTGGCCGTCAACACTGGACGATGGTATGGCATAGGTCTGGCTATTCGGCCTAGTCTTACTAAAATTAATCCCAATGTGTTCCATGGGTATATCCATCAGACCGCATCTACCTTTAAAGAAGCTGGTAATTTTATTTCTTGCCCGCCTCTCCTCTAAAGGCATCCAGCCAAGTTTTTGCATATTAATCTTGGTGTTACCCTCCTCAAATTCATAGTTGTTTGTCGTGAATCTGGCTGCTCTTTTCTGTATCTTTTCTAGATAATCTATGTGAGTTCTACAATGGGGGTCCCAGATGCTACATCCATATTCGAGTATTGGTCTAACAAGGGTCTTATAACATTTATCTTTAACATCCATGGGACAGTCTGAGATATTTCTCCTTAAAAAAGCTATTACTCCATTTGCCTTACGACTAATTGTGCTATACTGTTGTTTCCATCTAAGTTTCCTATCAATAACTATGCCAAGATAAGTAGCTGTTTCTGTTTCCTCTAATTTGATGTTGTGGATAGTATAATCAAAACTGATGGTGTTAATTTTGTTTGTCACTCGAAGTACTTGACACTTCTTAGGATGGAATTCCATCTTCCACTTTTGTTCCCACTGTTGGAGTCTATTCAGGTCATTTTGTAACATTTCTGCATCTCTTACACTTCTGATGTTTCTATACAGTAGACTGTCATCGGCGAACAGCCTTATCGACGTACCAATGGACAGATCTTTGGATATATCATTTATATAAATTAGGAAAAAAAGAGGTCCTAAGACAGTACCTTGAGGGACTCCTGATACAACAGATTTAGGT
The DNA here is from genome assembly GCA_963931925.1 of Onchidella celtica. Lineage (NCBI taxonomy): Eukaryota > Metazoa > Mollusca > Gastropoda > Systellommatophora > Onchidiidae > Onchidella > Onchidella celtica. Next base: position 33,024,649 of record OZ007570.1, read on the forward strand.
GATGATTCGCTCCCATCAACAATTACTTTTTGCTGGCGGTTGATCAAAAAAGATCTTATCCAGTCTAGTAAAGAATTCCTAATTCCGAGGTGTTTCAATTTCAAAAGCAGTCCCAGATGATCTACCTTATCAAATGCCTTCGAAAAGTCTAGAAGTATGGCATCTATCTGTCCCTTGGAATTTAAACATTCGCTAAAGTCATTTAATGTTGTTATCAGTTGCGTTTCGCAGCTTCTTTTTTGTCGAAAACCATGTTGAGAATCATCTAAAACTTCATATTTCTGTAAATGGTCCATGATGTTACTGTGAACAATATGCGAAAGCAACAGAGGTTTTTGTAAGGCTGACCCAAGTTGGCAATGGCGAGCTCCCCATCTCTGATTCTTGAAACGATTCATGACCAGCGGGGTATTAGGCACCATGGAGCATTAGGCCCCACTAGCCAAAAAACCCCTATAAAACACTCTAAAAGCCTTCTGCAGACCTATGGGGCAATAGGTACCTCCATAGACATTAATTTGTGAAAATTGACCAATCACAGGCCAGGACTCTCAGTTAGCCTATTTTAAACCAATGAAAACAAGCCTTTTTTGGGGCCCCTAAATTGGGGCGGGTGCTTAATGCCCCGACTGATCTTGGATTCAAAGTAAGCCACCTCAACTTTTAATAAAATCATATTTTTTTAAAATTTCAGATGAACGCTTAAACAATCAATTGGTCAACTCCATGGAAGTTAGTACTAACATATTTTTCTGCCCATATTCAGCCCATCCCACTCATATATGCAGAGAAAAAAAAAGTTTTAGCTTGAGGGGTAAAAAAGGTGGTGCCTAACGCCCCGCTTTACCCTACGTGATTTTAATCAGGCCTATTAGTCGTTTTTCCTCTGCACACAGTCTGGTTGTTTTGTTTTTTTGTATTTTGTGTACTTTTTTGGAGCTATTGAGGAAATTAATTGTTTTTTTTTTAGCTGGCAGCAACTTTGTTAGATCTACGGTACTCTTCTCGACGTTCTACTGCCAAAGCATCTTTAACGTGCGCAGCATTCACACGGTCCATCCGAATTTTTCCGTCTTTATCCGAGAAGACTAGTTGCTCGATCCTACCTACCAGAGGTACCATAGGATCAGGGACAGGTAATTATGAGAAAAATCTCAAAATTCCAACATGCCTGCACCGGCTGCGAGTCGAACCCGTTGTCTTCGGCTTGAGAAGTAGAAATCTTACCTCTGCTCTTGACCAACGTGCCACTACCCCACCTTCTTACTACTATAAGTCTGAAAATGAAAGACAAAATTTTGGTTCTCAAACTTTTCAGGCATTCGTCCTCTCCAAATTTTCAGTCCCCCCTTTATTGACGGAGAAAACCAAACGATGAACAAAGAAACACTTACAGTCGGGCATACAGTTCGTGTTCTTAGTGTTCATCGCTGAGGCGTGAGCTAACTATTGAAAACATCCATCAGCAGGATTAATATCCAAGGCCACTCTGGCGCGGGGAGGCTCCTAAAGTCACCTACTTAAAACATTTTTGCTGTGTACCTCATATGGTACGCTTCTCAAACTGATCACACCATCCCTCCACACCAGTCCTTTTCTCTCTCTCTCTCTCTCTCTCTCTCTCTCTCTCTCTCTCTCTCTCTCTGTCTGTATCTCTCTTTCTGTCTGGAAAGCCCATCCTCTCTCACATCCCCTCTGTTAATGTTGAAATATCAGTTTCCCACGCGGGGTTTCCATTGGATTTTCATCCACTGGGTGGTCTTGCTCACACCCACCTAGTCCGAGGTCGCAGAGGAGTGGCTAGCTTACCTAAAGATTTCGCCCATACGCTTGGCCATTCAGACCATGTTGACCGTCCTTTGTCTCGCCCACGTGTCGGCCATTCCAGTCATGGTGATTATCATTATAAAATGACCATGGGTACATTTTGATTGGTAGTCGTGGGGACCAACAACCTTCGGCTGAGGCCCCCCAGAAATCAAATAATTTTCCTTTTGATTAAAGAATAAATGTCAAGCGAGTTGCTAGAAAATCTTGTGTTTGTTATATTTTGTTAAAGAACATTAAATCCTCTCTCACTCCCCACCACCCTTCTCTTACTGACCACCCCTCCAATATCCTCCTACTCTGTATACCTTTCGCTCCCCAATTTTCCTTCCCCCCTCTATCATTTCTCTCTTCTGTTCCTGTAACTCCTCTTCCACTCTCCGAAATCCGACCGTGTGAGGTGGAGAATGACCCGCTTTCTGCCATCCCACCATGGCTAACACATAAACCAAACATTATTTTAGATATGGCAGCATGTCCCAAGAACAACACCATGTCAGAAACTTACAAGCAGATGTTTGGCGAGGTGGTCAGTAAACGCAACCCTCCAGACACAGATTGCTCTAAAGACCATGACTCGGTAAGGGCCGCCTCATTCTCAAGTACAAATGGCAAAACCGAATGCCTCAGCCCCAACCAACCCCAAAGCTTCCATCTTTACCGCTGAGGTTCATGCAATCAACTTGGCCTTAAATCTCATATCCGATTAACAACCAGGACGCCTCATTATCTTTTCCGATTCGCTATCCTGCCTCCAGGCTTTAAAGAACCCAAATATGAAGACCCATGAGATCAATAACCTATTGCAACGTCTTCTTACACTGTCCAATAGGAAATGTAAAATTGTACTCTGTTGGGTCTCTGGACACATTGGTAATAAGGGTAATGAAACAGCAGACACGCTGGCCAAAGAAACACTGAAACGTCCACCATAACACCTAAAAGTAAGAACACCACACACTGACTTTAAGCCCTCCATCAATAACTTCATGAAATTGAGATGGCAGGAAATGTGGGATCAATAAATATCGAATAAACTACATTCTGTCCAAGATCAACTTGGACGTTAGACCCATGCCTCTCAACAAAATCGGAGAGATGAAATTGTCTTTTCTTTCGTAGACTCCGTCTAGGTCATACCCACCTCACACACTGTTTTTTGCTTTGGGGGGGGGGGGATCCCCCTGAATGTGTGGCATGCAACTGCCGACTAACGTTTTAACTGAATGTGTAGACTCTGTGCATATCCGAAGAGGACACTATGCCTTCGGCTCTATGATAGAATTATTCTTTTACGTGGACCAGCAGAGCCTTCTGTCATTTCTGAAAGAGGTCGAACTTTACTAGCTGATTTAACAGACTTTTACCATATTTACAAAATTCATTGACATATTTTCCAGCACTGGCCTTTTTATGTTAGATTCTTAATACGGGCCTTTTCCCGTTAGATCCCTAACTTCACTTTTGTCTGATTTTATCTATAGGTAACTGAGGGCTGAAAGTTAGCCCAAAGAGAGAGAACGTAGACACCGTGAGAGGCGCAAAGTGGCCGTTATCGTTCCGACGCGCCGTTAAACTCAAACTCATTCCCTCGCATTTTCTGTCTTTCTCTCTCTCTGACCCCATAAAGCCAGGTCCAGAGATATCTTACACTAACTAAATTGAAAAAGTGATTCACACTTAAGTTTGTATCTGGCTTGGACTGCCTGCGTCCAAGCCGAATTTTTTTCTTGAAAGACGTGAAACAGCCTGTGGCTGAAATCGTCTCTAAATATAGACCTTCAACACACAACACTAACTAGATCTCGCACTTAATGCGCCGCTCGCGTGACCAGTGTGTAAAACCGGCCGCCATGTTCTCAAGCCCGGTCGCTGGCTGAGCGGGAGGCAGGCAGGCCCACACCTGTTCGTATTTTGTTGTATCGCGCTATGTTGGCTGGCGCTACAAATTGCGGTACAGTTACAGCCTCGGCAAAATAAACTGCAAACTGTAGCTAAAATAAAACAACTTGCAAGTGGTCATATGTAGACCATAGCGGGCATAAGTGAAACATCTTGGTCAAAAAAAAAAAAGGGGGGGGGGGATAACCATGGAAGAGATTTCAGCCTTCGTGTTCACGGACCCATAGCGTTCTGGCAGATAGTTATGGCAATCATTCCAAACAAAAATTCAGTACGCTTGATTAAAATTGTGAAGGCTGCAGCAGTTTATTGCTCTCCATATGAATATACAGTAGTATAATTTCATTGCCATTCTACAAGGTGTATTCCACTCTGCCACGTATACCATACACGATAGGTAATACTAATAATAATACATAGCATTTATATAGCGCTTCATCCCGTTAACAAGCAGGCTCTAAGTCTAAGCGCTTTACAGCATTTGTATCGTGTAAATCACACACACACAATTCACAGGTATACTCACAGAAAAAAAAAAAAAAACTACATATAGATAGACATTCAGAGCGTAAAAAAGGTGACTCGTCAGCTGATGTTTTTTAAGTCATAAATTTTCAGTCTATCTCAAAGAGAGGCAGAGAATTCCAAATCTGAGGCCCTGGAAAAGAAAAAGGTTGTTCACCCATGGTCTTAAGGGACATCTTAGGAATTTTAAACTTTTTAATGCCTGCAGATGATCTAAGATATTGTGATGGTACATGGTCGGTGTGTTTTTGTACATGACAATGTACCCAGCCACAAGGTAACCGGCTTATACATTGTTAGTTTTTCTACCGATAGCCAGTGCAAACATTATTTTGTACTGTTTGCAGTTTTCTAATTTCTTTCAGCTGCAGTCCAGCAAGAAGTCTAATTTTGACAAGACAAGCGACCCAATGGGGTGCCTTTGTCAGTCGAAATAGTGTGCCATACTTTACTTATTTTCTTTATGACTGTGTACATTCTTCGAATCAGGTGTCTGATTTCACTGGTCATAGATACATCATTATTGAAGATACATCATTATTTATAGCTTTTTCGAAAATCGGATGGGAGTGTTTCCAGAGAAAACGTCGACGACTGGAAATCCAACACCACAGAAATAGTTCACTGCTACTCACTGATCGTACAATAAGAATTAAACCAAACCGACCAATCATTGATATTCGCTTCAATACATGGCCGACAATAGCCAGCACACAGTGTCCCACAAGATTAATTAATTAATTGTCCTGGCGGCCACCCGGGGTGCATCCCACAGATAAGCCGCACAGCCGAACATAAAATTAGTTTCTTTCACTCAACACTTAGCCATACTTTCTTTCATTCACCTGTTACTCTCATCACGAATCCAACCCTTCCCACTTTCACCCTTACCCTTCATTCCTTCTTCTTCACCCATTATAACATCATCACAATTCTTTTTTTCTTTCTTTTATAATTATTCATTGTCCTTGCTCTGTTCAGGTGTTTGTAAACTACTTGTGTATGTCAGGCCAGAGTTTTCCCGCTATTGTATGACAGTACACAATACAGCCTGCTACTGTCACCCCCACTGTCGTGTGGGTCATCTCGGGAGAGAGGAAGACTAGGGGAAGGTAACCCTGAATACAAATACCACACTGCCTTGTGTGTTGCTATGATAGCAAAGGCTATGGGAGTAAACCCAGACAGAAAATCAGGAGTGGAGACCCGAAGGTGGTTGTCAGGGAGAACTGCATCAAACTGGCTTCCAGCATCTCCTGCAGCCGGACTAGTTCCAAATGTATTGACCTGGTCTCTCCCTTGGGTTTAACTAGAATGGCAGAGAGAGGGGTGGTGCCTCTGGGCAAAGCACCATCTCTTAAAAATAGCCCAGGCAAGGCAGCAAAACGAGGAGGCGTTTGCTCGGGCTTGGCAAGCGTCTGTCTCTCCTCTATAAGCCCACCCATTTCCGATTTGGAGAGGACACTGCAGCCATCCGTTACGGATGGGCACAACACGGGAGGTGGCAGTTACCGGTGATAAGCTCAATCCATTTGGCGTACGGATGAGCGCCAGGGGTCCCCTCTGTCGGTGGGAGCGGCTTTTCAGCTGCATTGATCAACTACCGCCCGCCGTAACCTGGGAAGCCCCCAGGCAGTTGGGTGTTGTTCCGCCACGTCAGCCTGCTTCATAAGGTGGTTGGAGCTAGACCAAAAGTCAAAAAGCTGACGTAAAGTGTGCACCTGGCAAAAACAGAAAAATACTAAAACTTGGTACCTGGAACGTCAGAACAATGCGCCCAGGCTTGCAACAGCAAGATCTCACTGATATTGACTCCATCAGGAAATCCCAAATTATTGATCGAGAACTTCAGCTACTAAACATCGACATCGCTGCCCTTCAAGAAACTCGACTTCCCGACTCCGGGTCAGTCAAAGAAGAAAACTACACCTTCTTCTGGCAGGGCCTTAGCAGCGAACAGCCGAGAATCCACGGCGTGGGCTTCGCCGTAAAAAACTCCCTTATCAATTCGATCGCAACTCCAATTGGAGTGTCAGAACGCCTCATGACACTCAGACTGAACACCCGGTCTGGTTTTACCAACATTATCTGTGTCTATGCCCCAACACTTACCTCCTCTGACGAAACCAAAGACATTTTCTACGAGGCATTGCAGAGGACTCTCCACAACATCCCTCTCACCGAAGGCCTGCTAATTCTGGGTGACTTTAACGCTCGAGTGGGAGCAGATCACTCCGCATGGCCAAAGTGCATTGGGCACTTCGGCATTGGCAACATCAACGAAAACGGGCAGCGCCTTCTGGAGCTATGCTCCGTAAACTCATTATGTGTTACAAACACGTACTTTGACCTTAAGAGATGCCAAAGAACATCATGGCGCCATCCCAGGTCTGGCCATTGGCATCAATTAGATCTTATTCTCTCAAAGAGGAAGAGTTTGGGCTGTATAAAAATAACTCGTTCCCTCCACAGTGCTGACTGTGACACCGACCATGCACTGGTAGTCAGCAAAATCAAAATTTCGGCCAAGAAAATATACAGATCAAAAGCCCCTTCAATCCCTAAGATCAATGTAACAGCAATCAGAGATGAATCAAATAGAAAGTCATTTGAAAAGTTATTTGCTGAAAGCATGGATAATGTCAGCCAATGTGACTCGGTAGATGAAACATGGAACACTCTCAGTTCAAAAATTCATGACTGTGCCATCAAGTCTTTTGGACAGCATAAAGTTTCAAGCAACGACTGGGTAGCCCAGAACAGCGAAATTCTCCTACCTCTCATTGAGCAAAAGAAATCTGCTTTCAATGAGTATAACAAAAATTGCAATCAGAGTACAAAAACTTGTTTGAAAAATGCAAAAGCTAAACTTCAGCTGGAGGTAAGACGTTGCGCCAACAAATACTGGACAGACTTGTGTAACAGCATACAAGAGGCAAATGAAAAGGGAGATATGAAAACCGCCTTTAGTCAGATGAAAGTAGCTCTTGGGCCAATCATCACCAAAAGCGCCCCACTTAAGTCTGTAAACGGTGAACCCATCACAGATAAAAATGAACAACTGAATAGGTGGGTAGAGCATTACTCTCTGTTGTATTCAACTGAGAAAAATATTCCACCAGATTTTGAGGAACACCTCCAAAAACTGCCAATAATGGCCGAACTTGACGCTGAACCTTCCTTAGTCGAGCTTTCCAATGCAATCGACCACCTGTCTGCTGGAAAAGCCACAGGAAGTGACAACATTCCTGCAGAGGTATTAAAAGACCTAAAAGGCCCACAATTACCACACCTGTATAATCTGTTACTGCAGTGTTGGAAAGAAGGCGTGATACCACATGATATGAGAGACGCCAAAATTGTCACACTTTACAAGAACAAAGGAGACAAAGGCGACTGCAACAACTATCGAGGCATATCCCTCCTCAGCATTACTGGAAAGGCTTTTGGTCGCGTCATCCACTGCCGCCTTCAACAACTGGCGGAAAAAGTCTTACCAGAAATACAATGTGGCTTTCGAAGCAAACGATCAACTATTGACATGATATTTGCACTTCGGCAAATCCAAGAAAAATGTAAAGAACAAAACAGGCCGCTTATAACATGCTTTGTGGACCTAACAAAGGCTTTCGACACCGTAAGCCGATCTGGCCTGTATGCAGTCCTTAAATCCATAGGCTGTCCACCAACATTGCTAAAACTTATTGCATCCTTCCACACTGACATGAGGGCATGTGTCAACTTTGAGGGCTGCACATCCAATTCATTTGCTGTAAACAGCGGTGTGAAGCAGGGATGTGTTCTTGCTCCTACCTTATTTGGTATATATTTTGCAGCCCTACTCAAGAATGCCTTTGGTCAATGTTCAGGTGGAGTATTTATTAACACCAGAGTGGACGGCTCCATTTTTAATGTTGCCAGACTAAAAGCAAAATCTCGTACAGAGCATATTATGTTACAAGAGCTCCTCTTCGCAGATGATGCTGCAATCGTGGCCCACGATGAAACCACGCTCCAGGCTCTCATCAATAGCCTTGCCAAAGCCTGTGACAAATTCATGCTAAAGATCAGTGTCTCAAAAACTGTAGTTTTGACACAAGGCTTGAGAAACCCCAACCCAATCATGCTGAATGGCTCTCCTCTGGAGCAAGTGGGAAAATTCTGCTACCTAGGCTCAACCATCAATGGTAGCACAGACATAACAACTGAAATAAATGCCAGAATAGGAAAGGCGGCCACAGCTTTTGGCAAACTCTCAAAAAGGGTGTGGAACAATAGCAAGCTGACCATCAAAACAAAGGTACTCGTGTACCAAACTTGCGTCCTAAGCACCCTGCTGTATGGCTCAGAGACATGGACCACCTACTCCAAACATGAAAGATCCCTCAACTCCTTCCACCTGCGCTGCCTACGCAAAATTCTCAAGATCAAGTGGCAAGACAGGATCTCAAATATCGAAGTTCTGAGCCGAGCCAACATTCCATCAACTCAGGCTCTCCTAGGCAAAAAAAGACTGCGGTGGCTTGGACATCTCCACCGTATGGAAAATGATCGCATCCCCAGACAAATTCTCTACGGGGAACTTGCTACTGGCAACCGACCCAGAGGTAGGCCACATCTGCGATTCAAAGACACTTGCAAGGTCACGATGAAAGCATTCAACATCGACCCCAATGAATGGGAGAACCTTGCAAATGATCGAAGCAGATGGAGACAAAAATTGCGCAGTGGCACGCTCGCAATAGACTTCAAGGCAAAAGAAACATACCTGACAAAACGACAGAGGCGGAATGAAAACACTCGCCAAAGTGAACCCAAAAGACTGACCTGCAATCACTGCCATCGCACTCTCGGGTCAAACATTGGTAGAATAAGCCACGAGAGAAGCTGTCAGTCAAAGTGAAAGTGAATATTCTAGCTGCTAAGACCGTCTGTAAAGACGCTAAAGGCCATATATGTGTATCCTTTCTTTTCCTTCTTTCTGCTAAGGTCCCAGAGACCGAAAACTTGCGTATTTTTTCATTTACATACCGTAAGACCTGAGCGTGGCAGAGATCACTTCCACCTGGCTTGTAAAAATGGCCGCCGTTTTCCTTATGGGTCACGGATTTGGGGAGACCCGCCAGTGGAGGAGCGCGATCTAGTTAGTGTAAGAAATTGACGAAATATCATAAAAACCACAGAAAAACTGTGAGGTCTTCTCTTTAGTTTGCTTTGTGTCGTTTGGGTTTTATTTCTCACGCAGGGCTTCGGTACATACAACTTTTTCTTTTCGCCGATTTTGACTCTAGTTAGTGTAAGATATCTATGGCCAGGTCTGCTATCAGTGAACACTCAGCTTTGGTCACCTTGGTCAGACTCGTTGGTCTAGAGGCAAGGTGCTCGCTTTTCATACCGAAGGTACCGTGTTCGATCCTTGGTCGGTGCTGGCATGTTGGTCGTTTTTTTCTCTTTTTTTTTTTTGGAGGAGGGGGGGGGGGCAATTCCTGTCCTTCATCCATGATATATAAGATCCAGCGCCTACTCTTCTCGGATAAGGACGAAAAGCTCTGAGTGCCCATGTACATGTTATGCACGTGAAAGATACCCTGGCCGTTGAAAGACGAGAAGAGCAGGCCAAACAAGGCCGCTGCTCGGGCAAAATTCTAAAAAGTTAATCCCTGCCACAAAACCACACAAAAACAATAACAAGAAAAAAAAATGAGGTGTAAAATTAATGCCAAGAGCAGCGGCTCTCCTAAAATTAAATAAACACCCAAACACAGCGGATACTCAGCTGACAGTACTCCACTTACTAAATTAGTTCTTGTTGAACACTTTATAGCGTTTAATTCTTCTTTAATGGCCGATCGAGGTGACAATCTTCTCCCGATTCCAAATGACAAAACAGTAAAAGTATCAAAATATATCAGCTATGCGTCTTCTCATACTACTGTACATGTGCATTTAAACCGGTAAGTTAAATTACATCATTCTGTTTACCAATTTTCATATTAATTTTTCAATGCGTGGAGCCACAGCCTTTTCGCTAAACAGATTTATCATGGGCCTAGCTCCATTAGAGGGAGATTATTTTCATAATTAACTGTTATTACTTTGCAGTGCTCACCAACCACCAGTCCAAAAAACAAAAACAGGGAAACAAAAATCGCCAACAACTGTTGCCTGGAAATGGCGATCATTTTATTCTGGTTACTGGCCTTGATCGCGATCCCCCAGGTTCCCCTGCTTTGTGTCTCTGGACGAAGATTGACAGAGACAGAGAAAAAAGTTGCAGTTGATGCTCATAATCATTACCGCAGACATATTGCGAAAGAATGGAAGGCGTCAAACATGCGGGCCATGGTAAGGTGTTTTTCAGCATGGCAAGGTCCTTTGTAATTGGTATTACCTAACAAATCTGCTTGGAGTTTTTTGCTGGCATGTACAAATTTACATATATACTGGTGTTCACTTCCGATTTATAACCTATTTAATGTAGCTGCATGTTTAATTTGTCGGTTTCACATACATGCATTCCATGGATCTTAATGTGTGAATTTAATGATCTCTCGTGAATTTTAATTTCTATGTGTGAGGGGCCTATTAAATGTGCAGTAACCCCCACCCCCAGGACTAAATCCGGCCCTGACTGATGAGTTTACCAGGCTAGGATGAGGAGAGAAGAAAAAAAAATCTGATTGTTACTCTACCCTCACAAATTCTCATGCCATTTCATACTTAAGGAAGAGAGAGAGAGAGAGAGAGAGAGAGAGAGAGAGAGAGAGAGAAAGAGATAGAGAGAGAGAAAGAGAAAAGAGAGTATATCCATTTAGGTAGAGGGGTGGGGGCGGGTGGTAGATGAGATTAGTATAAGTAACTCTTTTTCTTTCATAACTATCGTTCGAAACATTTCAAATAGTCAATAAAAAAAAATATAACAGAAGAAGATATGAAATAGAGGGAGAGTAAAGCATTACTAATACAATCGTATTTCTATTTTTGTGCATTATTCATTCATATATTATTTTATGATGTTAATCTGTATGCAGGGTTGGTGGCTGGTGAGAGCTTCTGGCAGGATCTTCTTCTGTCCTCTTATTCTACTGTAAAAATCTAAAAGTCTAAAATCTTGCCCCTTTCTAGCACAATATGGCCCTTATAGTGTCGACGTACTTTCTCCTCACTCAAACTGTCTGTGTCTAGGTATGGAACGATGATCTAGGTGAGTTAGCTGACGTCTGGGTCAGACTATGTAATTACGGCTCTCCTATCAGCGATAGGTCGAAATTTGTTGGCGAGAAATCTGTGGGGGAGAACACATGGTCTGCCCGTCTTTTTGGTAATTATAATTTACCTTTGCACTCATCATGAGTTTTGTTTTGTTTTTTTAAATTATCATTACTGGCCGACCTGGGCAAGGTAAATCTTGCAAATTTTCATTGTACCAAGCCTAGTTATATAATATCTACATTTAGGTGGCAGTAATAAGGGCTCCTGGATTCGATGCATAGACTGATAGATTGTTTTGTTGCATAATTCCTTGGAGAATACACAGACTCGATAAAGTTGTCTTTCGGTCGGCAATGTGTAAAGAGAAGCGTGGAAGACAATTATCTGTCACTTTCCTCGATTCTACTGGACGAAAATGAGTCTCTTATTTTACAGTTCCAAAAAATAGTGAATAAATAATGTTTAAGACTGAACTTTGTCCAAAATGGGGATGTCCATGTAACCTACCATCAAATCATCAAAAATCGAGGGAGTACACCAAGTTTCATAGTGCCTACACGTTCACATTCTAGCTCCAGTACAGTGAGTCTAGTAGCTAAATCGTTTCTATGAACGGTTGAAGACAAAAGACAATGAAGCGAGAATGATTTATGAAGTAGAAGATGAAAGAAGGTAGGCCTTATGTTAACAGTATGCCTTACACTTGTGACCAGAAGGCATGTCCACTTAACGAGGGTGGTCTAGAGTAGCTTCGCATAATTCAAATGATGCTAATGAGCTGATCGCGCTGATGAATTCTCATTCAATCACTACAGTGGTACAAAACAAACTCAGGAAAAAATAACTCTCCATTATTTCAAGTTTGCAAATCTAAAAACGAACCCTCCACAAGTCAAAAGGGAGAGCTTGTCATTTCCAGACATTATGATGCTGACTATTTTGAGATTATTTCAGAATGTATGTTGTTGCGGGGTCGCATCATGTCAGATTTCATGGGTGGTAAGAATGATGTAAGTACATGTATTGATGATTATAATTTTAGAGGATTACACCTGGCATGACAGTTAAAGTAAGTTAGTGCTTCTTTGTCTTGAAATCTCTCAGAATTTAAGGGGAGGAGCTACACCTGATAGTGATACCCAAATTTAATAAAAAATACCGAGCCACCTTTATGGAATTTGATATGGAAAACATACATAGAAAGTGAGTTTGAGAAATGTCAAAATTTGAAAAGTATGTAGTTGTCATGGAAATGGCGGCCATTTTTGGATTTTATTTACATTAAATTCAACACGCAGTAACTTTCTTATTTATAAACATATTAAGCTCAAATTTGAAATATAGTACAATGGTATAATGGTACATTATGCAAAACTTGTACATTTCGTCACCCCGGTGAAAAAGGAGGGAGGGTCCAAAAAGTCAACTTTTCAGGACAGACAAAAATACTGATTTGCGACCATACTAGTCTAGATAGCACCACCAAACTTTGAGATAATCTGAAAATTGCGTCCCTTTACAATGTACCATTGTCAAATGTGTAATTATCTACAGCGTTACTTTATATAAGGCTCTTGAAGACATACGTCCTACATGTATTAATTAGACGTATACTGACACAAAAAGAGGCGTAACTTTAGTTGCGTCCCATTTCAATGTTGGCATTTCAGATGAAAAGAGACTTAAGATGACTTACGTCTCTTGAAAAAGGACAAGTAGGATAACTTACGCCTCTTTTCAACATATGCCTGTGATCTAAAAACACAACAAAATGTTTGAGACACATTATTTGGTGCAGATAATCGAATGAAAATAACACATTTCAATACAGTTGTCGTTATATAGACATGATCATTTCATCAAGTACATAATACTTCCTAAAAATGCAAGAACTCAACAACTTTTTTGCTTTCTTGTACCATGGCTGTCTATTGAAGTGAACAACCCCTAGTTCACCTGTCAGCCTGTCATTCGTCTGCTGTCTTTACAAAATCAGAGAACAAACAAAAGCCAAATAAAAGTCAGCAGATGTTATCATAGGTTAAGATCTTCAGTTTTGTGAAAGCCCACTGATCCGTTTGTGTAAGCTTTGCACACATGTTAAAATGAATATTGTATAGACGAAACAATATTATTATGAGGTAACTTTATCATTGTCTCTTAAAGAAAAAAAAAAGTCACACAACAAATAAAATACATGTATACGTGTTCACACAAGGCAGGTTTTACTTGCGGTGCTGAAACCTGGATTGTCCATGAAGTATTCTTCAGTGATAAAGCCAACATTATTTTACTAATGGGCTTTTGCTTTGAAAAGTTTATTACCCTGCAGGTTGTGGCATGTCTCTGTCCACATTACACCTGACATTGCTCACGCGCAAGGTACATGTATACTGATGTACAATGCTCATGATTAAACTCCAAGTATGGGAACAAGAGACCTGTAAAAAGCAGGATGGGGCGCTTGTAATATTAGTCCCTTCTCACACAATCGAAGGAGGTCCTCTACTTTTTCCTTTTTCACGGTCATTACTTTGAGGTGTCTGTAGCACCTCCTGCAAGTCAAAGCAAACAGCTATCTCATTCTCGTTTTCTGTGGCGCTTCTCTTCGAATCCTCTTTCCCCTGCCTAGCCTTGTTTTTCTCTGCTATGTGACTGTCCTATTTTTCTTTTGATTTTTCTTATTCGTCCCTGGTGGATTTTTCGAATATGCTACAAAAGTCACATTTGTCTTTTAAAGGCTGATGAAATCCAAGATTAAACACATGACTGAAAATCGTTTCATACACTGTTTTACTGGCTGGTCTGATACACTGATCATGTCGCTCTTGAGAATACGAATACATGTTGTACATTTGTGCAATAGTAAGGTACTCGCGTGCTCTTTCCTTTCTGCAATAGTGACTTTCATCTTTGGGGAATCTGTTTAAATGGTTTCTTATGAAATCTTGTTCTTCACTTAGCTCATGGGGATGGTGTAACAGTTGATGCAAATTTCAGCACGTTATAATGGGGAGAGTCAGATGAACTGATCGTCTACCCCTTAAAAAACGAAACTGTCTCGAACTGTTGTAGAAATAAATAACAGGATCCGATGAACAATTAATACTAACGTTTAATAACTGTAAACAAGAGCTGATATCCACAAGTTACTTACACCTAGCTAGCCGGGAAGACACACTTCTAACTACCACTGGATTTTCACACCTACGATTTGCACCTTACGATTTTCACCCACGATTTGCACCTCTCCTACTCGCCTGGCCCTCCTTATATATATTCTGTCCAGGAACGTTCAGGAAGCGGCTTAATCGCCCCATAAGCACGAGACAGACCTAGATCGTTCGGGACACATACAAGCCACCCAATCGTACACAGACACGTCACAGAATTACATCACTCAAGGTCGACCTAGCGTAATCTCGGATACTGCAGTTCCTTCCAGACCTTCTAGATTTTCTACAGTGAAACAAACAAGCCACATCAAAGAGAAATATCGGCCTTGCTGGCGAGAGGGGGGAGGAAGGTCGTCGAGTGAGACTCGCCAAGCGGGGGGGGGGGGGTTGAGAAAATATCGATCGTTCAACTAGTGGGACGCTACACAACTCCCCAATTTAAGTTGAACATTCTTCAACTATCTACATCATAAAGCGTCTACACTATCATAGAATACTTATCATCTCCAATCTTACAATAGACGTTGCTAATAATGTACTAGGTGCCTTCCCAATATCCTAAGTACAATGCAATAACCATGGTATCCTTATAACACTAATACAATCTCATTACAATATCATTGCAGTACCATTACGAAACCATGGTCAACAGTAGGCCTACTATTATACATAATACACTACCACCACTGTGGTGAAACGATGGTCAATGATACTATTAAAAATCATACAATGGTGAACGATGGCCATCCAATACACAATGCTTCGTGCACGAAACATAGCCCATAAACGTTGTGCATAACAATGATTGTCCTAAAAAAATGCATGAAGTCATACATACAATGGCATGTATACCCACACATATCGACCACTGATCAGGGTCTAACTTCATCATATCAAATCAAACGAATTATAACCAAGCAATACCGATACCGCCTAAGCTTAGGCCACTCGTAAATTACATCAATGCAACATACAAAATCACTGCTTGCTCGCAGTTCCCATTTGGGTTACCTTCTTCCACAATTACATTAAGTCCCATTGGTAACAAATAATGTTAATATGATACAAGATCAAAACATGACTAGGACATAGTGGCTCTCTGCCGGCCAATAATTCAATACTCATTCAAATATACCATTACAGTACAATACAGTCATCCCAGAAACGTATTTAACAGGCAAAACTCTGGGTTACAATACATCTCACTGAACTTGTACTATTCAAAACACTCTACTCAGGAAGTCGGCGCCGACATTTTCCTTGCCCTTGACATACCTAATCCTGAATCGATATGACTGTAAAAATAGACTCCATCGTAATAGCTTTGGGCTGTCAAATCTGGCAGAATTCAAATACTCTAATGACCTATGGTCAGTCTGGAGCACAAACTCCTTACCATGCAAATACAAAGTAAACTTCTTTACGGCCCAAACGATGGCTAGGCATTCTCGCTCTGAGACTGAATATTTCGTCTCACGAGGCAATAGCTTACGACTGGCATATGCCACAGGATACAACTTTCCCTCATATTCCTGCATAAGAGCAGCACCCAACCCGCGATCTGATGCATCAGTTGCTAAGACAAATTCTTTTGAAAAATCTGGCAAACATAACACGGGTTTGGAAACAATGGCATTCTTCAGAGAAGTGTACGCTTTCTCCTGCACTTCCTCCCATTGAACTACATTGAGCTGACCCTTTCTAAGCAAATCAGACAGTGGTGCTGCAATCGCTGCTAAGTTAGGTACAAATTCTTGGTAATATCCCACCAGTCCTAAAAATGCTTTCACTTCCTTTTTAGTGGTGGGTCTGGGTGCATCCCGCACCTTACACACATTTTCTTCTAACAAGCCAATCATACCCTTTCCCACTGAGTGTCCAACAAAGTCCACTTCAGACATTCCAATCAGGCACTTGGATGGTCTTGCAGTTAATCCAGCTTGGTCCATCCTCTGCAGCAATTCCTTGAGAGCCTTCACATGCTCGTCGAATGTCTCTGTATGGATCAGCAGGTCGTCCACATACACTGTCACATTGTTCAGTCCCTGGATCAATGGCTTCACGATCCTGTTCAGTGTAGCTCCTGAGTTCATCATCCCGAAGGGCATCCGGGTGAATTCATAGTGTTCGCCCATGGTGACGAACGCTGTCTTGGGAATGTCTTGTTCCCGGACTCGCACTTGCCAGTATCCCTTGCTCAAGTCGATCCGAGAGAATATTCTTCCTCTCGACAGACTCTGGAACACTTCTGATGGGGCTGCTGTCGGATGAGGGTCGAACACAGTGATCTTGTTCAGCCTCCTGTAGTCGATGCAGACTCGGTTGGATCCATCCTTCTTCTTGACGACAACAACCGGTGAAGCATAAGCTGATGAGCTCCTGCGTATGATGCCCAACCTTTCCATGGTGCTGAGCTCCTCCTTCAAGGAGTCGCGCATAGCATAGGGCACCGGATATGGTCGTTGCCGAACAGGTACCTCTGATGTCAGGTCGATGCGATGTTCGCCTAAATGGCAGCATCCGGGGAGATTGGTGAAGATTCGTTGATACTCCTTCACCACGTCGCCGAGTTGTTGACGTTGTTCCAGCGTCAGTTGCGTTCCATATTGGACATCTTCGTAGCCTTCCTTCTGGTCCCAGCTCCCTAGGTCGGCAAGGTCCTCCGTCGTTCCACCGTTGACGCCTTCCAGGTCGCAGTCCTCGATGACTGTCATGCCAGCTGACTCTACAGGTTGACTCTCGTCCATCACGTCGTCCTCTGCCAGCACAGTCCCAGCACCATCACCGTCGTCGTCCATCATAGCGTCGACATCTCCAGGTGTGGTGTCGCTCCTGCCGTCGTTCATCTCACATATCTCGGTCACGACAGATGCCGGTCCCATTGCCACCGCCGCTGCTTGCGTCGTCGCTGGTGTAGTCCTGGGAATATACCTCTTGAGAAGGTTAGCGTGCAATGTCTTCTCTTTCACACCCATCTTGACTCTGTAGTCGTTGACACCGACAACCGAGACTACCTTGTATGGTCCCTTCCACTGGACTAGGAGCTTGTTAGCGTTTGTCGGCAGCAGTACTAAAACTTCGTCGCCAGGGCGGAACTTTCTCTCTCGCGCCTTCCGGCCGTAGTAGGTTTTCTGTCTATGTTGTGCCTTTGAGAGGTCTTCCGTCGCTAACTTGCACGTGTTCTCCAGCCGCTCGCGTAGTTCCATGACGTACTGGTAACTGGTCTTTGTCTCCGGCTCCTCTACGTCCTTGGTCCATAACTGTCGCAAGATGTGCATCAGTCCCCTCACCGTTCTTCCATACAGCAACTCGAATGGGGCGAACTTTGTCGATTCTTGGGGAACTTCACGATACGCGAAGAGCAGCGGGTTAATGTATCGGTGCCACTGCTTAGGTTGCTCCGCGCAAAGTCGCCTCAATGTCTTCTTCAGTGTGCCGTTAAATCGCTCCACCAGCCCGTTGCACATAGGGTGATAGACTGTGGTGGTCGACTGTCGAATTCCCAGTAATCTGTTCGTTTCTTTCATGACGTCCGACATGAATTGAGTCCCTTGATCAGATAAGATCTCCTCGGGCATACCCAAACGGCTGTAGATATTTACTAAGGCTTCTGCGACTGTCTCCGCGTCAATCTTCTTCAAGGGGATCGCTTCAGGGTAACGAGTAGCGTAGTCTACGTATACCAGGATATACCGATGTCCACCTTCACTTGGGGGGTCAATAGGTCCTACCAGGTCTGTCACGAGCAGAGTTAGGGTCTTGGGGAGCATTCGACTGCACGAGAGGCAGCTAACTCACACTCGGACACAACCACACAAGAAAAGTATTAAACAACTAGAGGATCTATATATGTCAGGCCGGTCAGGCCATGTTTTACATAAATATTAATAAACAAAACAAAAGACAATAGAGGTATATTCAAAGCAATAAATTCTAATTACTAACTTAATCTATGATATTCATGTAATTATGGTTCCTTATTGGATGTACTGCAATCAATAGCAAATAGGTATATTATACGAAACTAGATATCAATTTAAAGTGACAGTTGAGTCGCCACTGGCCAGTCGCCAGGCAAACTCTCCCTAAATGTTATGGGCTTGAATGTTAGGAGAGCCCAGTACGTTCAAAGCCTATAGAAGCACACTTCGGCTTGTAGGTAATTACGCAGTTGCAAAAAACTATTTATATATATGCACAATCATTATTCAATTCATCAACAATGTGCCATATTACTTCAATCATACTATGGAAATAATTCTATAACACAGGCCACTCGTCGTCGAGTGCCAGCTGGGGTTTCCTTAGACTTCCTATGAGGCTGTGGTTCTCTCTCTATCTCTGATCTTCTATTATGCTTGAACAAATAAGATATATTACCATTGGTCACGCCTACTGGTAGGCGCGAACATCAAAATAGCGCAGCGTGGGCTTTCAAAGGTCAGCCCACTCAGACCTTTCTTTCTAGAGCTCAGTCAGTCCGTTAGCAAGGACTTCTAGTCTTCAAACCACAGTTCAGGTACTAGCCAACCGGAGATACTTCACGACACGATGCTTCTGCTCGTCTGTATTCAATAAATCTGAACGTTACACGATGTTTTATACTATCTAACTACCCAGCAGTGCTAGTCCGCTGGCCCAATTAGTTCAGCTATCTCATTGGCCGAAACCTCCCACCATTTTAATTGTAGTAATACGTCTGCACTATTCTACCAGCCAGTTAACGTGCAAAAACTTGTCTAGTCATACTTAACAATGTCAACTATCCCCACCTTGTTTCACCCCTACTCCATTACTTATTAATCACGAACATTAAAACCGACAAGCGTGAATCTAACAGTTTAACTTTACATTTATTTACTCACCAACTATAATTCGCGAGGGCCGTTCAAGGCCACCAGCCAATTTCTCATGGCCCTGGTAAAACAACAACAACTCACTCTCTGCGTGAGTTTTAACAACATCCGAATCATGACAAGGTCCACAGCCACTCTCCTAAATGGGACGTCTACCACTGGCATACTCTGCAAATGCACCTTAGGAGTCGCTCCTTTGTTCACTGTCCTCTGGCAGATGTCGCATGAGCGGCAGTATCTCGCGACGTCACCTTCGATACCAGGCCAGTAAAAATTGCTCATCACCCTGTCCTTCGTCTTCTTCACGCCGAGATGTCCTCCGACGATAGAATCATGGGCAACGCTCAATACATACTCCCTCAGTTTCTCGGGTAGTACCACTTGTCTTGTAATCGTAGCCTGTCTTATGTCCCTATAAATCCGGTACAGTACACCTCCGTGTCTCTCGAAGTGTAAGGACTTGTTGCCTCTGTTGGTCGGAATTTTCTTCTGCCCCAACTTCTTGAGGTCTTCGTCTTCTTCTTGGAGTCGGATGAGTTCCTTCCTATCCACTCCCGCGTGCCGTTCTGCCCTCGGCACCCTCAGCGACGTAGACTGGTCCTTCCTCTTCTCCTGGGCCCTCGTGGTCACCGCTCCTACCATCACCTCGGTATCAGGGTCGTACGGGTCCTTCGCTCCGTCCACGTTCCCGACTACTAGGTCGCAGATGGTCTCCGGGAGACACAGTGCCGTCACTCTGCCCGTCAGGTAAGGTGTTCTCACGTCGATAATGGCTTCCTCCGCCGCTAACAAGGAGTTATCGATCCTCGCGATAAGTTTCTTCCCACCGGTGAGCTGTCCGACGTCCACCAGTGATCGCCGCACCACTACACCTTCACAGCCGGTATCTCTTAGGACGTCAACTGCTCGATTTCCAATCAAGCCCTTCATCACTGGTAACTTCAGATTCTCCACGGTCCTTCCGTCACTGCATCCTCCGCACGTAACAGGCACCGCTAACTGGAGCTTCCCGTCCTTCATTACCGCTTGAACGTTGATGCTGGTGTCAGCCGTCGTCGCATCCTGTCTCGACGACTCGTCCGCCGCTATAACTACGACCGCCGCCGCCTTGTTCGGCTTGCCTCGCCCCGTATCCTTCTGGGCCGATATGCATGAAGCTGACTAAACGCGTTTATCTCCTATCCGCGTATAAAATTCCGTATAAGGTGAGGGATTCCCGAAAAAGTCGTATGCACGAAGCAGCGGTTAGCATGACTTCATTTCCAAAACCCGTATAACTTTATTGGACCTTCTCACTGCGTTTAAGTCGGCTATACGCGTATAGTTAGTGGCTGAAGATGGCGACTTTACATATTCTTAGACTGAGACAGAGGAGACTTTTAAGACGAGACAGAGTGTTTAGGGACAAAACGCACCCTTTCGAAGTGTTTGATGATATTGAACTTTATAGAAAATTTAGATTTAGGCGACTGGATATTTTGGATATTACAAATGAAATCACGGATGTGATAACTATTGCAAATCGTAAGAACTCTCTAACTCCACTACTTCAAGTGTTGGTAACTTTACGATATTTTGCTTCTTCAAGTTTTCAAGACGTGTGTGGTGAACTTATTGGGGTAGATCAAGCTACAGTAAGTAGGGCTGTTACGCGGGTTATCAATGCTTTGTTCCTAACTGCCCATCGCCATATACGCTGGCCAAATCAGGAGGAAGCAGATGAGACAAAGAAGAAAATATTCACCCAGTACGGTTTTCCCAATGTAGTGGGCTGTGTGGACGGATCACAGATTCGCATCCAAGCTCCTCATGAACAGGAACACGAATTTGTAAACAGAAAAGGCTATCATTCAATGAATGTACAGGTACGTTTTTAGTTTCAGTTTAGGCCTAAATTGTATGTGTGTCTGTGTCTGGTTTGTGTGTGTCTGCGTGTCTGTGTGTGTGTGAGAGAGAGAGAGAGAGAGAGAGAGAGAGAGAGAGAGAGAGAGAGAGAGAGAGAGGAGAGAGAGAGAGAGAGAGAGAAAGGGAGAGAGGTGTCTAAATCTATTCTATTTAATTTTTTTTCAGCTTATCTGCGATGCCGACCTTGTGTTCATTCACTGCATCTCTAAATGGCCCGGGAGTGTACATGATGCACGAATATTACGTGAAAGTCCTCTCTTTGAAGCATTTGAAAGTGCTCAGAAGCCACTTGATGGAATAATTCTTGGCGACAGCGCTTACATGTTACGTGAATGGCTGTTCACACCGCTTGCAAATCCAACAACAGCTAATGAGAGGGCGTATAATGCTAGGCACAGTTCGGCAAGATCAATAATTGAAAGATCAATTGGTGTTCTGAAAAGACGGTGGCATTGTTTGCGACGTCTTCGAGTACAGCCCACAAAGGCATACAAGATAATTATGGTTTGTGTTGCTCTACATAATCGTTGTCGACGCTTAAATGTCCATTCTGCAGACTCCGACAGTGATGAAAGCGATGATGAAATGACTTTCGACATTGCCTCACAGCCCAACGATAATACCTATGATCAGGAAGAATCGGCTGCTGTCAGTGCCAGACTGACTGAACGGGTCCGAAATGCTGCAGGAGCTGCTGCCAGACGTAGACTGATTGCAAACTATTTTTGAATCACTGAGAGATTGAGCACATACATAATTATTACCTAGCATAACCTTGGGTTTTCTTCCATTGTGGTGGAGTAAAGTATTTGAACTCTAAAAATATGTTATATCTTCCTCCGTGCTTTTGTGTTAGACTAATAAGATTTTCAGAGCATATTTATCATTGATGGAAGGGGTGGTCATTATCTTTCTAACATATATGTATGTGTCAAAAAAGGGGGAGATGATAAATTTGGTCCTGAAACAATTGGACATAATAATAATAATAATAATAATAATAATAATAATAATAATAATGATAATAATAATAATAATAATAATAATAATAATAGTTCGTCCATCAGGTATGATGATGACCTTAACAACACCAGAGGAATAAAGAACAGAAATTGTTGAGAATTTCAACACATGGACAATAAAGAGAACTAAAGGACACAGAGGACAGAATGGAAAGACTGTTCTTTCATGACTTATGGCTTCTCATGTGACTGATAAGTCCTATTTTTGCCCTGCAGACCCTTCCGCATAAATGACAAGAGTGCTCCGTTGGTTCAGTACCACTGGGCATTTTCTTGCGCCGTTCTCTTTTTTTGATAGCCTGCTGGACTCTGTCAGCTTCCCATGCTTTGCTGCCTCTGGTAAGGGCCGCCCTCCAATTTGCACGATCAAGCGAGAGCTTTTCTCACTCACTCACATCAATGGCAAAGGCCTTCAGTGATTGCTTGAGAGTGTCTTTGTAACGTCTCTTTGGGGCCCCAACATTCCTCGTTCCATTGGAGAGCTCAGAGAAGAAGATTTGCTTAGGGAGTCTGGAGTCGGGCATTCTGACAACATGTCCTGCCCAACGTAGCTGAATTTTTTTCAGGTGGCAGAAGATGCTCAATTCCTTGGCACGATTGAGGACCTCAGTGTCTGGAATTTTATCCTGCCATTTGATCCTTAGGATCTTTCTAAGGCAGGCCAGATGAAAGTGATTTAGCTTTCTGGCATGCGATTGGTACACTGTCCAGGTTTCAGCCCCATAGAGTAGGGTGGGAAGGACCACAGCATTGTACACTTTCAGCTTAGTGTCTGTGCGAATGCCGGCAACATCCCACACTCTCTTTCGAAGCCTGCCAAATGCAGAGCTGGCTTTGCTGATTCTTGAGAGAATTTCAGTATCAACACGAGCCGCGGAAGACAGTGTACTGCCAAGATAGGTGAAGTTCTCCGACACCTTCAGAAGACTGTCATGGACTTTAGCGAAGAGCACCCACGGGATAATAATAATAATAATGATAATAATAATAATAATAATAATCAACACCCAATACTCAAGATTAATAAAAAAAACAACAATATTGTTATCAACTTTATTTCAAATTGTTAGAAACATATTTTCAAAAGATGACATGAAATTAATACAAACTAGGGTGTGCGATGTTCAAAGATGTCAAGGGTGACATTAGCTGGAGCCCAATCCTCGCCCATTTCCCTCTCTCCCTTTCTCAATTTCAAATACAAGACTGCTTGTCTAAGCTGGGCATTTGTTCTTTTGATCCCTGTAAGGAGTTTTTGTTCCTTTATCATTTCCACCTCTAGGAGTAATTTTTCTTTCTCCACTGTCAATTTGTCCATCTCTAATTGAACTTTGGCTTGATTTATTTTTGCCAACTGCAGTTCCTGAACTGCCAGTTCGTCGATATTGTCTCTTTTAGATTTACTCGTAGATCCTTTTGTATTTCTTGACTCAGTAGTAACAACCGAGTAAACATCAGTCACGTCGTCGTACTCTTTAGATTCTGTGAGTGAAAAAAGTGAAAGTACGTAAAAACTTTAAATGGCAAATTTAAGGTAATAACAGGATCATCATCATCATCATCATCATCATCATCATCATCATCATCGTTATTATCATCATTATTATTATTATTATTATTATTATTATTTTTATTATTATTATTATACTGCAATGAGACATCAAATTTATATTAGACATTAAATAAAACACAAATTGAATAATATATGTGTTGGTTTCTGAATTCTTGTCTATAATAATTGTATTTCTTACCGTTATTCGTAGAAGCAGGAGACAATGGAATATCTGTGGTGTAGATAGCAGCACTGGAGGTGTCACTGGATGTGCTTGGTAGAGATAGATAGATAGATAGATAGATAGATAGATAGATAGATAGATAGATAGATAGATAGATAGATAGATAGATAGATAGATAGATAGATAGATAGATAGATAGATAGATAGATAGATAGATAGATAGATAGATAGATAGGTAGGTAGGTAGGTAGGTAGGTAGGTAGGTAGATAAGTAAATAAATAAATAAATACATATTAGTATTGTATATAGAATAAAGATTTGAGGATGCTCCGATGATATTCAAAATAACATCCTCAAAAGGAACTGATGGTGGGGGAGACCCTCCCCCAGTCTTTTGTTCATCTCTTTTCCTTTGAAGGGCCGCACTCTTCATTGCACGCCATTTTTCTTTGCAGTCTTGTAGGCTTCTATTTGCCACTCCTATCGCATTTATTTGGGCTGCTATTCTTGCCCAAATTTCTTTCTTCCATTGGTTTGTTACCGTTGGACTGTGGCTTGAAAAAAGAATGGTTTGCTCTACAGAAATTTGTTCTAAAAGAACACGAATCTCACTCTCTGAAAAATTAGGTTTTCTTGGCCTCTTCGCTTCCGTCGCCATCTTGCCTATAGCCTAAACAACGCACTGTAGAGCAATGACAAAAATATTGGAGTCAAACCCGTTTTCACGATATCTAAATATAGAACATTGGACTATGCGCTGTTAGTTAAACGGACCCGTTTAGTGCTTCGTGCATACCAAGAGCGGATCAAAGATAAATGCGCATAGTGTGCGTATAGCTAACCGCAGTTAGGGACTAAACGCATATAGACTTATACGTTTTTCCATGCATATCGCCCCTGGGCTGGACACATTCTCCGAACGTGGCCTGGCTTTCCACAAAGGTAACATTTCAACTCACCTTTGTCGTTTATTTTGGTACGACACTCCGTCGCCTTATGTCCCGGCCTCTGGCACCTATGGCAGACCTGTGGGCTTCTGTCTCCGTTGGGCCTCTGTCGCACTGGCCGGCTCTGCAGTCTGGCACTCCCGCTGAGTGTCCGGTTCCTCGCTACCAGGAACGCCTCCGCCAAGTCTGCGACGTCCTGTAGCATCTTTGGCTTCCTCTCCCTCACATGGGTCGCAAGCTCTAGTGGGCAAGCATTCATAAACTGCTCTCTAACGAACAGGTCCCTTACTACTTCGTAGGTATTCTCCTTCTTTGATAGCTTTATCCACCTCTCTAGGTAAGTCTTGATCCTAGTAAGAAACATCCCGACATCTTCTCCATCTTCAGGCTTACCTTGTCTGAACATGAGTCTGTAACCGTCCTCTGACAGGTTATACCTCTTCTGCAAAACTTCCTTGACTTTGTCGTAGTCCTTGGCCTCATCGATCGGCAATCGACAGAAGCACTCCATAGCTCTCCCAGTCAGCAGGGCAGACAGTGATGTCGTCCAGGTGGATCTGGGCCAGTCCGCTGTCTCGGCAAACCTCTCAAAACGAAGTAGCCAGTCCGCTGTCTCGGCAAACCTCTCAAAACGAAGTAGCCAGTCCGCTGTCTCGGCAAACCTCTCAAAACGAAGTAGCCAGCTATCAAGGTCGTCCTTCTCATCCTGAAATGCAGGTAGCTTGGGTCTCCTGGAACTGGCGTGGTCGCTGGTCCCCTGCGTCGTCTCGCCTCCACGCTGATGGCGGACCCTCTCCATCTCCAGCTCGTGGTTCATCTTTTCTCTTTCCAACTGTCGTTGAGCCTCCTTCTCATGAGCCTGTCGTTGAGCCTCCTTCTCCTGAGCTTGTCATGGAGCCTCCTTCTCTTGGGCCTCTATCTTCAGTTGATCCATGCGCTCTTGCCTCTCTCTTTCCTCCCTTAGGCCTTCACGGATGTAGTCCTGTCTCTCCTTCCCAGTGAGCTCCAGGGCGTCTGCTTCCTGGCCAAGCCTTCCAATAGCCTCTGACATGTTGTGGATATCCTCGATGATCTTTACACAATTTACTGTACTTTAGAAACACTTCGATGGTCTAGTTGAATCTGTTCTGATCTGATCGGATCCCGGACGAGCCCCCAATATGTAACAGTTGATGCAAATTTCAGCACGTTATAATGGGGAGAGTCAGATGAACTGATCGTCTACCCCTTAAAAAACGAAACTGTCTCGAACTGTTGTAGAAATAAATAACAGGATCCGATGAACAATTAATACTAACGTTTAATAACTGTAAACAAGAGCTGATATCCACAAGTTACTTACACCTAGCTAGCCGGGAAGACACACTTCTAACTACCACTGGATTTTCACACCTACGATTTGCACCTTACGATTTTCACCCACGATTTGCACCTCTCCTACTCGCCTGGCCCTCCTTATATATATTCTGTCCAGGAACGTTCAGGAAGCGGCTTAACCGCCCCATAAGCACGAGACAGACCTAGATCGTTCGGGACACATACAAGCCACCCAATCGTACACAGACACGTCACAGAATTACATCACTCAAGGTCGACCTAGCGTAATCTCGGATACTGCAGTTCCTTCCAGACCTTCTAGATTTTCTACAGTGAAACAAACAAGCCACATTAAAGAGAAATACTGGCCTTGCTGGCGAGAGGGGGGAGGAAGGTCGCCGAGTGAGACTCGCCAAGCGGGGGGGTGAGAAAATATCGATCGTTCAACTAGTGGGACGCTACAGATGGTTCCCATGCTTGCCTCTACCATCAGGTGAAGTTGTTCCTTGTACTGTCCTTTTCTCCAATGCAGTGCGATCTTCAATGCAGTGCGGACAAAATTGTCGCTCACGTCAATTGTATGAAGGAAAAATGTTTTGCACACCTTAAGGTTTTCTTCCTAAATCCTGAAAGACCAGTCAAGAGTTTTTTGGCGCCAACTCTCGTTTGCCTTGCTTTGCTTTTTCTTCTTTGGCTTAACATTGCTGCTAATAAAAGTACTTTTAGCTGTTACTGTGTTAGGTCTGGAATCCTCCAAAAATGCATGAAAAATGGCGTCCCTCTCCTTCTCTGTTATCTTATCGTGACTATTCATTCAGAACTTTTGCGCCAGCATTTCTTGCTCTTTTTCTAGACTCTACTGCCCAATTTTCCTCATTTCTTTTCTTTTGCGTGATCTGTTCTTTTCATGAAGAAATGATTCTTCAGACTGGATAGATATTGATCTGCTGAGCGATGTCGCATATGTCCACGTCTCTGTTTTGCTCCAAGCTGTGATAGATATATCACCAGGATCCCGAATGCCACCATCTTCAACCACTTCTTCATTTTCGCTGGTGGACAGCGTGATGTTTTCAGAATAAAATTCCCTTTTACGACTCTGTTTCTTTTTTTGGTGGCAGATATTCATCGTCGTCATCTCCAGAGGAATCTGAAATATCACCAAAATTGACATCACTGTCCTCATCTAAGTTGACGATGGCTTTTAGTTGATACAGGACTTGCTTGGCAGACGTCTTAGACCGACGCTGCGAGGTAGTGTGTCTCTGAAGCGCAACGTAGTTGCTCAATGGAATATCTTCTTCTAAAGAATCGCTGCTGTCTGATTCATCACACCAAAGATCTACACTTTCGTCATCCAAATGAGAAACATCTTCCGTCTTTACACTTAATGAAGTAAGTTCAAAGGGAGTATCGATGCTAGTGTTTGCAATGTTGAGTGAGACTGAAAGTTTCTGGAAGAATCCAGCCAGTTCAGTGTCATTTCTGTGTAAAGTAAGCGTGGCTTTGCCGCCAGCACACATTAATCCCACTGTTTTTCAACTGTGTGGATCAAAGACAAAGTATGAAGAAGCTGATCTGATGATGGAACATGAATATGCTAGAACACAATCATCAGTGGTCATAATGCCATAAGTCTCAATATTCTTGACTGCGTTGCTGAAATCACAAAACGCTGGTCCTAGTTCGGAAGGGACCCGTTCTTGAAAGTACCAAAATTAATTTGAAAATGTCTGCCATTCAGCCCATACTGATTTGCGCATGTCAGGAGCCAACGGGTATAAATGATCCTTTCTCTGATTACAGTAGAACCAGTCTCCTGACTGAAAAATATTATCTATGTTCTGCTTCTGCCAAAAGTTTAGCATCTGTTATCGAATTAAAGAGAATGCTCGCAAGTGCACTGAACATGCATTGCTTTCCAGAAGATTTATATTTGACTGCACCTTGGTGGTCACTGCCTTGCACTGAATTCCTGAAACGCAAGTCGATATTTTCATCTTAACGCTACTTATCTCCATTTGATAAGATTTTTGTAGTTGCTTGCAGTTCAGTAAAATGACCGCCAGGCTTGCGTGGCAGGAAAATATACTGCACCACGGTGTGCAGATAGGATGCTATAACGTATTTATGTTCCTGCCTCACAAATTGAATGGTTCAACGTTGGAACAAAATGTGTCTTTATTTCATGGTTGAGTGTAATGAAATAACCCTTGCTTGATGAAACTGGTGGTTAGTAATCGACAAAAAGTAACTACATAAACACGGAAGTACACAAAATATAATACACTGAACTGCAAATCGGCACAATAATCTCATGTCATCATTATATACTACTGAATACCATTTGAAGTAATCAAGTTTCATGAGTGAGTATCTTTAGGATTGAGAAAATTGATGTACATCTTTCAAAATAAAACAAATTCCAACTTTCAGAAATTTGGCCCTTACAATAAAATAAAGTAGAATAGAAACTGCACGTTTCTTGGAATCGTCGTCCCTCTCTGACCAACAACTTTGACACGTCACAGAATTGCGTCACTCCAAGGCCAACCTAGCGTAATTACTCCGACATGAATGATTTTGGTACATTCTTGACTGAACTACAATAAACAATTACGACACACAGCAAGACATCACAGAAAAGTAAAACTAGCACACGAGGGGTCGCCGAGGGCTGCGGACAACATTGTTAGCCTGTGTGACTAGGACACTACACAATCCCCCGTTCCATGCTCCTTTAGGGCTTCTTCCTCAGCTTTCTGTATGGCTAGTTTACTTTTCTTTGCCCTTTCTTTCTCTTTGCCCACTTTGTAGTCTCTGCTGAGATTTAGCCACTTACTCTCCCGAGATGCCTGGAGTCGCCTAGTGTTATGTAAACCGGTAAATTCCTCTGTGAATTTGGGTCCAAAATTGAATTCTACTACAGCAGACACCACAGCAAATTCTACCTTATTCTTGTTGTGAAAAATTGCTTTTTAACAGCGCGACCAAATCACATGATGGAAGCTTT
Organism: Onchidella celtica; assembly: GCA_963931925.1. NCBI lineage: Eukaryota > Metazoa > Mollusca > Gastropoda > Systellommatophora > Onchidiidae > Onchidella > Onchidella celtica. The sequence continues at coordinate 33,054,088 of OZ007570.1, forward strand.
CATGGCATTCTGTGTGATGTGGATTTCACACCGACGAAGCAGATCTAAAGATGTAAGGCATTCATATATTGGCCGGATGTGTTCATGCAGCCTGTCATAGTCAAGGTATGTGTGGGTCCTTGGTGCTGTGGGAAGTCGTCTGTTGAATAATAGTGAAACAAGCGGGTTAGGATAACTCTTCTCATTTCCTCTGCTGTTTTGTTACCTCTTATGGTTCTTTCATAATAAATGCCTAGCTTCCGAATTTTGTCCACCGTGAGGTTTCCCGTTTTCCTTTCACCGAGAGAAGTCCCAGGTGTTATCGTTGAGAACAAGGTTTGCAGATTTTCAGATGCTTTTTTTTTTCAACCTACCCTGCTTCGAACATTCTTGCACAATGTTTCGAAGAGCAGTTCCTAGTCCCTTCGAAACATGGTTCATGGAATCCTCTTTCTGAATGCTGATGTCACCATAGGGCTGCAACTGATGAATTCTGTTGCAGGCCTTTGAATCTCCAACTCCAACCATGACTGCAGCGAATATTATGCTTCTCTAAATATCTCGACCACAACACTTCTGCAGATTCCACCTCCATTATGCCATATTTCTGCAAATATATCGACAGACAGATTAATTTTCTCTCATCTAGTGTAATTGCAAGATAACTAATCAGACTCTGGACTATCAGTTTTATTACTTGTATAGTATATAGTTACATGATTGATGCACCCCTTTCCCAAAACACAAGGATCAATAATAGCATTATAAAGAAGGGGAGAGAGGAAAAGGTATAAGTGCCATGAGTAAGAGAGACGTTGAGAAAGAAAGATGGGCGAGTGAATTTGAGTATTTACCTGTAAAATTGACATGACATTCCACAAGCCGATGTTGCTCTAACCACTGACAGTACCGCGTCGGATTGTTCTTTTTCTTTCAAGCCCCAGTTGTTCGGCAGGTCAGGCAATGGCGGCTCATCTTCAGAAGCTTCTGTTGTTTTGGCAACCACTGTCTGGACAGTCTTTACAAAGATTTTCTGATGCAGGTTTGGCATGTTCAGGTTTTCAGAAATTCTATTTAATTTTTAGGGCCTCAGGTCAAAGAGTCTTGAGGCCACGACAACGTCTTTGTTCACCTGGAATGGCTGTGGTCTTGACGCAGCTGTCCTATCACGATCTGATGTACATGTGGACAGGACAGCTTTGTCACAGATGACACCGTAGGCCTCCATAAAAGTTTGCCAAACCTATGCTTTTCTGCTGGTTGATGGTAACTGGAACAAAGCCAGCACGGCATTCAGAACACTGGAACAGAGACATGAAGCTGCATAGCAGATCCAGGTCAACAATCGTTCTTTCCACGTGTGTATTCACAGTGTTTGGATCATTACGGGCTGTTTGAACTGCTTCATGCCGGTAAATTTTCTTTTGAAAAGTGTGTGTTGTCTCTGGCTCGTCTCATCCATGGCTAAGAGCAGTTTCATTCTCCACGCGGTTAACACTGTCACCATTAGGACTACTGACAACACTAACTGTTACACTATTTTCAGAATCAGTTTCAACTGCCCCTTCTATTTCTGGCTCTACCGACCATAGCTGTTGATTCTATCAATGTGCTCTGGCGATTCTGATGTTAGTTTTCCTCTCTGAAACATTCTGTTTCCCCATCTTGGATGTATGTAACACGTGGTAAATCTGATCGTTAGCAAACACAGTAACGCTCTGATAATATTTATGCCGGTGAAAGACTTGCTCTGTTTGCATCCGATTCGGAAGTGGAAAGCAAATAATATGCACGCCCGCGTAAGCATGAATGGACATTTCCACTTAAACCGTGGCACTGCGCATGCTCGTTGCTCATTTGGTCAGTTATAGAAGAACTGACCAAATCTGCGCCTTCAATGTTCTGAGTTTTGCATTTATTTTAATGTTTCTGTTTGTCATGATTGGGGACACCTTTTTAAAAGTAACTTTGGCTGTGACTATTCGTCTTTGGACTTCTGCTGTACATTTTCCAACTGATGTTATTATGTTACCGACTTGTTCTTGACTTGTTTGACTTGTTTCCCGTTACTTTATAGATTGCATGGTGAGGCCTGTGCCTTTATTTAGATAGACATTCTCTGTTTTTTTTTAGATATTTAGTGTCAGGCCTCGTTTTGTTCTTATTTCTGCCACTACATCCAATGTTTTCTGAAGGGTGAGTTCTGATTCCATAATTAATACAACATCATTGGCTTATCTAAGATTGTTGATATTCTATCCGCCCAGCCTTATACCTTTCTTATCTTCAAAGTGTCTTTATAACCATCTCACTATACATATTGAAGAGGTCTGGTGACCTCATATTCTCTCATATATTGGTTGAAAAAGCCGAGGTCACACGAATAGAAAAATAGCTATTACTAAACGGAACACAATATTCGAAAGTAGAAAGGATGACCTTTCCAGCGAGACCAAATATGGCAGGTATCGATAACGCGAAATACACATGGCGAGGTGGTAAATCTGAGCAAAATCAAAGAAATATTTTGATTTCTTGGCCACCAATGGACCGATCTTGCATCCAAAAAGCTTCATTTAGACGAGAAAACACCTGTTTATTTTACCAACACCAAATGTCCGGCATAGAATTCTAGACATATCAAGGAGTCGATAAAAATCGATAATTTTTTTTAATGTTTTGGTCATTTCAGGTTTTCCCTTTAATATAACAAATGCAGTGCGTTCCTGGTATGATCAAGGCGGGCTATTGAACCGCTCTACAAAGATTTGCTCGCAAGGCTGTGATGACTTTCAACAGGTAGGAACGTTCATAAAAATTCTTTGGGGAAAAAAAAGGTATTTTGACTACGATGCCCTCAAGTGCAATTTTTTTCTGTGGCAGCTGGACACAGATAAGAAGTTCGTAAAAAGTCTGTGGAAGAAAATCTTTGCATATTTCTACTCTATCATTCTGCTGTGCTCAATCTATTGTCTTGCCTCTTCCTGACACAATATGGTCGTTATCATGTGGACGTGCTTTCTCCAGCTCATAGTCTCACGTTTGAAACGAACAAATCAAAACGATCTATGCAATAAATTCTCAAACAACCAAAATAGAATCGGCTGCCCCGGGTTTTGGTCATTCAGAACCTTCATCAGGCTAGGAGAAACTGGATAGAAATGGAAAGCTAAGATACTTTTAAATGTGTCACCATTAACACGGTCACGACTCGTTTTACATCACCCTACCAAGATGTGAGTTAATTATAATCTGCACAGTGGCCAGAAATACAAGCCAGCACACCAACAATCATCGCTTGCTCTCTTGTTTTACTAAACGAAGTGCCTTAGATAATTTTGATTCATCGCTCAAGTTTGATTTCCCAAGAATGATAATGGACATTATTATAAAACAGGTTTTTCATGTGTACCTTATTTTCCCCTGTCCCTGCCATAGCTTGCCTCGCCTGAGAGCTCTAAGGTAGGCTGCGCTGTCACAAATAATTGTTCTCACTCGTATGTGTATCCTCCAAAATATGATGAGACACTCTTCATCTGTGACTATGCTCCAGCGTAAGTAGACTTAAATTATATTGAAATATGTGATGGTAAAAGCATCAGAGATGGTGATAGTATATTGAAGTCATGGCTGTTGACGTCATGGGTGTTGTATTTAATTTTACTGGTGTCAACAGTAAAGAAAAAAAGACATACCACGGAAGGCCGTGAGTTGTTTACTTGTCAGGGCCATGAGAAACTGACTGGTGGCCTTGAACGGTCCCGCGAATTATTGTGTGTGAGTGAGTACTTGTAAAGTTAAATGTTAGATTCACACTGGGTTTTGATGCTCGTGATTAGAAGTAATGGAGTAGGGGTGAGATAAGGTGGGGATTGCCGGCATTGCTAGGTATGACTAGACGGTTATGCACGTTAACTGATTAGTGTGGATAGTGCAGAGATTAATACACCAAGATGGAGGTCGGCCAATTAGATTGCCGAACGGATTTTGCAGCCGAGTAACCCCGCTGGGTAGTTGGACTAGTATAAAAGAACATGTAACATTGAAATTCATTAAGTGCAGACGAGAAGCCAAGCATGGTTCCCGTGAAGTATCTCCGGTTGGCCAGTATCTAAACTGTGTTGCACGAAGACGAGCAGTCCATTATCATCGGACTGACATAGCATATAGCGAGAGAACTGATAGAAACCTCAGAGAGAGCTATAGACAGAAAGGTCTGTGTAACGAAATGCCGCGTAATGACCGTCCCCCCTGCCCGTTCGATCGGTCCACCTTCCTGATCTATTGTTCGAAGTTATGTCTCAGGCTACCTGCGGGTAGAGCAATTATCTCTGACCTGTCCACCTAATACCCCAGCGTCCGAGTTTGGCCACCGTAGAATCTTTGTGCACGTTTTTATGGCTCACGAATTTGAGCTAGGTAGAACCTCCCAGTTTTCCCCTCTGTAATTTTCTGTAATTTTGAGTTTCTGTATATATTCCAGAGCAAATCTGGAGTCGTCAGTCCGCTTGCGATAGACTCACTGCGAGGTCCTGCTCGTGCGAAGCAGTGTACCTGCCTGTTAATAGTTCTTATTGTAGAATTCAGGCGTATATTAACAGTGCCTAGTAAGGCCTGTATTAAAGTTAGCTCGTGTGGATCGAGGTCCTGCTCACGTAGAGTGGTGTACCTGTCTGTCGTTCTTATTGTAGGACACAGACGTATATTAACATAGCCTATTCGGTGTGTTTGCATAGAGCGTTTATGACTTTCAAGTTCGCGTAGGGCTTAGTCACAGTAAGTTACTGTATTTTTTGCTTTGTCAAAGCATGAAATAAGCTCAGTTAGAGCGGCGTGTGAGTCTAAGCTTAAAGTTAAAGTTAGCTCATGTACGCGGTGCATATATTGCACATATCTTAAGTTCTTAAGGAACTCGTTAATGTCCAGTGTTGTACTCGCTTCTTGTGGCAGTGTTAGACCTGTAAGTCTCAGCGTGACCAGGCAGGCTTCTGTCCGTGTGTAGAGCATTGCCTGCATCTGCGCTTTGTGACAGTCTGGGTGGACTGACCTAAAGAGTCCACACTACGCTGCCCTGATTTTCACGCCTACGAGCCAGTAGGTATGAATAACGGTAATTTGTATTATTCACTCATAGTCATTGAGATGAGAGAAAACCACAGCTTGGACTCGACGAACGAGCGTCCTTTATCTTAAAACTATCTCCACAATACGATTGAAGAATTATTGCACGTTGTTAATGAAATGAATAGTGATTGAGTGATTGCATATATATATTTATACAAGCTGCTTAAATACCTACAAGCCAATTTGTGCTTCTGTAGGTTTTGAAAACGTACTGGGCCATCCCGGCTTTCACAGTGTTCTTATATACCACTGTAATATTGATTGCAGTAAATTAGATAGATTAGGATAAGTCAGTAAGTGGAATCATTGCTTTGAACATACCTCTATTGTGATTTCTTTCGTATATTTATATTTTATGTAATATTACGGCCCGGCCGGCCTGACAAACATATACTTTTGTTTATTTAATAATTTCTTGTGTGCTTGTGTCCGAGTGTGAGTTTAACTGCATCTTGTGCAGTCATTACATCCCCAAAACTTAACTCTGCTCGTGACAACTGGGTGTTCCTAAAGCTTGTATCCATAAGCAAAAAGGTATCCTAACATTTTACATGCTGTAAATGCTCAGATTGACAGCCTCTGTTCAAGTCTGTGTTTATGGAGGATCACTGACCTTGACATAAAATATGCACATCTCTTTTTCCTGTTTCTGTTCAGCTTGCACGTGTTTAGGTGTTGTTGTTTCTGTGGTCTTCTAGGCTTTCTTTGGCCTCAAAAGGGCTCAGCTTAGAGTGTTGTCTTTGTCCTCGTCCTTGATCTGACCTTTGTTCCTTCGTTCTTTCTTCCTTTCTTTTACTCTTGTGGCACAAAATGGTTCTCCTTTTTCTTTCTTTTGGTTTCTATTAGGCTGAAGCCGAGATATAGGTAGAGAGAACTTGAGAGACAGACTCCTCTACTTTGGGAGATTAGTGTGGAATAACGGTCACATTGTTCAAGGAAAAAGGAAGACGACAGACAGAATGTAACAGAATGATAGGTGAAAAGGACAACGTTCCCGTACCCCCCCCCCCCCCGGCCAACCACCATCATAGTGGGAAATGATGGAAGACAGAGCTTAGGTGTGGAAAACACTTTGTGCTAGCTGGTGTTCTTAATAATGTTTTATCAAATCTTTGGCTTTAGGTTTACAGTCTTGGAAGCGTGGGAAGAGAAATGTTTGTCAGACTGATAACAAATTCATTGCAGCAGTAGAAGATTATGGGCATGCTGGTATGAAACCCATTAAAATGGGTTTAATCGCTTTGTAATATGAAATATCAAGTTTGCAACGCAGAGTCAAATGAGGAGAGAATAATTCCCTGATTAACTGTCAAGATTCACTTCGCAACTGAGAATTTGTTCACTGAATGCACCCATCGTGGTTTCCCCGTCGTGTCATGTGGCGTAAACCTCTCGTGAGTTAAGGGTTTAACCTTGTCCGCATTTTATGGGTTTTTCCCAGGCCGGGCCTAACTGTACGGTATGCCGTAGCTTGTATGGTCCGCAACCTTAATTCACTTCATCATGCTAAATTTGAGAAAAGATGTGTTCATACCCATTAGTAACAAAGTGGTTTTCTAGTAATTTTCTATTACAGATGAAAATAGATTTTTGTTTGATATGCAGGACTGTTTAACTTGTGAATATCAAGCTGTTTGTCTCTGTTTGCCTGCACCGCTGTCTGATATTGACCCTTCCATTTCTACGCGGTGACTGACGGACGATTCTTGCAGGGTGTTCTTCTGTCCAGCCGTTCTGCTATATTTTGTCCACGTCTTCCTTCTTCCTAGCACAGTATAGCCGTTATCGTGTCAACGTGCTTTCTTCAAACTTGAACTCATACTTCATTTGCACATTTCATCAGAGCAATCATAGGGGAGAATTGGAAGGGTTGGAAAGATAGAGTTCCTTGTTCTGGTTGTGTAGGAGAGTGGAAAAATTCCTGTGTTGACGGTTTGTGTAGTAAGTAACACTGTGCTTGTGGTGTAGTAAGTAACAGTGTACTTGTGGTGTAGTAAGTAACACTGTACTTGTGGTGTAGTAAGTAACAGTGTACTTGTGGTGTAGTAAGTAACACTGCATTTGTGGTGTCGTAAGTAACACTGTACTTGTGGTGTAGTAAATAACACTATACTTGTGGTGTAGTAAGTAACACTGTACTTGTGGTGTAGTAAGTAACACGGTACTTGTGGTGTAGTAAGTAACATGCATTTGTAGTGAATAAGTAACATTGTACCTATGCCCAAGGATTGAACATGAGGAATTTAACATCAAAAAGTACAAAGTAGTACCAAAATACCTGATAAGCGATTTGTTATCCTCAAAAATAAGAAGGGAAAGCTCTACGCTATTGGTGGCCAAAGGAAATGTAACAGAGAATATTAAGCTTATGTAACCTGACAAGACAGTCAGTACAAAATAATTATGTCTTTCCGCTTCTTTCAGAATTTTACAGTACATGTATTTTGTCAAGGCACTACTTTGTAAAATCATCCAAATTCCTGCGCAAACAAGGAAACAAAAAATGTATGTATTGGGCAAGAAATACGTACCAGATGTGCCAAGGAAAGAAAAAAAACGCACACACACACACAAGCACATGGTAAAACAGGCCAGCTCCCTCAAAAAAAACAAAAACGAAACGCCCATTTATAAATTTAAGAGCTTGAATTATTTGCTTCGTCACCACCTTTTTTCACCCAACTGTATATTTTCGGGGGGGGGGGGGTGGGGGGTTGGGGAGCGGTTGATAATTTAAACGTGTATGTTTATTAAGATAAAAGTGGAATCAGTTCCAAAAGAGCAGGGAGGGTGATGGGGGGGAGAGGGGGAGAAGGCGGCAGTGAAGTTTCCGTCAGATCTTACACACACGCGCGCAATAGAAGCGGAATCGCCTATGGGGGCGTGGAGAACCACTGAAAGATGGTACTATGCTTGCTGATCAATGTAAAATTATTTTCTGACATGGACCTGGAATGCATCCTGTCCTTTCTGAGAAAGGCTAAGAAAACTTGAAGTAAAAAATTTTATACGCATTTACAAAACTCTTTTCAGATCAAGAACTTCTGATATGATTAAATCTATACGAAACTGTTTAATTCTATTTGTGAAATTTAGAAGCTCTTAACACCAAACATGATAAATTACCCAAATACACCGTGAACATGGCAATGGTCGTTATCGTGCCGACGTGCTGTAAAAGACAAACTCAAGCAAATGTCGATCTAATATTTTAAAGTATATTTTATTTTTTTCCACCTTTTCAGGCAAAACAGAAAAAAGATCAGAAACAACAGGTAAAACAATCAATCCCAAAGTGCCATTGTGTCTGTCCTTTACAACAGGTTCATGAGAACAGTTTGGTGTAGGACATGACCCGGTTAAGAGGCAACGTTAAAACAGAACGAGATGGTTTATCCTATCATGCCTTATCTCTTTAAGGATATCATTAATGTTGTGGCCCACTTGCTATGACACTTCATTGTCACTGTAGTCCTCAAGTCTTGCACTGCACTAAACAATGTCTGTTGAATGTCAAGTAACGTTGTATTGGAAGTTATTTGAATTACTTCTAGTTCTAGGTGTATAAAATGTTCATGGATGAAGACATCTCTTCATTAAATCGTTATTAAATTATCAAGTTCGGACCAACCCAAGCCAAATTAGAGTTTACAACACAAAGATGTCCAGTAAATAGGAATGAACATTGTCCCGAGGCGTATATCCGTCCGAGTTTGACTGTGTAGAAACGTGAACCCTAAAGTTAGTGGTGTACAGAGTCTAGTTTGTTTTGCCTCGGTTTGGATTCAGACTTGAACTTCCCTTGATTCACCTAATGAGACAGACATTATGTCAGTGTCAATAGTGTGTGAGGTCCCGTTTATCTCCATAGTCTATACATCTCACACTAAACGAGAGACAAAACACACGTGACCCAGTGCGCTGCTAGACTAGAACTACTCCATTTTTTATCCTTTGTCAAAAGCCTATTGTCTATTTTACTTTTTCAGTTAGTGGCTCCCAGAAAACCACTGCACATATGGTCTCTGCTGTCATTTTGCTTGCCGCCATATCTAATCAATGTACTATGTGACCGAGCTCCCATTTCAAACAACGAATATCTGTCATAATCAGGTAAAACTTTAAAAAAATATACTAAAAACCTACTAATCGAAAAGAACAAAAATTTCAGACTGGGCAATTATAATAATATCTTTAATTTTTTAATTTTTTTTTTTTTTTATCGTCTTTAAACGAGCAATGCTTGAAAATTGAATGAATTGTCCAGCCATTTTCATTCCTTAAAGAAAAGAATGTACCGAACCAATTTAGTACTCCAAGTTAACTTTTCGTTTTTTACGCATGGGTGTAAATGACAGTAATCTGCCCCCGAAGGATTTTACTATCTGCACCATGTAAATTATTTTTTTTTTCCTTCTTAAACCCCAGGCCGTTAAACTGTGCGAAAAATAAAAGAAATACCGATTTTGCATAGATTTTGTGTCCTTTATAAATTCATGGCTGTTGGTTGGTGAATGCTTTTGGTGGAGCCTCTTCCTTTCCTACCAAACTTCTGTATCTATCATCTTGCTTCTTTATAACACAATAATGTTGACGTTCTTTCTGTAACCTCAAACTTAAGTTCAAACTAAAATCACATTTTCCATACACCCAATTTATGTAACCACACAAAAACAGTATAAATGTTCATTCAGATAACGGTTACTGCCAGGGAGGCACAATTTAAATAAACGTTATCATTCTATCAAGAGACAGTAAGTTACATGTGATTCATCTCGAATATGGATCAACAGCTTGGAGTTTTGCCTCCAACTCGGCCCTTCAGATGTTGGATAAAGTTCAGAACTAGGCTCTGCGGATTATCACAGGAGCAATGAAGTCAACACCCATTGTGGAGATGGAGAAGACCACCAGGTACCAACACTTGCAGAACGTAGAGAAACCAGGGTGGCTATCCAGGCAGAGAAATTCAACAGCATAGAGAATCGCCCAACGAAAGAGAAGCTAGGAGGCCCGGCAAGAGGAAGGCTGAAACGTACAAGCTTTATTCAAAAGGCAAAGCGAATAAGAAGACAGCTATTACACCTTCCCCAGATTGCCCACCCACTGACCTCTGTACCTGAACAGACCCCTTGGATGGAGGAGACGGAGACCTGGGTTCAGATACACACAGATGTTGATGGTGTCTTCAACAAGGGAGAACAAAATGAAGTGGAAAGAAGAACTGCTGTACTTAGCCTACTTGATGACAAGTATCCAAGTGAATCATGGGTTCGAGTCTACACAGATGGCTCCGCTGAGAATGCTGTAACAAACGGAGGCGCTGGAGTGTAGAGTATCCAGACTCAACAAGAACAGCAATGAGCATGCCAACCGCAACCTTCTGCAATAATTACGTATCAGGAGCAAAAGCCCTCATGACAGCTGCCACAGAGCTTCAACTAGAGGGCAGCAACATTGTCTTCCTCACAGATGCAAGATTAGTCTAGGAGGCCCTTCAAGCTAGCAAGCTTAACGACCTGAAGAAATGTTTTACGCATGGAATGCTTGGAAATCGAAGCAGGATAGTCCTACAGTGGATACCATTACATTGTGGAGTGCCAGGCAATGAGAAGGCAGAGCAAACGGCCAACGAGGGTTCCGGCCTGGAGCAGCTACAGTGCCTCTTAAACTATTATGAGAAGAAAAACCTCATCAAAAACAACAGACGGCAGCAAATATACCAACATGATAAACATCATCTCCTGAACAGAGAGGATCAAGTGATATTGTTCAGACTAAGAGCTGGTCACAACAGGCTCCACCACCATAATTATGTTCACCAAGTTTAGAATAGGAACATCTGCCATAAGTGAGTGCAGCCAGTCTCCTCAAAACATATTGCAGAACTGCACACTCTTCTCAGCACTACGAGAAACATATTGGCCCAAACCCACTGATCTAAATGTCAAACTCTATGGTGCTCTGTCAGAACTGCCTAAAGCCGTAGACTTTCTTAAAAGAACAAATCTGCAGATTTAGATTGGTGAACGAAAAAAGGAGATCAAGTTTGGACCAGTCCAAGCCATATTAAAGTTTACAGCATACATACAAATGTGGAGTAAATGAGCATGACAATTGCCCCGGGCGTATTCCCTATATGTTTGACTGTATTACTGTTAGGAAAGTGAATCATAAAGCTTTTGGGAGTTTATTTTGCGTCGGTTTGGATTCAGATTTGAACTTTCCTCGAGTCACCTAATGAGACATATCAATGTCGCTAGTGTGTGAGGTCCCGTTTGTCTCCATAGTTTACATCTCACATTAAATCAGAGACAAAACAGATGTGACCCAGTTTGCTACTAGACTAGAATTTGCTCCATAATTTTACCCTTTGTCAAAAACCCATTGTCTATTTTACTTTTTCAGAGTTTCAGGCGGTGTTAGCAAGCGGGGCCCAGAAAACGACTGCACATGTGGTCTTTGCTGTCATTTTGCTTGCCGCCACACATAGCCTATGCACTGTGTGACCTAGTTCCCATTACAAGTCAACAAATTGGTCACAATATGGTTAAACTTGGAAGAAACGTGTCAAGTGAAAAAGAACAAAAATTTCAAACTGAGCAGTGATAGTAACAATTAACATCTCGAAATTTTTTATTTTTTTTAAAATCGTCTTTAAACGAGCCTTGCTTGAAAAATTGAATGAATTATCCGGTCATTTTCATTTGTAAAAGAAAAGAATGTCCCGAACCAATTTAGTACTCCAAATTAACTTTTGTTTTCTCATGGATGTGAATTACGATAGTCGCCTGCACCCGAAGGCTGACACTTTGGTATCTGCACCATGTATATTACTTTACTTTTTTGTTCCTACTTCAACATCAGGCCGTTAAATTGTGTGAAAAATAAAACAAAGGCCTATTTTGCATAGATCTAAATGCGTATTTCATAAATTCATGGCGGTTGGCTGGTGAGTGCATCTGGTGGGGCCTCTTTCTTTCCTACATACTTCTGTGTGTTGTCTGTTGCCGTGCTTCTTTCTAACACAATATGGCCGTTATCGTGTTGAGTTGCGTTCTACAAACTCAAACTTTCGCTCAAACTTAAATATATTTTCCATCCACTCACTTCATTCTAACAAGAGATTGTAAGTTACAAGTGATGGAAAGCGAAAAGCATAGCCATGAGTCATATTTCATTTTGAAGTCTTCATCATATAGCCTTGGGGCGCGAAACGACGTGCCGCCAAAAACATTTATCATATGTCAAAACAGATGCCTGAAACTTTGGAGAAAAGAGCATGAAATTAAATACTAAAATAGGCCATAAGTTTAATGTCTTTACGTGTCCTATAATAATAATTTATTTGGCATCCTACAAGTACAACGCATGATCTTTGTCTAAATTGCACCTGTTCACCTTGAATGACAATACCTCCTTTGGTTTATGCAGATAATCAGTCAGTTCAATGGCTTAAAAAACTATAATTTTGTTAGCAGAAAGGGCTTTGCATATCAATTCGTAAAAACGAAGATAAAAGCCAGGATTTTTAGCCTCTTACACTTAGTAGATCAGATTTAATAAGAACAAACAATTAAAAGTAACAAGAAGAGTGCGGTGCAAATGCCAAGGGCAGCAATCCTCCCTAAATAAAAATGATCGACGGCAGTAGGTCATATTTTATCAAGAACTGCTGAAACAAAGTGGTATTGATTTAGTCTGCCTCGGATTCTCGGAAACATTCAACTGTGGTTGAGTTTTTACTTATAATAAATATACAGCACTGACTACACAATAATTACTACAGTCTTAATCTACAGCAAACTACTTTAAGATCCCCAAACAAAGAAAAAAAAAACATTGCGTACTGACTGAAGCACTCAGCAGCCACATCAACTGTGTCAAAGTCACAGAACTAGGAAGTTCATAAAAGTGATAATTTACGACCCAATTTCCCATCCTAATTGAGTAAGTCCCTACATCCACAATCGCCATGACTTTATATTTTATAATCTGCAACCGAGATAAGTTAAGATAAGATAAGATAAGATAAGAATCACTTTATGATCCCTTAGGGGAAATTCTTTTTCTCAGGGCGTTTAACAGCACACCGTGGTACACATAATTATCTTATTCTTACGCATCATTACATAAACAAACTCAATAAATCAATAACAGACACACATGAAATGATATGGCCAAGAACCTTAGTGAAATGTGGCACACACTAAGTTAAAATAGCTGGCTGATGCTGTCATGATCTCATTTTGGGGATCCAGTGAATAGTGTTAGGGTGATCCGACCCTTAGAATAAAAAGGTGGGCTTTTATAGGTTAGTGGACTCACGCCCTAAGGCGGTGAGTTTTGCAAGCAGTGCACGGGGCACGCGAACCCGGCATGATTTCGGAAAGTGAGACAAGAAACTTTCACGGGGTTTGGCTGGAGGTATATAAGCTTAAGTCGCCATTGTTTAAGCAGAGAACGGCTGTGGAAATCATTCGATCCAGTGAGGTTCCTCTCGGCTCGAGCTCCAGGGCCTGACAATAGGAGTCGAGCACAGACAGAATAGATACAAGTGAAGTCAAAGTGGAGTGACCGTGTCGTCATCCAGAGAATTGATAAACGCCTCGTCGCACTAGGCCAAAAGTGCGAACCGTGTCCTTGGCTACGAGCGTATAATGGTAGGCAATCCATAAGTACAATACCGTACCACACAACACTCAGACTCGCTAGGAATCCATGATCCGAACTTACATCTATCGCTCATTGCGCCCATCTCTATACACAGTAATCAATGACTTTCACATTCCTCACATATAACTTATTTACATCATGGTCCTAGGAGAATATAGTACAATTATCATAATTATCAATCACAGTTCAACCTACCAGTCATCACTGGAAAACACACAACAATCTCCCGACTGCTTTCCCACGTCTGTCCACTTGGACCTCTTAACTTGCAGTGACTTTTCACTACACAAGATTTACCTGCGTGTCAGGTCAATGTGTTTTAGTTAGGGAAGCATATTGTGTGCACTGTTAATTTTGTTAATTTAGTTAATTTATCAGTGTGTGTGTATATATGTGTGTGTGCGCGCGATGTATCATACTTTCTGCTTCTGTAACTGTATTGTTATGTATTCAATGATCAAAACAAATTTCCTTGTACAAGGACGAATAAAATTTATCTTATCTTATCTTATCTTATCTTATCTTATCTTATCTTATTAATAGATCTAGATCTAGATCTAATATCTTTATCTCACTCCATTGAATTTATATGGAAGAAAAAACATTCATTTTCTTCAGCTCGAGCTTGGATGACTTCACATCACCCATAATATTCTAGTTCAGGTGAATTCTGTGTGACAAGCCATACTATTTCAGATTATATCCACCCAGATAATTGACTTACTCTTGTCACCAGAATAAGTAAATTAGATCTAGATCTAGTTTATGTCACCACGGTTTTCATTTGAACTGTATTGTAAGTATAGACTTCTGTATCAGCACATGCATGCTATGTATTTCTTATATTCTGATCTTGAAATGATCGGATGAAAATCAAAAGCTGTGGGGCTTAATAACTTAATAATGATTTTTATAATTAGTGTTAGAATGTGATAGAGTGAGAAAAAAAAGTTACGAATAATAATCTTCTTTTTTCACTTTCTATATCCAAGGATAATCTATTCAGTATTCTTTTTTTTTTCTTCCAGAGAGGAGTGAACTTTGTCAGGAGTGGATAGCTATGTTTGCTGCAGCTAACATCCCATTATCCAAGGCTGACCATCCTGCTGTTAGGGAATTTGTGCAGAAGGGAGTGGTTAATGGTGGCTCATTGTTTTGTAAAGCACGCAGAGCCCATGCAGTAGGGGGTGGGCGCTATATGAATAATATAATAAATTGTATTTTTGTTCATTCATGAGCGCAATTGTTTGTGCAATTTTTGCTGTCTTTTTGCATGCAATTTTTGCCATTCAGAATGGATTTTTTAAAATTTCAAAATGCAATTTTTCCGCGGGGCCAGAATTAGCCAACCCAAAAACTGTTTAATTTGCGAACCCATTTAATCTATCGATATCATGTTATCGATATTTAACCTCTTCCGTTCGCCAGACGAATATTTCAATTTTAATAGGAATATTCATCTGTTCCCCCGCTCACCATGGGGAGGTGGAAGTAGGATTTTGAGCAGGATAGTGGCTTCATGTTGTAAATAATGTATTGTGAAGGTAAAACTCTGCTAGGTAAATATCTTGTAGACATAAAACTCTGTTAAAGTATATACATAGTAAAATCTGCTGGGTCATTATGTACAAAAATATACAAACTTGTTGCAGGCAGGCTGGTGATTCACATGTTTTCCAAATACTTTTTCTGAGAAATTTGGCCGCATCTGTACTCATTGGCATGCTTCTTTAGCCACTCAAGTTTCTTTATTTCTCTGGATGAAGGCTTGTATCTGGCTTGTCCAGTTTGTCGCATCTTAAATGTACTTTCAAAAATATACCCATCAAGCAGTCAAGGAATTCAAAAATTGATGGATGTGATGTATAAAACATGCTATTTAGCTGTTTGTGGAAAGATTCACAGCCGTTTGTTGTTCGTTTTTGAGTTCATTTTGTTTTCGGCCCATAGCGAAGAAGGAAACGTAGATGAGTCATCAATATAGTGTTGAAGCAGATAGTCCAAATATTTTTCCACTCTGTCATCTTGTGGAGCACCGGAAATAATTTCAAAGCCAAAACAATCTGGAACCTCGGTGCTCTCCAAAAAAGGCAAACCAAATGTGAGTTTAAGAAATTGTGCAATGGATGACTCCGGATCTTTATACAGCTGAGACAGTCCAAAATCTTGAATTTTATGCCACCAGCTCTGTTTTAAAATGGAAAAGGCATCCTTTGAGTGTCACTTGTGGTAAGTTTTCTCTTGCAGCATCGTGAGCAGCTCGTTCGAAGTCGAGGTGTAATAATTATTGTTTACCCGCCAAGGAGACGTCATTATCGCATAGAGATGCATTATCGTCACACAGAGATGCGAATCTTTCAAACAACTCTAGGCTTAGTACGTTCCCTTTGATTTTGATGGCAATATAAAGAAGCAAACTGACACATTGTCCATTTTTGTAGGCTATGATGGTGTATACTTGATAAAACAACTTTGGACAGCTTTTAAATGTACCGTCTGCAAATACTGAAATAGATGCTCCACTTCATTTAAAAACTTGATTGCCTCTGTTGTATTAAATGCATGCTATGGCACTTTCTTCCTTGGTCTCAATGATGGCGCCATGTTTTGTGCCCATTAATTGCGAAAGTGCTACAGTGGATTCCTCCCGGGACTTTGGAAAATTTGCAATGTGTTGTTTACGTTGTCGCCAAATCGCATGTCGTGCACTTTGAATTCCACCTTGTCCGATCTCTTTGGCTTCCAATTGTTCTGCTTCTTTCATTATTATCTTTCGTGGTCTTTCGGTTAAATCTTCACCAGCCTTTCTTTTACAGGAATGTCTCAGCAACTGTCTCTTCATCTTTTCCGTATCTTTTTCGTGATTGTGTTGTGTGTCGCCGTGTAATTTTTCTGTGACTTTAAGATCCGTCGTTATTCTGCCACTGCAATCTTTTCTGCAACAACGCCACCTTGTTGATGCTTTAGTCTGTTTTTTTTTTAGTAGTCTATACATGAAGCCATCAAACAGCACGGCAGGCTTGCCTCTGTTTGTTTGTACTTTTTTTGATGCATGTAATGAATCCATCGTTTTCAAAAGCCTAGCTTCTGCAACAAATGACCACTTTACAACAGGCCCCACCTTTTATACTCTTGTTTCTGCTCGTCAAATTGCATGTCAAAATGCACATAAGTTTATTTGCACGTGTTGTTACACATTTTTTACTGTTTGTTAAAGTGCAGGCATCTTTCATATTTTCTCCAATTAAGCAAGGGTCTCTTCAGTTATTAGAAGTTATTCATTACTTTTATTTCAGTGTGTGTGTGTGAGTGTGTGTGTGTGTGCGTGTGTGTGGGGGGGGGAGGAGGGAGGTATGAGAGAGAGAGAGACAGATAGAAAGAAAGAGAGAGCGAGCGAGAGACACATACAGACAAACAGACACAGATAGATAGAAAGATAGATAGGTCGATATATAGAGAGAGAGAGAGATACAGACAGACAAACAGATATAGATAGATAGAAAGATAAATAGATAGATAGTTCGAGAGAGAGAGAGAGAGAGAGAGAGAGAGAGAAGGGGGGGGGGAGTACATTACGTGTTATGTTTCTTTTTCTAAGTTATATTTTATATCGACTGTTTCGATTATTCTTGATTTAGTTCGATATGTATCGAATTGAGGGTTCGCAAATTAAATATACCCGTTTCCCAGCACAGGGGAAGGACATGGCTGTTAGTGAAAAATTGAAAATTGGCGTGAAGGCTTTTGATAGTTGTTGTGAACACATTTTCACAGTCTCACTCTTACAGTTAATCAACACTTTATACCATCATGAACACAACTCTTGTTGACATTAATTGTAACGTGAACTGTTTTACGAGGTCTTGTTCATTGACAATAATGAAATCTTCATTGACAAAATCATTTTAAAAAAGAATGGTTCAAATCACATACAATCAGAGAAGAAATCATGAACGTCAAAACGGAAATAATAAAAATTCAGATCAGTTACATCTACATCAGCATTTGGTACGTCAATTCGTGTTCATTTTGGTGAATACCCAACAATTGTTTTCATACAGTCCCCTACATGCCTGGTTTTGTGTGATGTAAATTGCGGCTGTAATTTATTCTTGTACTGACTTCAGCATTAATCTATCTTTTTCTTTAATTTTCTTTGGGTTTCCTCCTTTCTGTCGCGTGAAAAAATGCGACCGAGATCCCAACTTTGGGAACGTGTTTAGCAATGCGTATGCAAATAACAATAATAATATTCTTCGCATTATCGAAAGCTATTCAAATCTGGAGTCATTAACTCGTGCTTACCACTGTATATTTCACTAGTACATGAACATGTCAAACCTCAATAACGGACATAAGACATATAGTAGCAATCAGGAAGGCTAAGCTATGGGCACACAATCATCTACCTAGAATGCCTCGTTGGGGCGAATGACAGATGGTAAAAAAGCATCTTCTGTGTCTTTCTCTGTTTTCTTTGACATGTATTCTATTGCTCCTGGATGGGCTAGAAATTTGATGAAACAAGGAAAGGTAAATGTCATTTCAGATGGAAAAACATTTCTTTACCCAAGCATTTGAGTTCAGTTTATGTTTAAATTATGATTTTGAATTTCTATTTACTTCTCTACGTTCTGTGTAACAGTAACACTAACACAGTAACTTAGCTTATACTTATAGGTATTTTTAAATTGTGATATCAAACCGCCAAATATAAAATAAAACGACAGTTGTTTGTCAAATTTCCCTTACAGCTAAAAGAGAGTTTTGTAAATCAATTCACCTATTCTTTCATACACCCATCCTTTGGTCCGATCACCAGTCCATCAGTTACTTTATCTATCCTGAAGGAAAGCTAGATCTAGCACTACCCGTATACTGCAAACCAAAAAAGACCATTTGGACCCCAAAACTTATCGTCCCATAGCCCTCACCAGCTGCCTCTGCAAGCTGGTGAAACACTGAAAGGAATGGTAACAAAACATTCGAATTGCGTCTTAGAAAGCAGCCAGTTCCTCTCTTTATCTCAATTTTATTATAGTTTCCGTTGCAAGCCCTCCATAACAGATATTCTCGTCCGTTTGGAGACTTTCGTCCTGAAAGCTACCGTCTCTGAATAACATGCAGTTGCAATGGGGCAACCTAACAGTCTTTGTACAATACTTCCCCAGTAACCTCTTATTCACGGTGAGAGTAAACTTGAGGGGGGGGGGCATTCTGTCTCCCATCCTGTTTGATATTAAAAGTAATTCAATTAGAGAAACACGTCTGCAAAGTGTTGTCTGCTAAATAGATGACAATGTAATTTGCTGAAATATTATAAAACCCACAGAAAAACGAGGGGCGGGGGTGGGGGGGGGGGGTCCCCACAGGGCTATAACTTGTATAAGCAATGTCAACATTGGGCAAAAAGAAAAGGCCCGCTTAATCGCAGTCGTCTGCGAATGAGATCAGAATTTTATTCGCAGATGGATTTTGGTTTGTGATTTTTATTTAGGAAGAGCTCCTTAAAATGGCGTTCGGTCGAGCTATCGATGAAACTTTCACCAAAACATTTTTGACGCAGACAGTTGTCTATGGGACACAAAATCGCCCAAGTAAGATAACAAGAAGGCTGTCACAAATCCCAGACTGGGAGATGTAATAAGTATGACAGGACAACAATCACGAACAAACAAGTTTAACACTTAACAGAACAACCCATCAGACTCACACATTTATTAAACTAATTATACATATAATAGCGCAATTACATACATTATATTATTGAAATGCACTGCCGTACAACGGCCTTATTCTCACACACACTCTCCCTCGGATCCACAATCCGGTAGTTACTCCTAAAGGCACTTCGGCCTCAGCCTCTCCCCTCAGGGTCTTAATAGCACATTAATAATTTACTGGCACCGCCGTCTCTCAATATCACCTTCCTATTGTCATACAACTTATCAGTTCACTTGCCCATCATCATGGCAATAATATAGTATCTCATTCACTCTCATATCTACGTCCCTGTCCGTGGCCCGACTGCCACGACTTTATGTGCCTCTACTGTCCTACACCGACAGTCTCACTTCTGGCCTATGTACGGCCTCCGGCCCTATGCTGGCCTATCACTTGTGCTCATCGAGGTGGCTCTTCGGCCCGTCCCCGACACCTACAAGAATAATATTACATTGGTATAATACCCTACCATTTCTATTCACTCCACCTCTCCTTACAACCCATGAAACGTACACACACTAGTTCACCTTTCACTCACCACACATCTTACGGTAACACACCTCCATCGGAGTACACACTACTCACTCGCGCTACAAATCCATGAACTCACTTTCATCTATCGCTCGTGGCGCACATTGCTATATTCAATATCAAGGACTTCCACATTCCTCACATATACTTATTCACATCATGGTAATAGACGAATATAATATAATACATCAATCATAATAATCAATCAACGTTCTACATACCAGTCATAACTGGAAAGACTCTCACTAGTCTTCTCGACTGCTTCCCTTTAAGTCCGCCCGATGGGCTCTCTTTCACAGGTCCGATCCGTAGGACCTAACTTGCAGTGATAGTAATACGGCGCTTTCGCCTCATTCAGACTTCCACACCACTCATACACGCACGCTTTTCCCACTTGTCTGCATGAGTTATTTTTACTCTTCCCCTTTCACGTCTTTTCCTATCCGTCTGTCGTGAGCTCTTCTTATTCTACACCCGCTCTGTAGCAATCCCCTTAATTGCACTCACTCCACTCGTGACATCATCCCCCACCCCAAAAAAATTAATGCAATTAATTTCAAATCGCATCAAGATGACTGTCAACGAGTGAGCGTGAGCAATACCTACACTAAAAAAACTGACCTAGCAGTTCCCCTAGTATATACAATACCGACATCAGGGGAAAATATGGGGATCAATATGGCCTGCAATATGCATATATGTGTCACATCATGAATAGCTAACTAATCACAATACTTAATACAGAATCAAAAAACCACTCAACCTATCAACCATTCTTCATATCATATTTATAATGTCAATATTTTAAAGTCGACTCATTCACACAGATCCTGTCAATGTTCCTGTCCTCCGATGTATAAGCTCCTGAACACTTCCCCTAGGCTCGACTAAGGTAGTCGGCGATATGATTGCTGGTTCCTGGAATTGGTTGAATAACGAAGGTATACGGCTGCAAAGCCAATGCCCATCTAGACAAGCGTGGGCTGGACGAACGATTCTTCGACAAAAATGTCAGTGGCTTGTGTTCTGTCTGGATACAAAATTCTCGTCCCATGAGATAACGTCCTAGTTTCTGGACGGACCAGACAATGGCAAGACACTCACGCTCTATCACAGAATACTTTCTTTCTCTCTGCAATAACTTCCTACTGACATAACATACAGGATGGAGACATTCGTTCTTCTCCTGTAGAAGACAAGCGCCGACACCAGAGTCCGACGCATCCGTTCTGAGGATAAAATTAGATCGAAAATCGGGTAATATCAAAATGGGTGACGATGATAATGCTGTCACCAAATTATCAAATGATGTCTGACATTCAGACGTCCACTGGACCTTATCGGGTTGTCCCTTCTTAGTAAGGTCAGTAAGAGAAGATGACAAGGAGGAAAAGTTTGGAATGAACTTTCTGTAATAATTTAAAATTCCCACTAAGCTTCTGACTTGTTTCTTTGTTTTAGGGATTTGCAACCCCACTAACTTGTCAATTTTTGTTTCTTCAGGTCTCTGAACACCTCTACCCACAATATGTCCTAAGAATACTATCTCTGGACATGCCAAATCCATCTTTGCGGGTTTAGCAGTTAACCCAAAATGACGTAATCGTTGAAAAATTACTGTTAGTGTCTGAATATGATCAGACCATGTCGACGTATGGCATGCTATATCGTCAAAGAATGACACGACATTAGGTATGTCCTTCAACACTAGTCTCATTAATCGCGCAAACGTCGCTGGCGCGTTTACCAACCCAAATGGCATGACCTTAAATTGGAATAATCCACTGGGCGTTTGGAACGCCGTGTATTGTTTAGACTCCTCAGTAAGCGGGATTTCCCAATAACCTTTCGTTAAATCTATCTTGGAAAACCACGTGGACCCGGCCAATGAAGCTATTAATTCCTCCTGAAACGGAATAGGCTCCCTATCGCCTACCGTAATAGTGTTCAATCCTCGAAAATCAATACAGAACCGCACCGATCCATCAAGTTTTTTCACGAGGACGATGGGTGATGAATACGGCGATGTTGATGGTTCTATCACATCTAACTTCAACATTGACTCAACTTCCTTTATGACTCTATCTCTCGAAGAAAAAGGCAACGGATACGGTCTAAGAAATACTGGCTTATCCGAAGTCAACTTTATTTGGTGCTGGATCACCGTAGTGCGACCCGGCAAATCCGTAACAACATCCGGAAATGACGCTAACAGGGTCTCAAGTTCCCTACTCCTTGAACTCGTAAGGTCAGGGTTAATTTTTACGTCCCTGTAACCTTGTGTCGCAGTTAACTCCGGCAATTGAATTTGTAACTCTTCCTGCGCCTCGGTGTCGCTTACGTCACAGTCCAACTGGTCTACGACGCCCGTACAAGCGGTAGAGAAGACAGTCTCCTCTGGTCTTGTCTGTGCACACAGATACTGTGGTCTCTCATAAAATCTCTGTAGCATATTAACATGGAAAACCTTACTCGCTCCATCAATGTGGATAGCGTAATCTACCTTTGAAACAACTCGCTCAATAACATAAGGGCCTTTCCATGTCATCAATAACTTATTATGGTCCGTAGGTAACAACAACAGAACCTTGTCTCCTGGCTTAAAAATTCTCAGTTTGGAACCTCTATCTTTATAGTCTTTTGCTCTTTTCGAAGCGATACCAGAAGCTTCTTCTGCTATAGTGCGCGCTGAAGATAATCTTTGTCTTAAATCAACAAGGTCTATCGAAACCTTTTTAAACGGTTCCGAAACCGTGGGGATCTTCTGAAGAGGAGCCTGGGGTGTACGACCCTTATGCGTCGTCTTTTGGCACGCACTGCACGTCTTACAATACAACCCTACATCTCTGTATACTGACGGCCAATAAAAAATTTTCAGAACTCTTTGCTTGGTTCCCGCATTTCCCATGTGATCCGCTAATGGAACATCATGGGCCAGACGCAATACTGTAGCAATCAACGACCGTGGCACGAGGACCTGCTTTTGAACGGAAGCCACTGTGACGTACATACGGAACAGAATGCCCCCCTGGACAAAAAAAGAAGATGACCCGTTCTTATATCTCCTCGTTTTCTCGGTTCGCGCTTCCCCAAAACATGGGTTTAATGATGGGTCCTCCCTTTGTAATCTCGCCAAGCGCTCTGGCGTGATATCTAGGTTGACCGCTGGCGTAGCCAAAGGTCTAATCTTATCTTTATCAACTACTCGTCGACGTGTTTCGACCGCGGCGCAAAAGTCAATACCTTTTGATTGCGACCATGCTTGCACGTTCTCATCGGAAGGGGAAACTACCCGTGATACATTCCCAATGATGAGCTGGGCGCCTGGAAAACAACCAACGACTGCTTCGACTTCCCCGCTAAGGAAAGGTGTATCTATGATTATTCTTGCCATGGGTAATCTCTCAATGGCCCCCGAAAATTGGATGCACGGGACAGTCTCACCTGTAAGCTGTGAATCCCGAATGCAGTCTCTATGCACTCCCACAACGGTAGATCCCGTATCTCGTAAAACCGAGACCGGTTCGTCCCCAACAAACCCCGGATAAACCCTAAGACCACCTCCTGTATGACATGAATTTATAACGGGGATCTTTCTCCCACAAGGTAAAACACCGGAAGATAATAACTTCTCACAACTGGGACACTTAGAATACTGTCCGCCTCCGTTGTCCGATGTAACACACGCAGCCGCATGATGAAATTTATTTGGGGAACATGGACTGGAGCTACTGTCCACGTTCGCCGCTATCCTACCTGCAGGGCAGTTCACGCTGATGTGATCTGCTCTTCCGCAGTTCCAACACTTCGCGGCCCTACACTCGCGCGAAAAGTGACCCACGCGTCCGCAAGTCCAACACTCCGCTCCCTGTGCTGCTCTAGGCCTGGGTCCCCGTGACCCCTCGCGACCGGAACTAGAGTCCCTATGCCGTCGGTCATCGGCAAAGGTCACAAATCGCCCCCGGCCATTGCCGCGACCTAGCCCTCCTGCTCGGTCAAACTTACCGGATCCATATGCCGGTGATTGGTGATAGCCCCTACGCTGCCCCTGGGCTTGCCCGCTATAGGCACCACGCTGACGCGACCTGTCCCTAAGTCCTGCCGGCGACCCCTCGACAACGGCGACGTACCCAGCATCTTGGACGTACGCCCTGGCGACTGGTTTGGACGGATGCGCCGTACGGTATGCCTCCGCCAACTTAGACGCCTCCTGCACCGTCGCGGGTTCGTTCTCTTTCAGGAAAGCCACCAGATCTTTGTGGCACGACGCGTACAGCTGGTCACGGATCATTAAGTCTTTCAGTTTAGCAAAATCCGCGCCCACATGCGCCAAGTCTACCCAGTTCGCGAAATACTCCGTTAGTCTCGCGACGAAGGCAGCAAAGTCCTCCCTGGTGTCTGCACGTGCTCGCCTAAACTGCTCCCGGAAATATTCCTCGGTACGCGCAAATCGGCGAAGCAGCAAAGCCTTCAGCTTATCGTAATCTTGCACGTCTTCGCGCTGTAGCTCTTTAAAGTAGGTTAACGCTCGCCCCTGCAATAGCGATGCCAGGTACGTGGCCCATAATTCCTTATTTTCCCCCCATTGCAATTGTGCGTTCAGTTCGAACCTGTAAAGGAAGGCGTCTATGTCGTCCTTCCGGTCGTCGAACGTAGGGAGCTTAATCCTAACGCCACCTTTATTGTGTACCTGCCGCTCAACTGTTTCTGTTGGCGCATTCTTTTTGATTTCCAACTCGGCGATCTTCACTTGCGCCTCTATCTCCTTTAACTTTAACTCCCTCTCCTGCTGCTGAGCCTCTAACTCCTTTAACTTAAACTCCCTTTCCTGTTCCTGAGTCTTAGCCTCTCTTTCCTGTTGCTTAAACTCCCTTTCCTCTTCTCTCTGTCGCTCTTGAGCCTCTTTTTCTTGTTGACGCTCTCTATCCTTAGCACGCTCATCGCGCAAATCCGCCTGCTGTTCTTTAATCCAGCCGCGTAGCTCTTCTCCCTCCAGGCCAAGTTCCTTACCCAACTTCATTAGTTGTTGGAGTTCCGCCATTTCACAGATTTATGGTTATGGTATGTATACTATGAAGACGGCTACCCTGTCGGTATGATCACTAACAACACGACCAGAGACCTGAGATCACACCAGATATAACCACACCTACTTGTATCAAATACAATTCAGAAGTTTACCTTTACAGCACAACTAATTCTATATTCATAAAATGTACTGCACTATTAATAATAAAAAAGAGTAGAAAAGACAAGAATAAGGAAATTCAGTAGAAGGACCACAAGTACGTCAAGGACAACGAACCAGACTAGGACAAAGACCTAAAAAAGAAAATATAATGGAAAAAAAAATGCAACCTACTACGCCGATTACACAACACGGTACGAACAAGAACAGAGTCTGAAAAAAAAGAACGTATATACAGATAGGGAGAAGAAGGACAAGAGAAACGTCTTCCTAAAACAACGAGGAAGATAGAACGCTACAATCTAAACAAAAATACAGGTCCCTATAGAACTGTTCACTGTGATGAACGAAGTTAAAAATTTAGCCCACCTCCCGAAGAGGACAAACTACGCTCACCACAGCAAACCCGCGCCACCGCCCGTATAACCTATAACGACAACAAAAACAGCAAAAACAGGGAAAAAGACAGATTAAAGGAACAGCCCCCGATCCAGGGCACAAAATTTCAGTTTCACTTAACTTCGAATTTTGAGTTTAACTCCTCCCCTTAATCGGAGCTCTGGCCGCTTGACTCCTCAGGCTGGCACACACACTCTGCAGAAATTTAAGTACACATTAATACATATTCATCAAAATACATGCATCAATACATATTATTATTCATAACCATACATAAATCATACCATCATGACATTTCCATTCATCCCACGAACAAAGACAACAGCACGAATTCCTAGCACAACAGAAAAACAACTAGATATAATGAATACACAATGTCAAAATGACCACAGGTAAACAGGACGAGCCCCCAGTGTCACAACGGACGAGCCCCCAGTGTCACAAATCCCAGACTGGGAGATGTAATAAGTATGACAGGACAACAATCACGAACAAACAAGTTTAACACTTAACAGAACAACCCATCAGACTCACACATTTATTAAACTAATTATACATATAATAGCGCAATTACATACATTATATTATTGAAATGCACTGCCGTACAACGGCCTTATTCTCACACACACTCTCCCTCGGATCCACAATCCGATAGTTACTCCTAAAGGCACTTCGGCCTCAGCCTCTCCCCTCAGGGTCTTAATAGCACATTAATAATTTACTGGCACCGCCGTCTCTCAATATCACCTTCCTATTGTCATACAACTTATCAGTTCACTTGCCCATCATCATGGCAATAATATAGTATCTCATTCACTCTCATATCTACGTCCCTGTCCGTGGCCCGACTGCCACGACTTTATGTGCCTCTACTGTCCTGCACCGACAGTCTCACTTCTGGCCTATGTACGGCCTCCGGCCCTATGCTGGCCTATCACTTGTGCTCATCGAGGTGGCTCTTCGGCCCGTCCCCGACACCTACAAGAATAATATTACATTGGTATAATACCCTACCATTTCTATTCACTCCACCTCTCCTTACAACCCATGAAACGTACACACACTAGTTCACCTTTCACTCACCACACATCTTACGGTAACACACCTCCATCGGAGTACACACTACTCACTCGCGCTACAAATCCATGAACTCACTTTCATCTATCGCTCGTGGCGCACATTGCTATATTCAATATCAAGGACTTCCACATTCCTCACATATACTTATTCACATCATGGTAATAGACGAATATAATATAATACATCAATCATAATAATCAATCAACGTTCTACATACCAGTCATAACTGGAAAGACTCTCACTAGTCTTCTCGACTGCTTCCCTTTAAGTCCGCCCGATGGGCTCTCTTTCACAGGTCCGATCCGTAGGACCTAACTTGCAGTGATAGTAATACGGCGCTTTCGCCTCATTCAGACTTCCACACCACTCATACACGCACGCTTTTCCCACTTGTCTGCATGAGTTATTTTTACTCTTCCCCTTTCACGTCTTTTCCTATCCGTCTGTCGTGAGCTCTTCTTATTCTACACCCGCTCTGTAGCAATCCCCTTAATTGCACTCACTCCACTCGTGACAAAGGCGAGAACCAAAAGCCCTCTGAATTTTAGCGAGTGATGAAAGTCTAGAAAGATCGGTGTCACAAATCCAATTGCGTTGGAGTGGTTGGTGAGTTAATTGTGTCAGTCCGTGCCAGTTTGATTTTGTCGAGCAAGGGGTGTTTGGGTGATGGCCTTCCGTTAACTGGGTTAAGAAAATACTAACGATTGACGAACTTCAGGCCCGTGGAACGCGGAAGAGTAGGGATGAGTAGGGTTGCTTAGTGTGGACGTGAGGGCACGATTTTTGAAAAATGTGAGTTAGCTCTTTGGCCTTGGGCTGTGGTTGGAAGCTTTTCACGGGGAAACAATAAGAAATTGATAGGGGGAAAGTTTTAATATTGAAAGGGTTAAACGTAAGATTAAAATTGTTGTTTGGTATCTAGGGATTTCGAACAATGGAACGACGAAGGTCCTGGCAACCACCAGCGGGTAAAAGCGCTGTCTTGAGCATTCAGATTCGGATTCGGATTTGGAGCACTTGGCCAGGTGAAGAGTTCCGGGGTGATCTTCCACCTGAGGCGGAGAAAACGTGGGCAGTATGCTCGCACTGTAGTGACACTTGACAGTGTTGAGAAAAAGTTATAGTCTCGGTGTACTAGACACGAAAGTGCACACTGTGTTGTCAGTGGATCCCTCACTCACAATATTCGTGAGTGGGACCAAGGTACGTCTGTCGTTGCTTGAGTCTACGTGAGCTATCTAAAGTCTACGCGACGATGCAGTGTAAAGTCAGGATCAGTTGCCTGTGGGGGACTTGTGTATTAATTGACAGATGTTGTTAAATCAGCGCTCTTGAGTTGAGCTGTATTATCCATTTGGTG
The DNA here is from genome assembly GCA_963931925.1 of Onchidella celtica. Classification (NCBI taxonomy): domain Eukaryota; kingdom Metazoa; phylum Mollusca; class Gastropoda; order Systellommatophora; family Onchidiidae; genus Onchidella; species Onchidella celtica. The sequence goes on from OZ007570.1 coordinate 33,082,149, forward strand.
TCTTGAAGACAGCTGCATTTATTGTCCATTTAGGGTTTAGAGTGAAGCTGTGTTTAGCTTCCACGACTGTATTTCGGGGGTAGAGCTGAGTTAATATTTAAATTTGAATTGCTCTAGTGAATTGTTTAGTGGAACACTTCTGTGCAGTGTGAACCAGTTATTTAGTAGATGATCTATATGCCTATTTCTAATTGTTTATCATTGTGACTGGATGATGTGAAATTGCCATCCCTGTTTATCTTATTGGGAATACTTAAATTTTTGCAGTCTCCATTGGAGTGTGAGTCACAGTATATCTTATATATCATATCTATTCAGGAATATTTGAATTCACAGTTGCCATCTGAATTTACACATATATTTGCTTACTGTTATCTTATCTTGCAGTCAAATTCATACTAAGTATACTCATGATCAAAAGAAACGCTAAAACTTTCATGATTATTTTCTCATAGAATAATGTAATGTCATAAAAATATCCTATTCATTCGACACCACAGAGATCACTGCAACGTTTACAAGCAAAGGAATTTAGGTCACTCTCTAATTTTGAGAGTTATACCCCTTGAAGTTTTGTTGACACAAAAGCACATGGGAGTATGAACGTTGCGTGAAAAGTGCATAACAAAAGATTATTAGTACTCACTCAGACATGGGTATAAAAGGGAAACATTATTTGTAGTCGGTCTTTCTGAATTAAGCCACAACAACGATGCCTCGCCTTAATGTGGAAAATCGAGAAAGAGCTATAGGGCGATTAGAGGCGGGAGAACGACCATAGGTGGCTGCGACGGTCTTAGGTGTCCATATCTCAACGATTTATCGCCTTCGAGAACGTTTTCAGCAAAATCACCCAACAACAGACAGGCTGAGAAGTGGCAGCCCGCGGATAACGGATCGCCAAATTATCCGCCGCCATGTGACCGATCGCTTTACTACTGCAGCAGAGACCGCTAGAAACCTTATTGGTGTGCATGGACGACGCATCAGACGACATACTGTGCGCCACCGCCTGCCCGACCAGAATCTTCAATGTCGTCGACCATATGGAGGAGCTATTCCTCCTCAGCATCACCTGGATCGTCTTAACTGGGCACAAAGGTACATAAACTGGCGCATGAGAGAGTGGTCGAGAATCCTGTTCACCGATGAGAGCCTCTTTTGCATAGACAACGCAAACAACATATTCCAAGTGTATCGTCGGACAGGTGAACGTTTCTTGGATGAGTGTGTTTTGGAAAGGGACAGCTGGGGAGGACTTCGAGTGATGCTGTGGGGTGGAATTGCTCAAAACCAGATCATAGGGCCAGTATTCTTCCAAAATCAAGGCTAAGGACGTTGATATGGAGTCACTGCGCAGCGCCACATCAAAGAAATTCTGAGACCACACATCGTCCCCTTTTTCCATCGACATGCAAACTTCACTTTACCACAAGATAATGCACGGGCGCACACTGCAAGAGCTACGCAAGACTTTCTACAACGTCATGGAATCCCTCTTCTGCCAGGTCCAGCCCGCAGCCCGGATTTGAATCCCATAGAACATCTTTGGGATGAATTGGAAAGGCGCCGCAAGGGGAGACAACCACGGCCTAGAACAGCCCAGGAGCTACAGGCAGCTCTTCTGGATGAATGGAGAAATGTTCCTAGGCACCTCACTAACAATCTTGTGGCGTCTATGTACCAGAGATGCAACGCAGTCATCCAGGCAAATGGTGGTCACATACAATATTGACTTCCTGTATTTAGTGACACGTGTAGTTGGTTGGATTTAAAGAGGCTGTTTCGGGCTGTGTCGTTTTTTACGGAATTTCCCGAGCGGTGACTGTATAACCAACATGGCCGCCGCACGGGAAATTCCGATTCTAGTTCAATCTGCAGTAGAAATTTCAAATTATTAGTCAAGATTGGTTGTACATGTATTAATTTCTTGGTGCGGCACCAAACTTCCGCGTTCGGTAGGCGCGTCAAAATGGTATCATTGAAAACTGTAGCTATGCTGAAGCGTCGGTCGCTACCTTAAACCTAAAATGGCGGATGGTTCATGACCTTTCGCTGTTTTGTGACGTCACACAATGGAATCATCCAGTCTGGTGTTTTATTAGTCTGTGGTGTGGCTGGGGTTCTAGAAGATGTCAGGAAATTAAAGGCCGAAACATCTAATGAAAGAATCCACTCTTCCCCTGCAGATCGTCATCTGCCTCGCTCCACCTGAGGAGTTTCTTACCACCAACTTTAGGTCGTTCAATACCGGTAGTATATTGAATCCAGTCTTGTATTGCCGCAGTGGGCAAAGTCTCTCCATCCGCCAACTGACCCATGATAGCTTTGACACGTCTCAACTAGTGATACAAACTTGTGTGGGTGTCCCCAGTGCCTGGGGTCCCATATATACCTCTATATTCCACATCTCACACTATAACCGAGGCAAAACAGACAATACGGCGGCACCAGTCTTATTTGTCCTGCAACTTTTTTGCGACATCTCATGTCGTATTCACTAACTTCCTCCCATGTTCCTACTATTTTTTCTCATAGCCTCCAGTTTAACGTTTGTGGGGTTTTTTTCCCCTCTCTTTTGGCATGTTCTGGGTTGTTTCATAATGAGCGGGTGGGATGGTCAGACGTTTTAAAACTAATTTAAAGTTTGCGCACAAAAGCAGTCCTTTTCATTGTGTAAACCATTTAGATATTCAATCCTTCACAATTCTTTTCTAAATTGGACCATCGTTTACACAAAGAGGTGCAATATTGAAAGCGATGACGTGGTTATTTGTAATTGGAATCTATACCAGAACCTGAAGTGCAAACAGTTAGGTTTTCCTCCTCCTAACAGAATGACAAGCTACAGTTTTATCTCCATTGCCTATTTCGTCCTTTGCATGATAAGGAGTGAGACAGAGGAAGGCTGGATAGACTCTAGACTGGTGGCTCGCCACACATAAATTTTGCTTCACACAACAACACAATGGGCACTGTCCACTCTGCGACCCAGCGGGATGTAGAAGGCAGTGCCTATCGCGCTGGTATATATATGGCCTTTAGCGTCTTTACAGACGGTCTTAGCAGCTAGAATATTCACTTTCACTTTGACTGACAGCTTCTCTCGTGGCTTATTCTACCAATGTTTGACCCGAGAGTGCGATGGCAGTGATTGCAAGTCAGTCTTTTGGGTTCACTTTGGCGAGTGTTTTCATTCCGCCTCTGTCGTTTTGTCAGGTATGTTTCTTTTGCCTTGAAGTCTATTGCGAGCGTGCCACTGCGCAATTTTTGTCTCCATCTGCTTCGATCACTTGCAAGGTTCTCCCATTCATTGGGGTCGATGTTGAATGCTTTCATCGTGACCTTGCAAGTGTCTTTGAATCGCAGATGTGGCCTACCTCTGGGTCGGTTGCCAGTAGCAAGTTCCCCGTAGAGAATTTGTCTGGGGATGCGATCATTTTCCATACGGTGGAGATGTCCAAGCCACCGCAGTCTTTTTTTGCCTAGGAGAGCCTGAGTTGATGGAATGTTGGCTCGGCTCAGAACTTCGATATTTGAGATCCTGTCTTGCCACTTGATCTTGAGAATTTTGCGTAGGCAGCGCAGGTGGAAGGAGTTGAGGGATCTTTCATGTTTGGAGTAGGTGGTCCATGTCTCTGAGCCATACAGCAGGGTGCTTAGGACGCAAGTTTGGTACACGAGTACCTTTGTTTTGATGGTCAGCTTGCTATTGTTCCACACCCTTTTTGAGAGTTTGCCAAAAGCTGTGGCCGCCTTTCCTATTCTGGCATTTATTTCAGTTGTTATGTCTGTGCTACCACTGATGGTTGAGCCTAGGTAGCAGAATTTTCCCACTTGCTCCAGAGGAGAGCCATTCAGCATAATTGGGTTGGAGTTTCTCAAGCCTTGTGTCAAAACTACAGTTTTTGAGACACTGATCTTTAGCATGAATTTGTCACAGGCTTTGGCAAGGCTATTGATGAGAGCCTGGAGCGTGGTTTCATCGTGGGCCACGATTGCAGCATCATCTGCGAAGAGGAGCTCTTGTAACATAATATGCTCTGTACGAGATTTTGCTTTTAGTCTGGCAACATTAAAAATGGAGCCGTCCACTCTGGTGTTAATAAGTACTCCACCTGAACATTGACCAAAGGCATTCTTGAGTAGGGCTGCAAAATATATACCAAATAAGGTAGGAGCAAGAACACATCCCTGCTTCACACCGCTGTTTACAGCAAATGAATTGGATGTGCAGCCCTCAAAGTTGACACATGCCCTCATGTCAGTGTGGAAGGATGCAATAAGTTTTAGCAATGTTGGTGGACAGCCTATGGATTTAAGGACTGCATACAGGCCAGATCGGCTTACGGTGTCGAAAGCCTTTGTTAGGTCCACAAAGCATGTTATAAGCGGCCTGTTTTGTTCTTTACATTTTTCTTGGATTTGCCGAAGTGCAAATATCATGTCAATAGTTGATCGTTTGCTTCGAAAGCCACATTGTGTTTCTGGTAAAACTTTTTCCGCCAGTTGTTGAAGGCGGCAGAGGATGACGCGAGCAAAAGCCTTTCCAGTAATGCTGAGGAGGGATATGCCTCGATAGTTGTTGCAGTCGCCTTTGTCTCCTTTGTTCTTGTAAAGTGTGACAATTTTGGCGTCTCTCATATCATGTGGTATCACGCCTTCTTTCCAACACTGCAGTAACAGATTATACAGGTGTGGTAAAAGTGGGCCTTTTAGGTCTTTTAATACCTCTGCAGGAATGTTGTCACTTCCTGTGGCTTTTCCAGCAGACAGGTGGTCGATTGCATTGGAAAGCTCGACTAAGGAAGGTTCAGCGTCAAGTTCGGCCATTATTGGCAGTTTTTGGAGGTGTTCCTCAAAATCTGGTGGAATATTTTTCTCAGTTGAATACAACAGAGAGTAATGCTCTACCCACCTATTCAGTTGTTCATTTTTATCTGTGATGGGTTCACCATTTACAGACTTAAGTGGGGCGCTTTTGGTGATGATTGGCCCAAGGGCTACTTTCATCTGACTAAAGGCGGTTTTCATATCTCCCTTTTCATTTGCCTCTTGTATGCTGTTACACAAGTCTGTCCAGTATTTGTTGGCGCAACGTCTTACCTCCAGCTGAAGTTTAGCTTTTGCATTTTTCAAACAAGTTTTTGTACTCTGATTGCAATTTTTGTTATACTCATTGAAAGCAGATTTCTTTTGCTCAATGAGAGGTAGGAGAATTTCGCTGTTCTGGGCTACCCAGTCGTTGTTTGAAACTTTATGCTGTCCAAAAGACTTGATGGCACAGTCATGAATTTTTGAACTGAGAGTGTTCCATGTTTCATCTACCGAGTCGCATTGGGTGACATTATCCATGCTTTCAGCAAATAACTTTTCAAATGACTTTCTATTTGATTCATCTCTGATTGCTGTTACATTGATCTTAGGGATTGAAGGGGCTTTTGATCTGTATATTTTCTTGGCCGAAATTTTGATTTTGCTGACTACCAGTGCATGGTCGGTGTCACAGTCAGCACTGTGGAGGGAACGAGTTATTTTTATACAGCCCAAACTCTTCCTCCTTGAGAGAATAAGATCTAATTGATGCCAATGGCCAGACCTGGGATGGCGCCATGATGTTCTTTGGCATCTCTTAAGGTCAAAGTACGTGTTTGTAACACATAATGAGTTTACGGAGCATAGCTCCAGAAGGCGCTGCCCGTTTTCGTTGATGTTGCCAATGCCGAAGTGCCCAATGCACTTTGGCCATGCGGAGTGATCTGCTCCCACTCGAGCGTTAAAGTCACCCAGAATTAGCAGGCCTTCGGTGAGAGGGATGTTGTGGAGAGTCCTCTGCAATGCCTCGTAGAAAATGTCTTTGGTTTCGTCAGAGGAGGTAAGTGTTGGGGCATAGACACAGATAATGTTGGTAAAACCAGACCGGGTGTTCAGTCTGAGTGTCATGATGCGTTCTGACACTCCAATTGGAGTTGCGATCGAATTGATAAGGGAGTTTTTTACGGCGAAGCCCACGCCGTGGATTCTCGGCTGTTCGCTGCTAAGGCCCTGCCAGAAGAAGGTGTAGTTTTCTTCTTTGACTGACCCGGAGTCGGGAAGTCGAGTTTCTTGAAGGGCAGCGATGTCGATGTTTAGTAGCTGAAGTTCTCGATCAATAATTTGGGATTTCCTGATGGAGTCAATATTAGTGAGATCTTGCTGTTGCAAGCCTGGGCGCATTGTTCTGACGTTCCAGGTACCAAGTTTTAGTATTTTTCTGTTTTTGCCAGGTGCACACTTTACGTCAGCTTTTTGACTTTTGGTCTAGCTCCAACCACCTTATGAAGCAGGCTGACGTGGCGGAACAACACCCAACTGCCTGGGGGCTGCCCAGGTTACGGCGGGCGGTAGTTGATCAATGCAGCTGAAAAGCCGCTCCCACCGACAGAGGGGACCCCTGGCGCTCATCCGTACGCCAAATGGATTGAGCTTATCACCGGTAACTGCCACCTCCCGTGTTGTGCCCATCCGTAACGGATGGCTGGAGTGTCCTCTCCAAATCGGAAATGGGTGGGCTTATAGAGGAGAGACAGACGCTTGCCAAGCCCGAGCAAACGCCTCCTCGTTTTGCTGCCTTGCCTGGGCTATTTTTAAGAGATGGTGCTTTGCCCAGAGGCACCACCCCTCTCTCTGCCATTCTAGTTAAACCCAAGGGAGAGACCAGGTCAATACATTTGGAACTAGTCCGGCTGCAGGAGATGCTGGAAGCCAGTTTGATGCAGTTCTCCCTGACAACCACCTTCGGGTCTCCACTCCTGATTTTCTGTCTGGGTTTACTCCCATAGCCTTTGCTATCATAGCAACACACAAGGCAGTGTGGTATTTGTATTCAGGGTTACCTTCCCCTAGTCTTCCTCTCTCCCGAGATGACCCACAAGACAGTGGGGGTGACAGTAGCACACTGTATTGTGTACTGTCATACAATAGCAGAAAACTCTGGCCTGACATGGATCGCGCTGGTATGAAGCAAAGTTTATGGGCGGCGAGCTACCAGCGTGGTGCCTACATCAGCCTTTGTCTGTTTCGCCCCTAATGTTTCCCTCCTCTTTACAGAATTGGCTGCCATTTAGACACGTCAGCGAGGAGTGCGGCCTTTTGACTTGGAGAAAATTTTGTTAAGGCTTCGAAAGTACGGTATCGACACGAAGAACTTCAATTATGTGGACCAATCCAACTGCTGATGCCCAACCCTCTTCAGAAAAGTACATAGAACTGATAACCCACAGTTTGAAATACAGTTCAGCTGGCGAACGATATTGTCAGTACACTTTTATAATATAACACTGTTGGATGAGGTACCCAGCGTTGTACGGAATAAGCTTGTTTCCGCCCTCCCTCTTTCTTTCCCCTCAACACCTAATTATCCTCTCTTCTCTTCTTTTCCCTCATCCCTTCCCCCCCCTCGACCCCCCCCCCTTCCTCCCTACACACTCCAGTCCCCACTTCTCCCTCAGTACAAAATAAGAGAGTGTGTTTATAGATTATGTGGTTAAAGTGAGTTTATCATTATTATCGTTTTATCTTAAGTGTGGGAAAAAGGCTAGGATTATTATTATTATCATATTATTATTATCATCATCTTCATCATTATTATTATTGTTGTTATCTAAATTTTGGAGAAAAGGGGTATGGATGTGGGCCTTCGTTACATGTATTACTTTTGGGTGGGTCAAAAATTGGCTGGAGGTTTGTTTTCCAGCTGTGAGAGTGAGAAAAAGTCAGCATTTTTTCTCTCTCTCTCTCTTTTCTAGGAAGAGAAAAGTGGCTGAAGATTTCTTTTCAAGTGAGGGAAAAATCGGGTAGATCTAGGGGTGGGGACTTTTTATTGAGTAGGATTAGGAAGAAATGGGCTTAGGTGGAGGTTTGAGTGGGAAAACAAGTGCAGGGGCGTTTCTGTAAGGGGGGGGGGGGAGAGGGGCAAGGGACAAGTAACGTCTTTTTTTTTTTTTTTGAACTTCTGAACTTTTGGCAGGGTATATCAATCGATGACATTCATGCTAGTCAGTGCACTGGAGTCTGAAATGGCATAATTTTGACTTTAAATGATTACATAGAAACCTGTTAGCAACATAAATCTAAAACAGAAGGTGGTTTGATTAATCACCCCCAACTCCACGTATCTTCTTAGTCAGCGAATTTTGTGACATGCACTGTAAATCAATAACACTTTTAATTAAGTTTTCATATGTTCTGTAAATACAGGGGATAAAGCGTTTTTGTTTTAAGGAACGGGAAAACCTGAAGTCTAATTTTCAAAGAGTTCTATCTGTAATTTTAGATTTGGAGTATATCAGGTGTTTTCCCGATTATTCACAATGATATCGTTGTCAGAAATCGATTTGTGTGTGTGTGTGATTGTGAGCATCACAGATGTGCCCCCAAGGGTGGGAGATTCATAATAATTATGTCAAATATTTAATTTGTTCGTGAATGGGAGACTGATGTTGTGTATTGAGTTCATTCATGAATGGGAGATTCTGGTGTTATTTAGTTTGTTCATAACAAGGAGATTCTTATGTCACTTTGTTAAGTGTGTTCATGACAGGGAGAGTCTGATGTCTTTTATGTAGTTTGCTCATGACAGGGAGACTCTGATGTCTTTTATGTAGTAATGTCTTGTATTAGTTTATTCCTCACCGGAAAATTCCAATGCCTTTTCTTAGTTTGTTCATGAGTGGTAGATTCCAATGTCATTTTCTTGGTTTATTTTTACCTGGGAGATTTGTCACTACCCAAGTTTATATAATTTATTTTGTTATTGTTTTGAATATGATACATTTACATTTGGTTTTAATGTCCTTAATTTTGTTGATCATTACGATTTGTGGTTGTGAATAGATAGGGTCGTCCAGTCGTCGCCTTAGTACTGCCTTATTCCATCTTCAAATCAGTAACTTTCGAGAAACTTGCTCGTTAAGTTCTGTAGTAAAAAAATTATGAAATGTTAGAAATAACATTGAAGAGGACACGTTGGTCTAGAGGCATGGTCCTCGCCTCTCACACCGAAGGAACTGGGTTCGATTGCCGATCGGTGCGGCCATGTTGGAATTATGGGGGGAAATTCCTGTCCCTGATCCTACGGTAGGGAGAATCAAGCACCTAGTCTTCTCGCATAGGAACGAAAACTCGTAGGGGCTGTGTGCACATTTCGCAAGTTAAAGATATCTTGGCAGTTGGAGATCGAGAACAGCACGCCTAACAAGGCCGGCTGCCCGGGCAAAATTTAAAAAAACAACAACAACAACAAAAAACAAATCCCTACTAGGAAAACATTAACAAGAAAAATAATAACAAAAACAAAACAAGAAAAGTGAGATGTAAATGCCTAAAGCAGCAAACCTCCTTTGATAAAGACCTAAAGCCAGATCTAACTCTGAACACTTTAAAGTCTACTCCTAGAGGTGATAGAAATGTTCACAATTGTTGCCAGGAGTACTGGAGTGAAGCAGTGTCCACAGATATTGAAACTATTATTATTATTATTTTTGAAATGCGTATGTGGATCCATAATAAACACTCATTTCTAAGTCTTCACTGTAACATATGTAAGCTTAATTGATCATTATTATTAGATACTAGATGACCTACCGGGCATTGCCCGGAATAAACAATCATGTGCTCCCCATCTCTCTCTCTCTCTCTCTCTCTCTCTCTCTCTCTCTCTCTCTCTCTCTCTCTCTCTCTCTCTCTCTCTCTCTCTCTCTCTCTCTCTCTCTCTCATACAATAAAAGTAATAAACTAGTCTTGCCTCAGAACTCATGCGCACCAGAACACTACGCACCAAACTGAACGCTTGATACAGTAACTGTATCAAGCGTTCAGTTTGGTGTGTACTGTTCTGGTAGTTACTTTTTATGACATGCACGGTACTATATATTACGAAACAATGGCAATAAACATTGTTATTTTTTAAAAATACATGCTTGAAGTAAACAATTTTTAATTATAGCCATCATCTTCCTTATCTCAATTGCCACCTTCCTGCCAAATTTAAAGCCTGAAGAGTGTATAGTTTGGTGAGTGACTCATGCCAAAGGCTGCCAGTTACTGAAATATAATAGATAGATTGTGACGGAATTGCTAATGCTCAGACGCATAATTATAAATTAGGTGAGTAAAATTAAAGGGACACAATCAAGACATAAACCTGACAGCTTCATATTTAAATCTGTTGTCTCCCCTGTCAAACGCATGCCTCACCGTTGTGCCCTAACTGGGCCATACAGTCTGGTATCCATCAGTGTGTCTGTCAGTTTTTCTCTCTCTCTCTCTTTTCTCTCTCTCTCTCTCTCTTTCCTTCTCTCTCTCTCTCTCTCTCTCTCTCTCTCGGCGGCAGAAATAGTGCACATCTGCAGCTGATGACAAGTCTTTTTGCCAGAACACCTTGATTTGAAGGAATTTATTCCCCAGTGATTTGAGAAGGGCTGCGACATTTCAAATAATTATTGATTTAACCAAAATCTATTTAAGATAAGGAATACATTTTTTCATGTAAAGTACCCTTTTTTCCTTCTCGGGTAAAATTAAACCCATCACTTTCGTATGGTTTGAGGATGCAAGTGGAGCCGGGGAATTTTCAGGTTCAAGAACAGTCTCAGTCATGAAATATGCATTGGGTGTAAAACAGACAAAGGCTGGTGTATGCGCAAGACTGGTGGCTCGCCACACAGTCATTATGCATCACTCCAATACCCTAGGCACATCTCTCTAGCACCCTAGACACTGCCTTCTCCGGGCAATGCCTCTCTGGCACCTTAAACACTACCCTTTCCGGACAATGCCTCTCTGGCACCTTAAACACTGCCCTCTCCGGGCAATGCCTCTCTGGCACCTTAAAGACTGCCCTCTCCGGGCAATGTCTCTCTGGCACCTTAAACACTACCCTTTCCGGACAATGCCTCTCTGGCACCTTAAACACTGCCCTCTCCGGGCAATGTCTCTCTGGCACCTTAAACACTACCCTTTCCGGACAATGCCTCTCTGGCACCTTAAACACTGCCCTCTCCGGGCAATGTCTCTCTGGCACCTTAAACACTACCCTTTCCGGACAATGCCTCTCTGGCATCTTAAACACTGCCCTCTCCGGGCAATGCCTCTCTGGCACCTTAAACACTACCCTTTCCGGACAATGCCTCTCTGGCACCCTAAACACTACCTTTTCCGGGCAATGCCTCTCTGGCACCTTAAACACTACCCTTTCTGGACAATGCCTCTCTGGCACCTTAAACACTACCCTTTCCGGACAATGCCTCTCTGGCACCCTAAACACTGCTCACGCCGGGCAGTGCCCAAGGTATCAGAGTGATGCATAGTAATAGGGCGGCGAGTCTCTTTTTCCGTCAGCTACTTCAAGGCAGTTTTAAGGCACGGACACCAGTATGACACTAGACAACCATGTTTCAGTCATCACCAGTGCACGAAGGCACATTTAACTCCATAGTGCTCACCTGACACTAAAAACGAGACAAACCAGTCTTGACTCAGTGTGCCACCAGACATACCAACAGCCCAGCTGTTTACCAGACCAAAATTGATTTAATAACCTCAGCAATCTCACTGTTATTGCCATTTACCATTGTCATTTACCTGACTCACCTCTACAACATCCTTTTTCAATACAACACACCGATCGTTTTAAGTACTGCTGTATTCTACGTATAAATTCCACCTCGGGGAAACCACATACCGTCTGTTGTTTGTTTTTCATCTGTTTGCACCTGGAACACCCCATTGTCAGAATTCTATGACCATAGAGATGTTTTAGCCCGGGGCTAAGGGAGAGCGCCTATGTCTCCTCCCATTTCCATTATTAAGCGTTCCACTCATCACGTGCAAAACATTACACAGCTTCATTGTGAATCAACAACAGATCTATGCTTCATGTATTAACCCGAAAGACTATGCCCTCCCTCTGCCTCCGGGTAAAGACCTGGTGAAAACAAATACAACAACCTAGACAGGAATTTTCTGTTTTCACTAGTTGAAAGTCTTGTCAGTCGTTTGTGTCCGAAGGCAAAAAATCAACTAGAGACTAGAAATGCAAGTGGGACTGGAAATTCGAACGAGTAAAAATGCAGTATAGAGAACCGAAAACAGGAAGCTCAGCTCAAACTAATTAGTCTTTCGGTGAAAAACTGCATGTAATTTAAACTTTTTTGTTGTTGCTGTTCATTTTCAAATTAGGTTTGGCTTTGTTTTTTCACAAATTAGATCTTAACTTCACGTTGCCGCTTTGTCTCGTGCTCACTGTCGAACTGTTTTGAACTTAAATTCTGCACTAACTTGCACTCTTTCGGTAACAACAACCCACAGCGACCACCCACCGTCAACACCAGCACGAACAACAGCAACAGCACTTGATACCTCCAACTACAGAAAATAATAAAATCACCCAATGTCTAGGTATCACAAATAATTCTGAACCTTCTGCGACAACAGAACTCTGAGGAGAACAGGAAATAAAGAGAGTTGGTAAAATACTATTCAGTATCTAAAACTATGTTATATTTCAGAAGAAGGTGAAGATGAAAACACTGAAATGAAAAGTTACATTAACAGGGTACAATAAATTGAATAATTAGTTTTCAAAAGCATACACATTTCCAGTTCTTGTACATATAACAACTGTGAATAATAAACAAATTATACAACAGAAATTTAAAAACTGAATTGAAAGTGGTATAATTATTCACATCCATTTCATAGCTTTCCTATCAACAGAAGCTGGTTTAATAATGCAAAATCCTGATTCCTTCAGATTAAACTAACTAAATGTCATTCTAAAGACCCGGGGCAGCCACAGAAGGGAAAGAAGCATGTATTTGAAGAGCCTGTCCTTTGTTGTGAGGCTCTTCCATTCTGACTACATCTGCTAGGCACCAGTTCGAACTATAATGAAACAGACCAGTTTAGTATTTTTTCAAATTCAAATAGTCATGTGAATGTGGAAAGCCCATCTTCTGTTTGCACTGAGTATGCAGCTTACAAACAACCCCGTCACACACCATGAGAGCTAGCTTATTCTGAAGCAGTGGAGGTTCAAACATCACCATGCACCAGTCTATTCTTCAGATACATGCACTCATCAACCGGTATCCCTTTCCTACATCTCCAGTTCCCATCTTTTGAAAAAGATAATGCGTCCCCAAAAACTGGCCTATGCACCTGAAAACTCCATTTAGAACGCACCCACTTACATAACTTTGCATTAGGTAAAGTTTGATTGCACCCATGGAATGTTTACACTCTTTCGTATTTCAAAGAGCACGAAAGAGCACGCCTTGTGTCTTACTCAGAAAACGAGCCCGGGGCAGAGGGCGAGAGTAAAGATTAATTTGTTCACAAAGAACTTTGAATGGGCTGTGAAACACTCGCCGTTTCAGAAGATTTTTCGTCTATAATGATGATAAGAAAAAATGCTAGGAAAATCAGATCAATAGCTGTTCACTGTTGTAGAGTTATTGGGTGCAGCAGAGGCATTGATCTTGTCTTTGATGTCTGACTGAAGCTGCGAAAGACGCCCACAGCAAGTATAGTTACTGTAAATCAACAAAGGAGAATTAACGTCAGGGAATAATATTATAGATTTATCTATCGACCAGGATGACGCAGTAGAAACCTCTTTCAACGCCACTTTTTTTTTCAAAAAAGGGTGATTGTAGCCAGACGGCTGAATACCTACATTTTTTGTTTGTTTGTTTGTTTGTGGCCCATTTCCGAAAATACTATTGCAGTCACTTTGCCAGGGATAGATCTATTGTTAATGTTATTGTTACCAGTGGGCTGAAACACCCACATTGGTTTGCTTGTGGCCAATTTTCGAAAAAATCATTGCAGCCATTTTGCAAATGATAGGGTTATTGTGGCCGTAGCCAGACGGCTGAATACCTACTCTATGTTTATGGTTTTTTGGGGTTTTTTTTGTGTGTGTGTGTGTGGTGCATTTCCTAAAACTTACTGCCGCACTTTGCCAGGGATATTGTTATTGTGGCCAGTGAGCCAAAATGTCGGCACTGGTTTGTTTGTCCCTAATTTCAGACAAAAATCGTTGCAGCCATTTTTGCAAGTGATAGGGTTACTGTGGCCTTCTGGCCAATCCCAACATTAATCCTAACCCTAACATTCTTCAAAAAATTTACCCTTGGTGACTCCTTGTTCTTCGAAACAGTGGTTTAGCATAACTATTGATCTCATGATCCTGTAAAATAGATCTAACCCAGATTTCCATTAATCGCATCTTCTAGACCAACCGGATAGTTTCATTCTGGAATGTTTGTCAAAAAAAAAAAAAAAAGAAGAATCAAGAAGAAAGCGATGACGCAGAAGGAGAAGAAGAAGAACAACAACAACAGCATCGAAAACAACGAAAACACCAAATCAAGAAAAGGCTAACAGGATAGAAGGCAGAGCGTGAGTACTACGATGAATCAAGGAGCTTATAATGCGATGAATAGGAATTTCTTATGTTAACTCCCTTGGTTTAAACTCCTTCTATCTACGCCAATATCGGCACATTGGCATAGTTCTTCCCCTTGTCCTTATCCCTTTGCCACTGCTACAGTTCTTCCCCTTGTCCTTATCCCTTTGCCATTGCTACAGTTCTTCCCCTTGTCCTTATCCCTTTGCCATTGCTACAGTTCTTCCCCTTGTCCTTATCCCTTTGCCATTGCTACAGTTCTTCCCCTTGTCCTCGGCTGTTTCCATCACTGTCAATGTGGACCATATATTTCTTTTAGGGCGACTGCACATTGTTATAGAGTATTGAAACAACAAGCGACAATAACAACAAAACATTTTATCAAAAGTCTGAAGGCTACAGATATATATATATAGAGAGAGAGAGGGGGGGGGTGAGAGAGAGAGAGAGAGAGAGAGAGAGAAAGAGAGAAGAGGAAGACGAGGCAGAGAGGGAAGAAGTAGAAGAGACGGAGAGAAAAGAGTAAGAAGAGACACGGAGAAAAGAAGAAGAAGAGAAAGGAAGAAAAAAAGTGAGGTATAATGAACCAACTAAATCCTCAGGAAAGCACTTGCCTTTCCTGTTCCGTGTTTCCTGTTCCGTGGAGGAAACAAAGAGGAAGAAGAAGTGATGAGGAAGGCTTTGTGTATGTGCATGAGTGGGCCTGTAAGTGTGTGTGTGTTTCGAGGCGTGGGGGGGGGGAGGGGGGCGAGGCGTTATCACGACAGCTCTGATTATCTGACAAGCTTAAAGACGATTTTACAATTTCCCCTAGTAATTAAGGTGTTCAAGTGGCTGTCAAAATTATAATTATTGACATAAAATTACAAAATTACACGAACAACGTAATTAACACAATTTTCATACTCATTACACATCTGCTCACGGATGTAATTTGTGCTTTAAAACCCAGGAGAATGCTTTCTTAAGCAGGGAGAAATAAGATTCTCTTCTAAACTGTCGTTTTGAATTAATTCGAAGAGAAGAAAAACAACCATATAAAATGAAAAAACTAAAGAAATTAAATGAAGTTTCGTTTTCCGCGTTCCTGACTTCCTGCTGCAGAATTTGAAAAAAAAAAACAAAATGGCCTTGTTTTCAGTTGACAATTGCTACCTCTTTTAATCATTAGAACATGTATTTTTAGAGGCCCTTCCAGTTGCCAGGTCTTCTGATGGACTGTCCAAGATATTGACGAAATATTATAAAAACCACAGGAAAACTGTGGGATCGCAGCAAGGCTTTAGGCAAAGTCAAAATTTGGCAAAAGGAAAAAGTTGTATGTAGCAAAGCCTCGCGTAAGAAATAATACCCAAACGATACAAACTAAAAGAGAGGACAGAAACTGGCCGATATTTCGACAACAGCCTTTTTCAGAGAAAAAGAAAAACAAAAACAAAAAATTGGAAAATTTAACAGATAAAACAATCGAACAATAAAATATCTGAATAGGAAATATATATACAGAATCTAAACAGTATCCCTTTTAAAAAAAAAAAAAAAAAGGTAGGAAGTCCAGAAACGTACTTAACTGTGCTTTTTTGTCATTGTAAATTATTTTTTTTTAAATAAAAACCAAACTGTATGCTGATCCAATGGCATGTATTTCACTTTCCCGTTGACGGATCAAAGGAATAATAAAGGTTTCTTCGCTCGGTCTTTACACTAATCTGCTACAGGAATTAGAAGAAACAGATGGCGCCCTATGACCCATGGGTTCAAAGAAGACCATGTTTATGTAAACCAAATTGTCGACCAGGGCATAGTATCCTTTTCTTTCCTTTCTCAAGGGAACTGAATTGAGTGCAGGATGGAAAAGGGGGCTCTGGAGATTAGCACGGTATTACCCTCATTTGTTTTATGTGTTGTCGGCAAACGACCTGGTCAAGGAACTTTTCAGGCTCGTCAAATATTTGAGGATAGCCATGGATGAGATATCTCGAAGCTGCGCCCAAGGCAAGGGCAGGGTTTGGACTGATTTGGACTGTCTTTTCAGGCGGCTTACAGTACGTTTCCACAGAGGTCAGCCCAGCCCAGCTCGGATTTTTGTCTTCTCTCTAAGAACTGTCTTGGAATCTACTGTTAGAATAACATCAATAATAATAATAATAATGGAGATCATTTTATATAGCGACTAATCCAAACAAGTTCGCTCTAGGCGCTTTACAGAAAGCCTTGTTCTCTCGATTTGCATCTATCTCTCTCTCTCTCTCTCTCTCTTTCTTTCTCTCTCCCTCTCTCTCTCTCTACCTCTCTCTATCTCAGAGCAAATTGTAACGCAGCTTGTTAGGCACAGTTCACAACTCACTATATTTTAATATTTGAAGTAATATTAGCAGAAAATGCTCAAAATGTCGGAACACTTTCCTCTGTTAAAACTCAGAGGTGGTTCAAAATCAAGGAAAGTGTTAAAAATATAGCGAACATCAAAACCTTTTAAAATATGCCCACGTACATCTTTGCGTCTTTCTGAGTAACACGATATTTTGTAGAATTTAAGGCTCAGTGGTTAAAAAGCCTTTCTTGATTACATTGGATGCTTTACTTCCTTTATAATACAGTCAGAAACTTTGGCTACATACTGACACACTAAACTTACTGACAGCAGAAATTCTGGACCTATTGAAAATAACAGGGGATTCCATAACGATTCTGGCCGGGATAAGCTGAGCCGGCTTCCGTGGAAACCCGTTGTTAGTTAGTGACTCCCGGGCAGTGGAATGTCTTCAGTGCAAAATCAGTGTTTGTTGGTTCTCTAAGAGATGACGTTGACAAAATTGTTACTGGGTTTGCACACGATTTTGTCCCTGAACACTGAGGGTTATGTGCCCTTGTTATGTTGACAGACTGATCATAATTGTAAATATTGTAGTTTAAAGTCCCATTTTGCAACAGGATTCAATATTTGAATTGTGCAACTCAGATGGCCGTGATCTGCATCCCAAAATGACATAGTGGGGCTCCGCCAACTAACGTGTTGTCCATTATTTTGAAGGAAAATACACTTCTCGAATTCTGTTCCTTGACTTTATTCATAATGTTTTGTATCAGAAGAATCGATTATGGAGAGTTTTGATATTTATTTGTAAATAATAATAGAGAGAATTATTTGCTTTAGTTGTTTTATTTTAGTCTACCTATCAATTTATTGTTATTTGGCGGCAAAAGAGTAAAATGTTACAGTATGAAATAAAGAGAAATGTAAGATTTTGGACATCGTGGGAAATGAACAAACGTGTAAATGGAAACAAAAATGTTCTTTCATTTTCTTAAAAACACTACTTTCCTTTGATGATATAATACAAACCTAACTAAACACGGATGGTAAATAAATAGAAATGCTTTTTTCATGATTTGCCCCATCCAGATGGATACCTTTCACCGAAAGAAATGTCTTATGCATGGATATCTAACACGTTCAACACTTCAAAAGACAGTTTCCTCTTAACGAAAGAGAAATAAAAAAGAACAAAAGTGACATTGAACATTCGGGAAGACCTATTTTTGTACAACTTGCATAAAACTTGCTCTATAAAGAACCTGGAAATAACGAGCATTGAGGGAAAAGTTTTCGTGCATGGCCACTGTTAGATGCAAAGTTCAGTTCTACTAAATTTACCCACGCCCACCGAGCAGCTGTGTGCAATAATGCTTTTAATGCAGCACAAAGAAAGTTGATTTTCAAGAAGGCAGGACGAACTGTGATCACTGATTATATTATGATTTGCATATTAATGTAAACTATCATAATGAATCTGGCTTTTTAAATATTACACAACCTGAGGCCAGTTAAAAGCCGAGTAAATAGGGGAAAAAAAGAGGGATAAACCAACACCCTTTGCGTGCCATTTGTGAATTAATAAAGAGCTAATATCATCCATGTTTATTCAGGAATTCTATGGAAAAACTCCTTTAACACAGCTAAAACTTCAGAGAACTCTGCACCTGGTTTAATTTTATTTCAAAACAAACTACGACCTATACACACACACTCGACCCCGGGTACACACACACATGCACACACACACCAAAGAGTCCATGAGCTAACATTTCATCAACTTTATACAAAAGCCTTTTAGAGAGTCGGAGACACTCCAGAAACAAAGTGCAGATTGCTCTTGTGGCTTGTGCTATCCCTAAACATTTCACTGCTGAGGTGGAATCTGTACGTATCAAGAGCATTTGATGCCTCAGATGATAGACATGTGGTTAATTCCCGAGGAAGCCATTCCGTCATTCTCACGGTGTTGCAAGGGTAATTCAAAAACAAGATCCTGTACGTACTTTCTCAAGTGAAGGTTCTCAGCTTCTTGTGCTTATAGGCTACTCGTTATAATTATGAGCATTTCCATTTTCTTCTGACCGTATTAAGAACTCGTGAGACGTTGTGATATACCTGGCTTGAAAAAACTGTTAGAGTTCTTCTGGCTTCTCGGGGGCATTAGCCTAAGGTTGTGAGCCCAAAAATGTTAGGTTTACTGTCCAACTGCACATTTTATGCAGGTGACAAGCCTATTAGCGTCAGTTTGCCTGCGAAGCTTAATTGCCAATCATACCAATTCGCAATGGATACTCAGTAATTCTTTGTTTTAGCCCAAACTATGAATTTTGTCCTGAAATGATTGCGACTTTCTGTGGCCACTTACAATATGATTTCAAAGTGTTGCGCATGGTATTGTGAAAAACATAATTACTTTTTTTTTACGATCTTAAGTTAATAAACATAATAAAATTTAACGCCAAACAATAATCCAAACAGTTTGATTGTTCAAAAGTTTGGCCGAAAGGAATGACAGGTCTGAGTCTTTAGTGGGTGTGCATTTGATATCCAGCCATAACAATAACTCTTGCTTTGCAGGATATGTTTGTGTTTAAAGTAGGGGCTCGGCCACTGTACTAAAACTTTAGTATAAATGTGTTCGTCAGTAAAGTCTAACAATGTCATGCCATTGTAGTACATCTTGAAATGCAAACTAAGGACTTGGTGGCTCCCCACCAAATTGTTCAAAACAGAACTGTTTCATAAAGCTACAGAAGTATGACGTTGAGGTTTAAAATAGGGGCGTGGCAACTCTATCTCATGGTTGAAAGTTCAGTGTGTTTTCATCAGTGAAGTGTAACAATTTCATGCTCTTCCCCAACACTGGCCCGCGGTTGAGAAGCGCTGTTCTTGGAGACAGAGATAGCACAGGGAGCGCAATACAGACATTTGTTATTGAGAACGAGCCTTGATGTTTTGGAAGTAAAAGACTGTCGTCTCAATTTTCAATCCCTTCAATTTGAAGGAGTGCTCCTCTGTGTTTTAGACATAATTATAAACTGTACACCTTGTGGAATGCGTGTGAGAATCATTAAGCAAAACAAGCTGTCGCTATGCCCTGCAGTTTGTTAACCTCTGCGCCACCCCGAGTGACAAAGAAGGGAACGATGTGCATGGTTTTTACTCCTCTGGATTTTAGAAATTACATAACAAAATTAATTAGTTTACGTTAAGCTGCACAGTTTGACAAAAAGAAGAATCTTGTCCGCGGTTTTTATGCAGATACAACATCCTTTCCTGTGCAGCACAAACGGTGCGAAATCCCCTCTGAGTGCTAATGCAAAATGGACAACAGAAAGGAAATAGGAAGAAAACATTTGATGGTGGTCGGCTGAGGGGAGGAGGGAGGGGTATATTAAAAAAGAAAAACAGTTTTGATTATATAGCGTAGATAAACGGAAGAGATTCCATCGGAAGCCATCTATAAGCCATATCATCAATTGAAAGACACTTTATCTTGGCAGTGTTTGAGTTTCAAGTGCAAAGTGTTAAAAGACACGGATCTCATTAAAGACATCCGCGCGTGCAGAATAAAGCCAGCCAGATTTTATTTCCTGTAACAATAATTGTTTTTCTAATTGTTTTGGCATTTGCGGGAACCGAAGGGAGACAATTAAAAGCGGCCGGTGGTAATAATGATGTTTTTCTTTCTTTTTTTTCATGGTGATGACAATACATTTTGACTCAGTCTGCTTCTCATTAAAAATAAGATAAAAATTAAATGAAATAAAATAAGCTCCAGGTAAGATTTTCTCTTATATTCAAATAGTTTTTAAGATAGGATTGCTTCGTAAATCTGTCATATATAATAGTATTTGGCTATTTATTAACTCAATCAAAGACGTCTGTGAAACGGCGTGAAATCCAAGAAAACTTAGGCCTGGTTTTCAAAAATTTAACACAAAATTAATTTCCCGGCCGCAAATAATTAATTGTCTGTAAACATATATTAATACGGGAATTTTTATTTTTCATGTTAGTCACTTCCCAGAAATAAAAATAGTCTGTTCTCTTTCAAGCATCCAATGAAAATTATTTCATTAACAGATGATTGACAGTTTCAGTCATACATTGTAAAGCTGAGAAAAATTGTAATTCCACTTAAAATATTAGTATTTATTATAGTAATTCACCATTCTGTAGGTTTTGCATGCTGATGATGTAGGACAGATGCAGACGCGTATTTTATGCTGTGATGTTGTGAAAGTTTTTTTTCTTAAACAGTTCAGACAGAAAGCCATTTAAATAAACCATGTAAATGATGCTCGGGCCAATATGCATAATCTAGGTCACTTCCATGTAAGCTGGTGAAGAATATATCTATTATTTTCTTTTTTATTCAGATCTGTTTAGTTTTTTAAAGAATAATTTCACAATAATACAATATAGAATTAAATTTTAGTATTATTTTTTGTTGATATATATCATTAAGAGAATAATGTAGTATTTCGCACTGTATTATGATCAAATGTGTATTATTGAACTTTTGTCCCGTCCATTTTTAAGGACAAATTACTCTAAGAGGAGCTAGAAATACTTATTCATATGTGTAGCATTCACATAATTACATAGAATAATAAACAAATGAAATGAAAAGGGCATTTCTCACAGAGTATTAGTCTCTTTCAGCAGAATTCCCAGAATCATTAAAAAAAAAGCCAACGAAAACAATAAAACATCAAAATAATATAGATAAAACGGCTCAAATACGAAATAGATTGTTTTAATTTCAAAACAAGTTTTCCCTGATAATTGAAAGGAACTATTCAGTTATTACTTTGTCTGTTGAGAACAATAATCTCACCACCTGGCACATAAATACTTTTACTAAGACCATGAAAATGCCTGCTTGTGTTTCTGATATCTTTACATGCAGGATTAACATACAGGTGAACTTTGATCACACTGAACCACTTCCCTCCAATCAAAGAGATTAAACATCAACAACAAGGAGCTAACTACTTAAAACGATTGCGTACAGACAATAATTATTATATTCCTACATTTTCATTGTACCACAGATGTAACAGAAAAGAACAGAAATGAATCACAAGAGTACTGGAGGATGAGAAGAAGAGAAATAGTAGGGGGAAAATCTTCAAGCGACCCTGATGTTGAAAAACAAAGAGTTGGCCACTTAGCGTAACCGTTAAAGCTTCAGTTACGCTTATGCTTTTGTCAGTACTAATGAAGTAATCACATCTCCGTAATATAGATGTACATTAATTTTTACAAGTGTGCGTTTTTCTTTTTTGTTCTTTAATTAATGAGTGCCTTTATGAAGTAATCACAACACACCTCAGTAATACATGTGATGCACATTTACACACGTGCCTCTTTCTTTATTCTTCTTTGATAATTAATATCTTTGCGAAGTAATCGCAACACCTCCTTAATGTAAATGTGCATTACACGAGTGCCCCTCCCTCCCCGCCCCGCCCTCCTCCCCCTTTTTTTTGTGACTGTTTGCCTGAGGAGGGCCTAAGAGCTAGATTTAGTCTTCTTGCAACGTTCAATTTTCTCGAATCTGGTCATTCCAGGACGGACCTTCAAATATAAATATTTTTTTTTGGGGGGGGGGGGGGGGGGCTTCATTAGAACCTTGCATAAGGTTATGTCTGTGGGCCTGTCGCGCCTCACCTTGTCTGTCTGTTTCAATCTTTATCTACGGAATGACTGTTGTCAACTTATACCTACGGTGAGGATATTCTTTGTATGTCTGAAAGTCTGTGAGATGACCCCCTCCATTTGATGAAATGACAGAGTCAGAAAGA
Source organism: Onchidella celtica (assembly GCA_963931925.1). Classification (NCBI taxonomy): domain Eukaryota; kingdom Metazoa; phylum Mollusca; class Gastropoda; order Systellommatophora; family Onchidiidae; genus Onchidella; species Onchidella celtica. The sequence goes on from OZ007570.1 coordinate 33,104,734, forward strand.
AAAGAAGGAGGAAAGAAAGAAAGGAAAGAAGGAAGGAAGGAAAGAAGAAAGAAAGACAGAAAGAAAGAAAGAAAAGAAGAAAGAAAAACAAATAGCGAAATATATAATAGTATTGTAAAAAGGGTATGTTGAAAAGTCGAAATTTGACTATCACTATTAGTAAATATTCATGACTAGTTTAGCTTCGAGTAAAGATTACGATATGACACGTCGTTTATCGACAGATATTTCCTCTGGGCCCCTTACCAGAGTCTTGCTACAGCCTATTAACTCAGCACTGGATACAGGGGCTCAGTCTTGGTTGCGGTCACTTCATCGTAAGAGGGTGGGGAGTCTCGCATGACCTCATCGTAACCTGGAGGCAGAATGGTAATGTCATCTTGGTCATCCTTCACCCAGGTTCCTTGCTTGTTGGCATCTTCTGGTTTGCTCTCCTCCTGACCCTGGTCGGTACCGTCTCTCTGTTTCCTTAGAGACGCCAGCTTTGCAGCTTTCTTGTTGCATCTCTCGGCCTTGCGTTCCCACTTGCCGCATCTCCTGGCCTGGTGACGAGTGGCCTTGTACTGCAATAGATATCGGAAAATACGATCATATAATTATAAACAAACTGTTATTCCGAAGACCGCACTTCTATTAACACGTGGAACTACGCTATCTTTGCCAGTACAGCCGTCATCATCACCACTGCTATCCTCACCACTGTAAGTTTTCAGATAAGCAAATAGTCCCCTTCGAATTACAAGGTTCTAATTCCCTTCCATCAGCTTTTGAGAAATCGAGGATTGAAGTTTCATGTGATCATAGCTTTCAGAGCAAAGAATGTAATACTTACAAATAATTATTACACACCGAGTCTGCTTGATACTTAGACACACAATGGAGAAGGTCCGCACAAGTAGTGTATGGTGTGTCACTCAGTTTAGCCAATAAGTGGAGATAGAACCTTGTCATTCTACGTGGACGAAATGTCACACAAGTTGAAAACCAAAAATTGTAGTTTTTTTTTGTATTTGGTATAACTTCTTTAATCCTATGTGGGAAATTTCCCATAATGTCATCGTAGCCCAATTACAATGTCAACCGATGTAAAAATTTTTAGCCATATCCACACCAAACAGCACATCAGCACTGCCACCACCTTCATAATGTGGCAAAAAATAAAAAGTTGTATGTAGCAAAGTCCCACGTTAGAAATAATACACAAACGATACAATAAAACGCAAACGAAAAGGCTTTCGGGCTACTGATCTTGTCCTGGAAAAAAATGTAACAGTGCAGAAACCTAAACAAATCAAAACATAGAACAAGCGGAAAGATAAAAAAAAAAAGAATGTTTAACCATTGCGGGTACTTAACGTCTTCTTCTTTTTACCACAATTTGTCTTTGCTTGAAGTTTCCCGGCTGCCCCACAGATTTACCGTGCTTTTCTATAATATTTTGTCAGCATCATCATACCTGACACTTGGCAACTAAATAGTCCATTTTGGCGGCCTTAAGATCCAAATGGCCGATCTTTCTTTCCAGTCTTCTTTCACGTCTCTCTGATTTCCTTTCCAACTTGGCTTCGTGGTGCTCTCTTCGCCTGTGTAAAATACAGAGAACATTCAGTCTACGTATCTGATGAAGGGAAAAGTCTCAGCTTTTATGGAAGGTAATGAGAATTTTCAATCCACTGAACTTCCCGAAGAAATCGAAGTCTTTGAAAATGTGAGAGAAATGTTAATACGTGGGGAAATGGAGAAACTCCTGATACGTTTTTACGGCACTGGGCTGAAATAATATGTGGATCATTGTTAAACAGATTCCCAAACCAGGAGCCTAAAGATTGAGGCTGTGGAAAAACACTGAAAAATCAATCAAACTAGACCGGGCGAGTAAATACATGCAGACAGGCAAGAGCAAAAAAAAAAAAAAAGATTATGTCCAATCTCTAAGGTAACGGGGAAAAACGGGGGTAACCATGTCAGACGGGTTAAAGTCTTATGTTACAAGAGGAGTTAATGTGTACACATCTGGTACAACGCGTATGCCACTAACATAATCTTTACCTTGAATGATGACCCCAGCTCACACACACTTTGTCCAGGGATATTTTGGTGCTGAAGCTGTATGGATGTCAAAATTAAGACAAATCAATGAATTCAAACTGAATGTTCTGCCTCGATTTCTGTTTGGACATTCAGAAGAGACCCCGTAAAAATGCTCGGCTCAATTTTTTGTTTGTTTTCCTTTCTTTTCTGTGTATATAACATGCAGCAATTATGGACATTTCGTTCACAGCAGTCTCCCGACCGGCCTAATATCACGTATTATTGTTTATCTGCCATTGCCATTGGGTTTCTATCCCGACCGATTGAAGACAACCAGTTTCCTGAAATAAGCGGTCTGTACGCTCCAAAATACCTTTTGCACTGTGCTTGGATGCCAATTACCTTTTCTTTCTCTTGCATGAAGAACAGACATCCAGGACACAATGACGCCACGGACAGTTCAATAAGGGCTCGCTTTCAAACAATGCTGTGGGGGATCTGTGTTTTCTAAACAAGAACGGGTCTCTGCTGACGTACACGTTCCGCTGTTTTCTGGGTATAATCCCACAAAGCACATTTTTCTTCAACATGGCATACTCTTGGTCTGGCTTTTGAAACTGTCCCTAAACCACTCTCGCTCTAATTTCAGACCGGCCACGCGGGGATTACAGTCTTAATGACAATCGGTGTCAAGCAACCCATAATCGTGAAAAATCATTTATCAAACTTTCTGCTTTCCACTTTCCTATTTAAGAGCCATTGAGCCCTTTCACAAAACACAACACTGGCCGTCTCTAAATTGTCATGTCAGTGCGAGACACTCTGGCGACGTTGAATAGCGGTTACCATTGATTCAGGGACTGGGCATGCTCTTCAAGCTCAGCAAGCAGGCTGGTGACAATACTGGATTTGTGAGAGGAAAAGAAGCGAGAGAGAAAAGAATCCGAATTACTTCTGTAAAAACAGAGACCTCTCAAGTCCTGGCATACAGTTTCTACATTTCGAAAATTTACAATACAATGAAAACCTGCTTGTTCACCAGACAATGAGACATGCTCGAACATGCTGAGACGTGAAATGAAAACAGCAATAATTTATTTACGACTATTGTTGTTTGCTTCGAAGAGCACAACACATTCAAAAGCTCTAAACACAAACACCCCAGCCAGCATCCTTACGTTGTGCCAAGATGGATTTGCACAGGATTTCCGTAAGGTTGGTAGGATTACTTTAGGGGCGAGTTCTCTACATCAAACTGACGTCGGCGCAATGTTATAACCAGTGGATATAAATAGGAACCATGTCATTCCTATGTGCAAACGACATCAATCCTTTAATTTCCGTAGGGTCGGTCTCTAGGACAGGTCTTCATATTTCATGCTCAAAAGTTATACAAGCTAACACTGTGACTAGGCTAAAACTACATGAATGTACGTCCGTGCTCCAATGTTTTGGCGTCCTATTGGCTAATGGCAATAGTTTACGCGACGATTGTCCAATAATAAGGCATTCTATAAATATACTAATTACATTTCCCTGAAAGGAAGGATGTTCTTTATGGTAAGAGTATGTGAAGTTCTGAATATCATTATTCCGTCCTTAATGATGATTTGTCAAGTAAACAAACATACACGTTCATCCATACGCATTATGTATATTGTACAACGAAACTCAAATATTGTTATATTTCAGCCATTTTTGCCCGTCCGTCCACCAGTCTGTCTGTCTATCTGTTTGTCTGTCTGCCTCTCTATCTATTATTCATTGAAGAATCCCGATAGTTGCAGAGTATTGTAAATCATTACATTCCTTCCCATGTAGGCTACTTGGTCCTGTTGTGTGTAGTGCACAGTCACAACAACAACTTAACCGTCTCGGCGGATGAAGTTCCGAGTTCTACAAGTTCCCAGTGCTATGGAGGAGGACCGATCATGCAAGCGTGGCCGCTCATAACTTGCTGTAATGGGATAATGACAGAGGAGCGCCCCAGTTCCGAACGGTGCGCTGCTGCCGTCCCAGAGACGTGACAGTACCCTATCATTATACCCCAGTTCTCACAGTTCAAGGTTTGTGGAGCGAAACACAAAGGAACGGTGGTTGGTCTACAATTTATCAATTTTACCTAGTATTCAAGCAACTTTTATCAATTGCAGCTTTTCTCTTTCGACAATAACTGAAAGATAAAATTTAAAAAAAAATATGTAACGACACAGCACTGCTATGCTGTGCTACGGTACTTCTCCATGCGTGTTTGTTTTCCGAGTGCTATAGGAGTCCGAAAAAGTGTGTTTTTAACACAGTGATTTTCACCATGGTAACGTGGCCAAAGTCGGCCCAGCAGTGCTCTTCGTTCAAAAAAGAGAAGCCGTAAAACCTCTTGACTCTGACTTAACTGAAAGCGACGTTATCTTGTCACCGAGGTGTCCTTATTGTGCTCGGAGATGGAATTCGAGGATTTCGTGCACGGCTCTTCGCTGACCTCATTTATTCCACTTTGAAACGTTCTTTGAGTTTTCAAAGAATAGCACTGACAACATAAATTTATAAGCGTGGATGTAGCCATTCGTAATCTGGCAAACTAGGTATGACACTTTACCGAATGGCAAACTTCAGGTGGTTTTTTTCACCTGGGTGTTGCGCTTTTTTTTTCACTTTTATTAGGGTCGAAATAAATAGGTCACGGGGAAAGGGTAAATAATTATTCGAGATTAGGGTTGTAGACACAATTTATCAAAAATCCCGGCCAAGCTAAGGAAGGTTTGGAAATGGACACTAGACATAAAATTCGCTGGCCTGGAATTTTCAAATGATATGAGACATTAGACACAAAACATACTTTGTGACTCACGCTACAGAGACACACATAAAAAAACAAAACAAATGAAGTTACATGAAAAAAAAAAAAGAACAAAAGTTAAACTCTTTGGGCCTTGTAGCCAAAATACTCATAATAGGCTTTTTTCCTCTGTGACCAATTTGTTGCCCAAATGCTGTCACCGAAAGCAAAACAAAACAAACAAAAAAAACTTTCATAAACCTGCAATATATTTATCTCAACCCATGTCTTCCTGACAGCCTACGATATGATGTTTCACACCGGCCCAATCTCCGATGTACTTGAAATTAATTTGCACTCAAAATATTATTTGTTAGCGTCTAGTGTTTTCCTCACGAACTGAAGTAGACGTAACTTTAAACCTCGTGCATTTGCAAGAAATAGGGTAGACCGCAAAATTAAAAGCAGTGCACTTAGATCATTCAGTCCCACTACCCTCCAAAACTAGAATTCATGCGTATTCACATAACCGTAATCGAAATTGGGATTAAAATCTTGCGCTTTTTTTTTTTCTATTCTTTTGTACTTTGCAGTCACGTTTCTTACAACATACAACTATTCAATCCAGTTTAACATCATTATGAACGCACGTTTAGACTGCTTCTTCGTCTTCGTAATGGTTAACAGAGTATTGAATTCGCTTCTGAAAGAGTAAAATCACTCTTTCTTTTTTTTTTGGGGGGGGGGGGGGGGGTCAGTGTTTAGTTTGTGGTATTTGCTTGTTTCTGTGCGGGACAAGCGAGGTGAAGAAAAATCGATTAAACGCCAGTAACAAAAAGGACAACAACAACAGCACGCACAGGGAACTATCGACACACTGATAATGATACGAATTTTCCGGGAAAATCCGAGAGCATGACGTAGGCCGTTGCGTTCCTCGTTGGAACACGGTCAGTTCGACACAGCTACGTGACTGTGTTGTCGTGTTGTCGGTGAATCTCTTCCTGAATGAGACGAGGTCAGCTGGTGCCGGATATTCCGGAGTTTCAGAGGGAAACTGCACAGGCCGTTGAATAGGGTGCGCCATGTGTGTTGTGAAAGTAGTGGAGTGTCGTGGTTATTCTTCTTATTCCAGATTGGGGGCAGTAAATAATGTAGGTGAGGTGATGTTGCCCCCAGTGAAGGAGGAGCATGCGACCACCAAGGAAAACGAAGAGGGGGCCAGGGTTGGTGTCAGGGGAGGGGGCCAGGGTTGGTGTCAGGGGAGGGTGCGAACGCTTTTTACTTACGGTAGTAAATTTAGAACTTTGGGTTTATATGAATTTTTTTTTTTCCACAAACTGAATTTGAGGAATATAATATAAATAATGGAACATAAGCTATTATATCTCTCAACTAACAATCAATGAATACTCCATGCAAAATGCCATTTACAGTTTTAGTAGTACATCTAGTATACAGACCTTGTAATGAACATTCACCATTCTAATGACCGTACGCTATCTCAAGGAAGAGGGAAAGAATGAAGCCGAAAGTATGAAAAGCGTAGGCTACATGGAAAGGGGCGGGTGAAAATTGCCAAAAATGTTTTGCCCAAATCGAGCACAAGTACTTTATGGATGGCCCTTTGCAATGGTAACGTACATAAAATGGCATGGTGTACAACTAAAAGGATATTCACCAAAAGCCAGTGGAGGTAAAAATTCACATGCAGTCATTGAATAAACCTCAGATGAAAAATATATCAAAATGAAGAACAGTAAAAGAGAAACAAAACTGGCACAATACATCTCTAAAAATGGTATAATAATAATTACGTCGTATATACAAGGCACCAAAAGATCATTTAAAACATAAATAATCGATTTGAAAACGTATATAAAATCATGTACATTTTATACCAATCCGACTTAAAATCAGTTATGTACATAATAATTTCATCGCACTGACGCTAGTTTTCTCAACAGTTTGATTCTGGAATCGAACTGGTTTAAAATTAGTGTATGGGTATGTGTGTGTGTGTATGTGTGTTTGGGTGGATGGGTGGATGGGGGAGGGAGGGGGGAAGAGGAGTTATACAGCTATGAGACGTGAATGAAGGGGAAAACCAGTTTTAACGTGAGAAGATCATCGCCATGTTAACCCATGAGAGACATTCATTTTTCACAGAGCGTTTAAGAGCACAAACTTGGTACACACATCTTACTACGTCACGGTTCAGTAACCGACATAACACATAAAGCAAGAACCGCCGGACTAGATGTAGCCTACACGTCTCGTACGTGGTCAAGACGCCAAAAGCAAAAAAAAAAAAAGTGAAAAAAACACACAACATTATTGAGGATTTCCTGTGCTTTTATATGTCACTGAGGTTACATGTGTAGGAGTTTACGTACAAATGTTAGTCATGGAACATTTATTATGATGTTAAGCACGGCGCAAACCACGGAAAGGGCGTTCAGTGACATTTTCTCACGATGGAAATAATGACGGACACGCCAGTCTAGATTATTCTAGCCTTTATGCTGGGAAATAATCATAACTCTCATGACGGGCACAGGCAATGAGTAGAGGAAATTGGAAATAAAAAGATTACCACACTGACGCGGGTATATCACGCAGGGCAAAGGCATGAAGCGGCACTCTGTCAAATTTTATCTTTCCTGAGACCCCATCAAACTGGTATCACATTTCCCTCCAGCTGGCTTCCCGATATAATATAGATTGATTGCAGTTCCTGGAACAAGTTCGGGGGTCATCGATACATCACAGCATCGTATTCATTGGTCACACGAGAAGCGTTTAATATGGGGAGGGGATGTATTCGCTGTGAGCAAAGGAAAGGGGCAAAGAGATACCAGAACAAGGAACGATACCTAAATTAAGGAATGCAGAGATAAGGCAACTTTTGTTTTGATAAATGGGGAGGGGGGGGGGCATATGTAAAGGTAAAAATCTGTGACCCTATTGAAACCGGATTTCACTTAACAAAATGACAGTATTTGCTTATAATTTCTGATACTTCGATGCAAAAGCGGATCAATATGGCTCCAAAAATAACGTCAAGCTGTACGGTCCGAGACAGCGAGCAATAGACAAACACCCAGTTGACAGGATTTGGTGGATAGATAAGTGTCAGTAAATGAGACTGTACGGACAGCCAGGCAGTCTTAGATAGGCCTAGGCATGTCGATAAAATCATTCCCCCCAAATTACAGGTTTCTGTGATAAATTATGATAAAATTCTTCAGAAAATGAGTGGTTCACATTCACTCAGACATGCACATTATACATGTATTGTTATTATTATTAGCAGTATTGATTAGGATCCTGTTTAAGTAATGGGAAAGACATAATTCGCCACATGTTATAGTATGCCTTTATCACCCCACACGGATTAGGTCTAAGCAATTAAAATAGAGATTAAAACAGTATAGGGATCAGGCCGAGTTCGATCTTAATTTCCATTATCAACAAAAAGTAACTTCAATTTCCTGGAATTTAAACCTACCGTTCTGCCACAGCGCCGAAGATCGAGGAAAACAACCATTTCCCCCACATGACTGCTTGGTTTATGTAGTACGTAGATGTTTTCACTCCAGAGTTGTACAGCTCCAACAGCTGAGTCCCGTGGTCAGTCATAGACAGTGAAACACCTTTGTCCCTAAGTGATGGTCTATATTAGGTCCTGTTCTTGCAAATATGGCCGCCACTGGTAGAAAATTCGAGAAGCTCAGAGACACATGACTAGGTGACATAAATAAATCGTCAGCACAGGGGAAAACAAGGGGCAGGAAGCGGAGGCCCTGTCATGTTGTCGTGTAGCGCTGGAGTGGGAAACCCCGAAATGATTTATGCGTGATTCGGTGAAAAGGCGTTTTTTCACGGAAGGTAATGCAAGACCGCATTAAATATTGCTGCGTTGTTAACTAGATACAATAATATTCACGCCCTGTGCACACATACTCGATTGGAGGAATAGGATCACATCATGTTCTTGTGCCATGTTATTTTTTGTGAAAGGTATCTTGTGCTCTTGAATAAATGTTTATATTAATTTGTACTGAATGTATAAACACACGGCTCAAGTATCTAGTCACTCCTGCAGGTAAGCATGAATGTGGCCAAATAAAAAAAAAAAAAAAAAAAGGTTGTAATTTGAAAACTCCATAAATAGTAACAATTTGTGGTGGTGTATGATGGAATTTAGAAGACAATTAACCATTCAACACCCAACACCGTGGTGCTCGCTCACAATCATACGACCTTTACAACACAGCAACACCACACCAGGATCTTTTCCACGACAGGGACCACATTTATTATATATAAAAAATAGAAAAGGGTTATGTAGCCCAGCAATGATTGGAGTTTACCAAAAAGAACAAAAAGAAAAGCTATAGTATCTATAAACTGTAAATGACTAATATTATAAACTAAAACTGTAAACGGCTAAAAAGAACTAAAACTAAAAAGAATTAAAATCAAGAAACTAAAAGTAGGCCTACTAAAAATCAAGAAGCTAAAACCCAGTGCAGCCACGCCTACCGGCATCCCTGGCTCACTGCCTCATCCTTACTGTGAATAAATCCAAAACGATGGACATACATTACAGTAAGCATACATGTATATCATTCGTATGCATGGATTAATACATTGTAGTTATACTACTATCATTCACCCCATGCACCATGCATACAATATACGCACACGTCCTCCAAATAACAGCCTCATAATACAGGAGAGATAAAGATGCACACAAACCACAAAGACCCCATAATTATATTATCTGACCATACTGGCCTTCACAGGCTTACTAATCACTTGAGCATGACGTCATCTTCTCCAGCTGCCCTTGGTGACAAACAATAATAACCAACACAATAACATAATATAGCAAACAGTAACCATATTACCAAGACACAGTGAGCTCCAATCTCAGTGTCATATTCGTTCATTACTATACTATTCACTAACCGTGGATGGGCTGGCCTGGCCCAGTGCCAGTGTATGGCGTCTCACCGCCCCACAGTATCAGCTGTCTTCCCCCAGTAACCTGCAACAATTGGGACAACATACTGCATAACTTCTAGTCCCATCATGTACCATCCCCTGGGTTAACATGAAGATATTCAAGTGTACACGCATTAACCATCCAATATGCCTCCTTATCAGTAATATCATGGACCATAATATGCTTCCAAACACAGTGAAGTAACTGAACTTCAAATAACAGAAAACTTCCACAGCATCAATATTACATAACATACAGTGTAGCATCAAACTCTTATTCCCGCCAGTCTAAGTGGCCAAGATATCTGTAACGAACACGTGCTTAAGCAGTGATCATCCAACCACACTATCCAACATAGTAATCGTATAATAATATGCAATATTCATTTATAATATTCACTGCAGAGTAAACGAAATGCTTTAAGTATCAGAGAACAAAGTTACTAAGACCAACTCACCAGTTCTCAAGAGTCAGAACTGTACAACTTGCACGAATGACCGTCCTCTTGGTCCGAGTGCCTAGCTTGGGAATGACGCTGCGATAGATTGACCAAACGAAAATACGCATTTCATGCAGCGCCAAAACCTGCCCCAAGCTAATTGCAATTGAGTTCGGGAATTCCACGACCTCTGGGCCACTCACGCCCATAAAACATCCTGACACGGCCGAGTCGCCTCGGTCAGTGCAGGTATTGGAGATCATAGAATCCAAGCACCCGACACCCCCGGGCACGCCTTCGGACAACGACACCCTCGGGCATGCCTTCGGACCACCGGAGTAGTCGTGACACGGTCACAAATTAATAATAGGAAAAGTATACATTAAATTCCACAGGAAAAATAAATTTACAAAAATCAATAAACAGAAAACATAACAAGGCAAGCTTTAGGTTTACTTTGTACCAAGCCTAGAAGTCTATCGATTCTTTTTCCTAATGTTCTGTTTGAATTTATATAATTATAGTTATACAGGTGCATTAGTGAGATTGTAATAGCACGGGATGGCATATAATACGGGGCGAGCTAGGGCAAGGATGTGTTATGAATGAAATAAATGGATGGAGGAAGGGTAGACGGAGACAAGCGGGCATGAACTGGACATGGGATAAGGGAGGTAGAAAGAGGAGGGAGGGGAGGAGAGAGAGAGAGAGAGGGGGGGGGGAGAGAGAGAGAGTCGGGGAGAGAGAAGGAGAGTGCCTATAATGGAGAAGAGAGATAGAAAGAGAAGGGAGAGGGAGAGAAAGGGGGAGAGAGAAAGAGAGTGGGGAAAAGCTATAGACAGAGAGAGAGGGGGCAAAAGACAGACACACACGGAGAAAGAGGGAGAGAGAGAGAGAGGGAGGAAAAGAAAGAGGAGTACAACACATTACATTATACATTAACCTTGACAAGCTGGACAAGTGGTATAAATTATATCCACTTGTGATAATATTTACCTGTGCACATTCTTACTGGATTAACCTACAAAACTACACCTTTGTTTGCATTTTTTTTTTTTTTTTTGGTCTTTAAACTGCTTGTTTTCTTCATAACGGTGAAAGTGTAAAGATACACTAATTTGTTTTTCTCGTCTGTCAGAAAACCCCAGTTTGTTGATAGTGACAACATGTTGGTCCAAATTTCATTACATTTCAAGGTGTGAAAGTTCCCATATACACGGTGACACCAAGGCTATTTATAATGCCCATTACGACTGAAAGTGTACACATGTGACTCTGTCCTTTATGGGAATGGGCGGGTGAAAAATAGGTATATACAGGTTCAGGGACAGAAAAGGGAAAGAGAGGGGGGGGGGGGAGAAGACAGGAAGAGACAGGAGAGAAACAGGAAAACGAGCAAGTGAGACAGAGAATAAGAAGCAGAGAGTCTGTGAGACAGAGAGAGAGAAAGAGGGGGCGGGGGGCAGAGAGAGGGGGGGAGAAATAAAGAGAGAGGAAAGGATTGTCTTGTCTCTTTTGTCTCCCTTTGCCCCAAGTATGACAAAGAATGTCTTAGATTACTCTTGGGTGTATCGTAATTCTACCTAGATGTCGAGGTAGGTCACACCCAACAATCATCGAGAAAACTGTGGAGCGGGTGGAAATTGTAGCTATTACATGGTCGATTCATTCAATCTAACAACTTCATGTTCACATAGATGGGGATGTGATTTGTACATCAATCGATCGCCGCAATCAAGTGTTTTACAGAGGAGTAATTACAGACTCTGAATACATTATCTAGGTCACATTTCATCTCTTGATCGGAGTTTGTCGAGTTGTTTGGTCTTGTTCGTATGTTATTATGTCTAAACATTTCAAAGTCATTACAGCTTTATTATCTTCTTCAAAATGCTGCTCTGATATTTCGTGTATTTACCTGGCCTTTTAAAACTTGTGACAGTAGAACTTGCCAGAGTTCTGGGCTCCACTTTCTCTTTAAGTTAGTTCGATGTAACCGGTGCAGAGTGAAATGTGATTTAAATAGATTCATTTGCCAGCCTTGTCAAAGTGGCTGTTAATTGTGCAGAAGTTGACAATTGATGCAGGAGCAGGCTGTTAAATATGAAATTAATGCGACATTGAAATATCAAAATTATAATCTTGTTGATCATTAATCTAAACACATTCTTCCTATAATATAATAGTTTGATATGTTTGATGGGGATTCTCATCCACTGAAAAACCACTATAAGATCTATCTCCCCAAGAGCTCCGATTCTCCTTCTTCTTCTTCTTTATATCACAGTCTTCCGTGGAGGGACAAGAAGTATCACAGAAACAGCTTGCACTATCAACCAACCCAGGCAGCTCACAAGGAGAAGTTAATACCTCGTTCGCCTCCAGACAACGCCATCGACACTGAGATCACGCATGAATGGAGACATAATTTACCAAGGGGAGTGCACGACTTTGGCCTGGCATTGCAAGTCGCCAAAGAAGAAACTGCCATCAGCTGTTTCCTTGCACAGGCCATCGCCGTTGTCGGTACTTCATGCAGTGCAGCCACATTTTGTACTTAGTGACAGCGACTTGAAAGATGCCACATAATAATATAGTGTGTACATTTCCTTGTAGTTAGACCCTTAAATGGAACCTGACAGCAAACTGTATGGCTTTCCCGGCTGTATGGCTAAGCTGGTCAACGTCATGAAAAGCGAGTTCAAATTCTTATTTACTGTTGTCTCTATTAAGTTCAAAGATTTGTTAACATGTTATTATAGAATTAAAAACTACCATTTCACTTATCATAGTGTCATTTTTCTAAATCAAGGCCTTCTATTATATTTTGCCCCTTAGACAGTTTCAGCAATACATCTAGCAGTGTTAATGTCTTCAGCACTGGAGATGAAACAAAATGAGAGAAATATCAGCCCCAAGGACATCTCCTATTCCAGACACTGACAATCCTTACATCTGCAGACAGATGTCTGGGCTCATATTTCTTGTCGAGTCATTATCGTTCTGGGTCGTTTGAAGAGAACAGACTTAATGTTCATGTAGGTCGTAAATAAGATGAAAGAAAACATCCATTAAAGACATAGTAGACGGAAACACACAATGTAATATCCAACATTTTCTGCTCCTTTGTGTTGTATTGAGCAAGCATAAACGTCACCCCTGCAGTGTTATGTTTGTGGTATGTATACACATATTATTTCGCAGAGTATACAACTGTCTGTGGTTACGATAAGCGGTTTGCAATATTTCACCTGAGTGGCGCTCTCATAACTAGTTTTTTTGGCATTAAATATTGTTATCATTTGACAGTGAATGCTGTATGCCGTTTGTATGAGACAATACATTGTCTGTATAGCCCCACTGTGATAACATAATAATGGCCTATCTCAGTTTTCATTGCTTTGAGAAAAGCGAATAAAAAGCATTTCATCCAGGTGGAATTTTTGCTTCTTTTTGTTTTGAGTTTACTGCATTTTTAGGGAGATGGAATTTTGCACTTTTATTGTTGTTGTCGTTGTTGTTGTTGTTGCTATTAACATAAGTGTATAGAGCTTGACCTCGAGGAATATGAAAGGCCAGTGTAATTTTGACTTCAGTTTGACTTAGGCCAGTATATAGTAAAGTGGCGCTAACAATAAATAACATATTACGCTAAAGGACATGTAACGGTCGGGGGTAAATTTACAACTCTTTCTGATATGTAACCTTTTTATTCAAGATATTATTCTATAGACATGAGAGGCGTCGGAAAGCCTAGCAGGGGGGAAGTGTCATTCCACGGGCTCGTGTTTGTTTTCCCTGTGGCCTATAACATTACCATATCGTACGTTCTGCACGTGTCGGGTGCTACGCTCTCAGCGCCTGACATTTGGCGTAAAAAACAGTGTATGATGGCCTGTTCACCACGCTGACCTCCTCGGAACGGCAGCCCTTGTTTTTCTTTTATTCCGCGAAAAGAACCAGGCAATTGAATTCATCTTGCTGCATTTAACCTCGGGGAGCACATTTGGCGTACGTATAGTAATTTCGTATTCCGATGTCAAAGACAGGGTAAATAGGAAAAGTTGGTGGTAAAAATATTATTATTATCATTATTCAGAGTTCGGTCACCGTCTTGTATGTTAGATAACAATGCACTAGTGAGTGAAAGTAGGAATCCCAGGCCCACAGAGAATATTATTAAATTATGAGACGTTCGATGATCCAGATGTTTGTAAAGCGAACAATTTCTCTAGGCTTGACAAGAATGTCTCTGAAAGCAGATGTCTTCGACTTGCAGGAATGCCATTGTTATGCAGAAGGCCCCACGACAAAACGCAGAATGCAAAATCACCATGCATCGTCCTCACCTCCCATAGCGTATCCACGTGAACCAAAGAGAAAAGTGATTATGATTAAGCCAATTCTGTATTAATATAATATACAAATTTAGGAAACACTGGGACTTTCAGTTTCACAGTAGTTTGTCAAGCAATTACTTAGTACTACAACAATATAAACCCCTCTTTTCAATGAGCCTACAGAGAGTGCCAAAACGTTTGCTAGCATCTCAATGCAACAAAAGAACATCATTATGTCAGTTCATCAGATTGTTACTTCCCAACACCCAAGGTTGGGAAATTTACAAAGGGAAATGGTTGTTAAAAAAAAAAAGTCCAACAGGTAGTATAACTTTGTTTTGTTCTTTAGTTCTATTGGCAACTGCAGATACAATATAGAAAACATAATTATGTCTTCATATTACTTATTTTCTAGGATCGGTTAATGAACAATGCTAATCGAAAAAAGCTCACGAATTCAGGGTTGAACTTTTTTTCCCCGGCAAAGTCCCTTGCTTATTGGAAACTAGTAATTAATATTCAGACATCACAGTTAAATCGACACAAACTGCTTTCTCTCCTACTTAACAACATCAAAACTGACTTTGAAAATTTAAGTATGGAAGTACCAGACTGAATTCTCATCATTTTTTGGCAAAGATTTTGGCAGATTTATGAGTCTCCTAAGATTTCTCGTTCCATATAAAAAAAAAATGGGTGTGTCTGGTTATGCCATTTCCATTATCTGTCTCAGTGACAAACTCCTGGTGGCTTGTGCAAACAATGCAGGAACATGTATATTATTATTTATTGGTCATGGGAGAGTTAACCTAATGGCAGGCAAAAACAGTAAAAAGTGAAAGAAACACATCAAGAAAGAAGTATAACAGGCTCAGAGAAAAGGAGGCTGGCGAGGAGGGAGAGCAGAGCCAGCAGAACAAGAAATAGAAAGAAGAGCATGAGATGAGTAGAGTTGGAACTGGAGTCAAGGGAAGAAGATAATGTGGAAAACATCGACGATGAACAGATAATGATTAATTGCGAGTGTAGGCGAATAGCACATTTTCCCCACAGATGGTCCCCTACTCTCTTGATAGAATTGTTAGGGCTGTCGTTGACAGCTTTCCATCAAGGAGACAGAGGAATTCAAATGTTAAGTTCAAATACAAAAACTTCTCTGGTCATGAAAAACTTATTCTGATGCACTCTGGTTATTTCTGGAGTTACTGCCATACCAACGAAATTTAATTCTGTATCGGATATTCTGACCAATTCATAGACGCTTTCGAAATGATGTCTTCACACCTTCAGTGTATACTTAAGGATACGGATTACTCTTCCGGACAACGGGCGTCCAAATGGCTCCTAGATATAGTTAGAGACAGGTGCGACAGACACTTCCAGGCTTTGAAGCATATTTAGATATTCTTTGTTTTCCATTCCAAACAATTATTATAAATGAGAACATAATGTTCTCGTAGGGTTATTTTTCCTGCCTAGTTACCTCATTGTCTGTCTGTCTGTCTTTCAGTCTCCCCCTTTTTTAATTTTAAGAATAATTTTCAAGCTCCAAAACGTAGTGTTATTTAAAAAGAGTCACTCTTCAGGAAAATGAATAATAAAACATAAAGAATAAATTTTTGGTCGTTTCTTTATGGGTTAAACTCGTCAAGCTTTTATTCACAATTTTATGAGATTTAACGTGAAATGGAAAATATTTCGTTCATCAAAGCTTTTAGTTCAGAACGGAACCTGGTTCCAGTGCTACAATAGAGAGCAAAGTTCAGTGAGTTGTTTGTGTACATCAACATATCTAACAGATCCGCTAACGGAATCCTAAGCCAGCCCAGGCCGTTGTCCGGGAAATAGAAGGAAATGATTCCAAGTGCAGAATTTGGAAAGTTGCAAATGACGAAAGTTGTACTGACAACAAGAAGAGTAATAGTCAGAGATGTCTCTTTCCGAGACCCTCCCCTTACACTTGCTCCTGCTGTTTTGCTCCTCTGATCTGAGGAATTGATTGCTCGAGATTTTTCACCATATTCAGAAACAGTACTGAAACCTTCATTCACGGAGTCTTCTGACGCAGGAACGTCATCATTGTCAGTGGATCTCTGACCTGTAACAGATTTCGGTTCATTTTTCTTCTCTACAGATTTTGTGACGCGCTTTCTGCTCTTCACCACACCGTGAACAATGATGATATTAAAAACGATGACGATCGAACTAGGTAGAAGCGAGACATAAATAGCGCTGAAGTTTGACATAACACTGACCACAAAATCACCGCCTTGAGAAAGCGTGCAGTGTCTTGCACCAGTGGCGTTACTTCTGTCTAGTTCATTAGGGACAAGAATCACGCCGTGCAGTATTGCGTACGGCAGGCACAACGTCCCATTTCCCAGGATCAGACAGACAACGCCCATCTTTGCCGTGGATATAGAACACCAAGAATGCACCCGGTGAGGCCACACTATGGACATCATACGCTCAGTGGTCACTACAACCAGTGTCCAGTTGCTACAACGTACGAAAACCGCTGTAAAGTACAAATTCGTTTTACACGATACTTCATCGCCACGCATGTCCAACTCGAATGCTTTCTTCACGAAAATACGGATAAATCCAGTCAATATTGCTCCCATATCCACAACAGAGAGACACCGTAGGTATATAGATGTAGGACTGTCACTGAATGTCTTTCTGCTGAAAACAGCGAAGGACAGTGGATTGCTCACACATCCAAATACTATCATAGCAAATGAGTAGTATACACAAAAAATATCCACTACTTCAGTAAACAGATGGGAGGATTTTAAATGCAATGTACCAACAGACGCATGACCACCGTTTTCCGAAATGTTATTCGTATCTTCCATAGTGAAATATTAGTGGTAATGCAATGTCATATCTAGTTATACACGGTGCCAATTGAGGTGTTTTGTTTTTGTTTTTATGCCAATTTGTCCATTGGTAAATTACAAATCAAACTGGTGTCACACACAGTGTTTATAGGTCCCCTTATATCTTTTTTTTTCTTCTTTAATTCACTTAAGTTTGCATTGCATTCTTGCATTGATATTTTGATGACACTACATGGCATATGGAAAACACATGTTTAAAGGTCCTTGCAAGTGCTTTATTTTTATGGGATTCGTAGTTTCAAATGACTGATTGCTGCAAATTTCCATAATTTGTACTGTTATGTTTTTAAATGTTAAGGCACACTGCTTACCTAAACTGAGCAAAGACACCTTTTTCTCAAAATATTATTTAAAATGTACAGACAACAGACTCAGGTGATTTTATCATTGATCGGCAGTTAAAAGCACCGTTTAGTTAAATAGAAAGGTAATTATATATCTCGTCACAACATTAAATCTTTGAAGCTGCCCCTACAGAGCTTGTCATTTGATGAAACAAAATCACATATAACAATTCAATCCCTAATAATGACATGCTGTAAAGGAAAGATTAACATTTAAATTAAAGGCACTGCAGACAGTCAATTTACTGCATGGTGATGACACAGTTGCACACCTATTAAGTTAAAGTGCCATGTAATCCACGTAATAAATAAAGGGGCAATTTAGCCAACAATAGCTGAGCTGTAATTTGGTTTCCTGAACATATAGGATACCATAGTAACCACTGTACAACAAAAGACGCATTTCCTGTACACACAGATTGGGTTATCCCAATTGACTTTAATAATCACAGTTACTGCTCTTGTTTTAAATTTATGAGAAGGGGACATTCTAATTTCTTCCCATCGATGCCCAAACAATGAAGATGTCCCTTCACCTCCCTCCATAGATTCCTCATCTCATTCGTGTGGTAAATAAACCCACACTTACACATAGTTAAAGCTTGATCGCAGAAATTCTATGGAACCGTCGTCTTGAAAGGGTTGGAAATATTGTGTAGACAAATAGAAACAAGTCAGTACTTGTTTGCTCAAACAAGGCCTGAATAATAAATCAATGGAATAAATCGTCGCCCCGCTGGAAGACTGTTGTAAGTCTGTTTTTTACCAAAATAGCTTTTTCCCGCCAAATGATAAGTCCCGCCCACACGCATGTCTAGTGAAGAGATGGAAGCTGTAGGCCAAATAGAAGCTGAGATATTGCGTTTCAAAATGTGGTTGTAAGTGTATGGTTGCCAAAAAGACATTCGTAAAGTGTTGTAAGTTGAGTTACAACACTCTTCTGTCTTTTTCCGATGAGTGAATATCGTCATAAATGGAGATACTGCAGTTTTCAAGAGGTATTTGTATATCAAAGCACTGTTTTACCTTAATGCTACCAGCATCACAATTGGCTCTAATTTTCGCGGGAAAAATATCGGCATTGTGTGAGCGAACTACGTCTCAAATTACCTATTGTCTCGGTGGAGGAATACGTCACACAGAGAAGATGTGTTTGTATTAGCTAATGAAATTTCGGCTTACGAAAACAGGCGAAAGGGAACTAATGCGACCGAGCGCCGTAACTGTCCCTGGCAGTGAATTGAAGCAGAATTATTGCCTGTCGATCAATCGTATGTCATACGATTTAGAGCCCCTCTGATTCAATTTCCACAACGAGAAGAAAGTCCACGGTTTCAACTGTCGTTTCCAAGGCCTGTGGTTGTCTGCACCAACCATATAAGTATTAATTAAATTCATGTCATTATTTTATGTCCATCATAAAATCTAATGATGTGCCTGGTCTAGAATAGCACTACTACATTACCACTGACAGCTTAGTATTATTATGCTGCTTTAAAGATCTACGTTGCATACAGGCATTCTGGGATGAGTGAGAGGGGATGCAGCAGGTAGCACCGTAAATAGAGATGCTATACATGGAGTTTTTGCTTTCTTTTATTATTATTTATCGACTTCGCTTTTTTGTCTGCTTTACTCTTCGTTTTTACATAGTCACTATAACTTGACATTTGAAGTTTTAATCTTTACATCTAGTTTGATACTGCCTGATGAGGTGTGAGAAAAGTCTGATATCCCTGATCATTAGCAACTTTATTCCTCTGTAGTTGGCTGTTATCATTTAATGTTTTAGCACACTAACGGCACACAGTTGGTTGGACCACTGAGTCCTTGTATGGTCGACCAAGTTACGAATCTCCTTACGAATTCATTTGTGACGAATCAGATACTTTACAACTAATGTTGCAAAGGAGGGGCAGTAAAAGAAAACGACAAGAAGGAAAGTGGGCAGACAATGTTCGGAAGTCTGCCAGAGGCAGAGGACTGGAATACACAACAAGGAAAGGAAAAGTGCAGAGAGCTAGAGCGTTAAGACAAGGTTGTGGAGACAAGTGCAGACTGGGTTGCCATGATAAAATTTCTGACAGTGCTAGGGAGGCGTTATTCCATTCATTCTGGAAGCTGGGAGATGTGTGATTCAACGGGCATTTATCAACACCTTTATCAAAGGGAGAAAAAAAAAAGAAGACTGCCAAGGAGGAGCAAAGTGGACGCCACAGATCACTGGAATGGTCATTTCAGTTAACTGGCCAAACAATTGTCGCCTGCAAGACATTTTTTCTTCATACCCTAGACATTACAGATAGATTTGTCAGCACAGCTTTAGATAAAAAAAACAACAAAAAACTGAGGAACGACATCACCTGACAAAAGAGGTAAACATTCGAATCCTTCGCTGAAACTTGAAAGTTAAAGAGATGCCATAAGACAGCATATCAGTCAGTTCCCATGTGTACATAGTCATTATTGCCGGAAAAGTTCGAGCAGACAGTCGCTAGGATCCCACCTCAGCATAGCTAAGATATATGACTTATACGTCACAGAGCTTACCGCCCAAGGTGAACGACCTGCCAGCAAAACTCTTCATGAAAGAAGTTTTCATAATGACTTCAACCTAAGTTTCCATGTGCCTCTGAAAGACCGTTGTGACTTCTGTTCTATCTTCGAAAAGTCACAGGGAGAAAGAACAAGACTGGAGAGTGACTATAACAGTCACATTATTGAAAAGCACAATGTCAGAAACAAAATGAATGAAGCAAAAGAAAATGCCAAAGTAAATTTAAGTGAAACTGCAGTGTGTTTCGATCTTCAGGAAATGCTGCAAACACCCCAGTCATTTGAATCCATCATGTACTACTATAGAAAACGTAGCACTTATAATCTATCTGTCTACGAGCTATACTCTAAAAAAGCCTATTTAAAATTTGATGTTATAGAGCACACATTTTTGGTTAAGAGGCACACCTTTAATGAAAATGACAGTGTTCATTCCACGACTGAACGTGCTGCGAGAAATATGACTGTGTATACAACACCACAGTGGGCTACCATTATTCGGGGTGCAAAGAAAAGGGATCCATTATAATACTGTAACTGAAATGGACAATGAACATTCCTTGACTTTAAAGTTATGTCCTTAAATCTGAGAAATTTTGACCTTGACGAGGACAGGCAGAAAATATCAATATCAACCGCACGGATTTGGTATATTTCATGCAATGACCCTAATACTTTGAAAGTCCAGTACACCGTGTGGGGTGTGGTGAAAAAAAAATGAACCTTCTCCAGCGTTTGAGAAAAGTCACTGGTGTTGTTTGCGCCAGATAAGCTGCCTTTGAGACATTATGCAGAAAACAGAGTTTTCGCCATTGACAAGGATAAACACAATGATTTGATGAAGATGTGTGAGAAGGGATTTATCCCAAAGGTTCACCATGCTTTTTTCGGAACCTTATTTTCTGAATAACTGCGGAGAAATTGCTTCACCTGCAATAGGAGCATTCTCTTAGATCAAATCGTTTAATTACAAAATAACTGTAGTTTTGGTTGTTCATGTCAGACTATTGCCTGAGGTAGGCTTGGTTGGACATCTTATGAGGATAATCATTAGGTTTTACGATGATGGCAAGTTTTGTTTTGAAATCATATGATTTTGTGCATATTGTTACAACATTCATTAGTTTCAGAAGTTTGAGCTACAGTAGATGCAGCTCGGCATGACGTGTCTCTTAAGAACTGTCAAACATTCCACTCTCAAATCACTGGCAGCCTTGGGTGGGGTCCTTTCTTCTAGATGAAATCAAATTGTCTTTTTAATGATCAATAAAGATTGTAGATACTGAGTTCAAAGTATCTATCAAAATAAATGAGTCAGAAAACTGACATTCACTTCACCAACAACTCTATGAGCGTACGAATCATTTTATGTGACATCTGTGCAATGATCCTGTGTCTTACCTATTTTAAGATGTTTTTTCACTACTTGCTCTAGCGTCGTATGTCTATAAATGTACACAACATCTACATTGCAATATGTCGTAAGTTAAGTTACTGCAGTCTCATCACAACAATTACGTTTGTAAACTGTTGTAAGTCGACTTACTGCATTTTTCTACGGGATGGTTAGAACAATCAATATGCTGTAAGTCTTTTTAAAGTCATAACTACAGCATTCGTCGTTATTTCACAATGACTGCACTTGCCACTTGTCCACAGATGTATTCTTTACTTTGTTGCGGAGTTTGGGTCATATATCGCATCTCTAAAAGAAAATAAATAGTTTTTTGTCTCTCCTGAAAAGTTGTCATTTTTGAGTTACAACAGTCTTCTAACGGGGCGACGAAATGAAACAAAGAAATAATCCATATTAAGATTAGATTTTGGATTTGTTCGCCACTGGAACATGAAAATGGTAAGTACACAATAATTATTATACCGATCCTCATGTTCGCAATCTTCTTGAGGAGTTATATGCTAAGAAAAAAACATAAACGGCATCAAAAGATATTCACGAATAACGATTTTTTTTGTCCTTACATGAATCTCGTGAGTGTGTGGGAATGAAGAAAAAGAAAGATAAAATACAGCGGTAAGGGGTACAGATTCGAGTTGATTAAACTCTTCATTCACACCACAGACTAATCAATTAACCAGACTGGAAACACGAGCATCGGGCTGTGTCGTTTTTTACGGAATTTTCCGAGCGGCGGCCGTATAACCAACATGGCAGCCGCTCGGGAAATTCCGATACTAGTTCTATCTGCAGTAGACATTTCTTTTTATTCGTCAAGATTGGTTGTACATGTATTAATTTCTTGGTGCGGAACCAAACTTCCGCGTTCAGTTGGCGCGTCAAAAAGGTATCATTCAAAATTGTAGCTATGCTGAAGCGTCGGTCGCTCCCGTAAACCTAACATGGCGGATGGTTCATGACCTTTCGCTGTTTTGTGACATCACACAATGGGATTATCCAGTCTGGGTATTTTATTAGTCTGTGATTCGGACCAAGACAGGTACGATTACATTAATTTGTCGTTCCGCTGGCGTGTGTCATTAATTAAGAGATTTAGTCCATTTTGTATGCCATACCTGGAGCTTTTGTCCCATATAAACTGTTATTGATTTAAGTGTTTTTTGCAGGGGAGATACATCACAAAAGTGAATCTTTCACCATTAGTCTGATGGCACACTGAGTCGAGTCAGTTTACTCTCTGTTTTAGTGTGAGATGTGAACTACAAAAGTAAACGAGATCTCGCGCACTGCCAAGAATGAACTGGGGAAAAAAAAATTAATGTTTGTGTTGTAAAGGGTTGTAATAAAATTAACATTTAGGGTTAGCATTATCATACTTGTTAGCATTATCTTACTTGCATTATCTTATGTGACCTGGCGACCATCTGGGAAAAGGGCACACGTTTACAACCTCCCATCAGTTACCAAGATTATGTCCCATCAGTTACTCAAACTAATTGCCCCAGTATGCTTAAAAATAAAACTTGATTATTTATGTTTTTCTGTGTGCTTAAATTCATGTTTTTAATGTAGAAAAACATTGTTCACTAGTCTTGCTGTTGGTTTGGTTTCATAAATTTTTGCGGTTCCATTTTGCTATGTAAGAAAATCGTATTTTTTCTGTCACATCAGATACCAACTAAAATGTAGGCAATTGAATGGACTCATCTTAATTTTTATTATTTAAAACACATTTTTATCATTTCTGTACCATTTTTCTGGAGGACTGGTCAGTCCATTTTGAAATATATGGTTGGTTATTCATTTAATGGCCTTTTCTTTCTTGAAAAATATTGCCTGAAAGTCCCGTCAGTTACTGTGGAATATCCCTAAACAGATTTGACGCAGTGTGACATCAGCAATACGTCCTAGACTGAGGAGTCCCTTCATTATTTAACACTCCATTGGTCCATACGTCCTGCGTTATGTAAATCTCACCCTCCTTTCCATTTACCTCTTTTGGCTAACTGCGCTGATGGTTGGTGGGCGCGTCTGATAGGGTCTCCAGCTGTCAGTATCATTCCTTTATTATTCTGTCCATCGTCTTCTTACTTTTGCTTAGCGCAGTATAACCGCTGTCGTGTCGGCGTGCTATCTCCAAACTCAAACTCAAACTCTCTTAACTGCATAGCCCTCAAAAGAACCCCGTTTGAGAACCGCAAGTCAAAGACAGACAGCTGATTCAGTTACATGTATGAGTCAGGGGTCTGCGTCTGGTCAAGAGACAGATAAACAGGCTGCACTCTGTGTGAAGAATTTCAATGACGGAATAAGACAACACCGGTGCATTTTTTTGCGAACGCAAATTTACACGTTTTCAAGTGCAGCCTGAAAGGTTACTGATAACTACACAGCACGCCCTCTATCAGTTTGAGCTACGTATCTTTTCTCCTATTTTGTTTGCCCAGGCAGCGACCTGCAGCATAGCCTGTCAACATAAGTCAGAAATGAATGACAGCCCCGTGATATGTTTGCTCAAACAAAGAACATGACGCCGTTGTTTTTCCACTCCTGTGCGTTGTGTGGGTGTCCTGTACAGGCAAGAAAGCCTGGGGCAGGAAGAGACTCGTGGCAGATGCAAGAGAGGAGGGCAATTCGATACGGGATATGAAAAGTCGATACTTCTCCGCATTGAGTAATAAAAATTACAATTAGTAGTTCTATTTTTGGATCGGCGCTGACTAATTACGGGTATTCTTAATTCTGAATTGAAGGGAGTGGGGAAAGAGAGAGAGAGAGAGAGAGAGAGAGAGAGAGAGAGAGAGAGAGAGAGAGAGAGAGAGAGAGAGAGAGAGAGAGAAAGAGAACAGAGAGATACAGAGTGGGAAAGAGAGAAAAACGATTAGAAAGAAAGAAAGAGAGATAGACAGGTAGACACATAGACAGACAAGCAGACAGTCTGACAGAGAGACAGGCCGACAGATGGACGGACGGACGGACAGACAGACAAATAGACAAACAGACAGACAGACAGACAGCTAGATAGATAGATAGATAGATAGATAGATAGATAGATAGATAGATAGATAGATAGATAGATAGATAGATAGATAGATAGATAGATAGATAGATAGATAGATAGATAGTCCTTTGGGGTATTGCATTTGAAAAATAATTTGGACAGCTAACACAAACCTAATCATGTAGAAAACAACATTCTAGGTAGCTCAGTTAAATCAGCCATCAACTTTGACAGTACGGAGAACTTACTATAACAGTTACAACAGTTCATGTCACAGCCCCTGGAAATGTGGAATCCTAGGAATGTGGTGCAGCGTGGTATCCGAGTATCCGTGAGTTTGTTTTGTCTCTCTTATGTATATCCGTGAATTCGTACATCCCAGAAGGTTACGGTGACATCTTTTTGCCAATCTTCCTGTATCCGAACCACACAAGTCGTTTTTCGTTAAACCTATAAAGCCTGAAGACAGAGAGATCATTTTTGGTTTTTGTATGTGTCAAATTCAATTTTAACGTACTGTAATTTGACAGAAGTATTTTGATAAGCAGAGACGCTTGTGGGACATAGCACTGGATGAGGCGGATTTTTTTTCTTGTAGAGTATGCCTACATGTGATTTGGCAGATAGGCCATTTACCGGTGTGAGGGTGTGGGAGTCGTCTCTACTGCCCAAGCCACCCACCCCTAACCCCCCCTTTTTTTTTTAATACACAAATATTGTCCTCACCGAAAAAAAAAAAAAAAACCTAAACAAACAAACATACTCGATTATGCCTATTTTCTACTGTTTGAAATAATCCAAATGTCACGCTGATCAGATGTATGTATCGACATCGATTATCGCTGATTAAAGAAGAATTAGTCCACCGATCCCTGTATTAGTTGAATAATATCACTTAGATGTTTCAAACATAGCGTAATGCCCAAACAGGGAGGGGAAAGAAAAAAGTTCGAGTGTTATTCTTAAAATAACACATTATACCTGTCACTGACCTCCTTCCTCCCTCCCTGTTCTAGTCAAGTTTTTCTTTTTGGTCCCACCTAGTTTGATTTTAGAAGAGTGCTTTGTCATTTCCATTTTTTTTTTCTATCTTTCACGCTGACAAGACAGTTGATAAATTCTCTGAAGTGAAGTGAAGTGCACTCAGAGAGATAAATGCTGCAGACTTTATGCTGAAATGTTTGCGTAAATTTAGGGATTAGGATCGGAATCTTTACTTTACGCTGATATAACATGCTGATGTTCTAAACATGATAATGTCATAACATAATGATACATAAGACACTATCATGCACTCCACATAATAAAGCCATAATGCATTTTGATACATATCGACACTCTTATCACTACATGTATATATGTCTGCACTCACTATTCTCGAGGATTTGGATCGGAGGCAAGTTTCCAAAGGACTGGAAGGAAGGACACCTCGTGAAGCTTCCAAAAAAAGGGGACCTCAGCAATTGTAGTAACTACAGAGGAATCACACTTCTCTCCATCCCAGGAAAGGTTTTCAATCGGTTATTCTCAAGCGAATACAGAATGCAACAGACCCAAAACTTCGTGAGGAGCAAGCTGGTTTCAGGAGTAATCGATCAACCACCGACCAGATCGCCACGCTGAGAATCATAGTAGAGCAGTCGCTAGAGTGGAACTCCCAACTGATAGTGAACTTCCTTGACTACGAGAAGGCCTTTGATAGCATCGATAGAGAAACACTGTGGAGAATATTGAGACATGGAATCCCAGAGAAGATGGTGAACCTTATCAAGAGCATGTACGAGGGGACAAGTTGCAGAGTCGTACACGATGGCGAGCTTACTGACAGCTTTGATATCAAGACTGGTGTTAGGCAGGGTTGTTTGCTGTCCCCATTTCTGTTTGTCCTGGTGATTGATTGGCTTATGAAAGAAACCACCAGTGGAGGAAGAAATGGCATACAATGGACCCCATGGACACAGCTGGACGATCTAGATTTTGCAGATGACTTGGCACTATTGTCGCACACACACGACCAGATGCAAGCAAAGACTACAGCTCTAAACAACATTTCAGAATCTATTGGATTGAGGATACATCCTGCGAAGTCGAAGCTCCTAAAAATTGTTGCACCCCCAAGCCCACAAGACAGAGTAGGAGATCAACCACTGGAAGATGTAGAGTCCTTCTGCTATCTTGGTAGTATCATTGACAATAAGGGAGGAACAGAGGCAGAAGTCAAAGCACGAATTGGAATGGCACAGGCAGCTTTCACGTCCTTAAGCAAGATTTGGAGAACCAAGGATATATCTCTAAAAACAAAGCTGAGGATATTCAATTCGAACGTGAAGTCAGTCCTGTTGTATGGATGTGAGACCTGGAATGCGTCCCAGGCCTGCATAAAGAGAATCCAAATTTTCATCAACAGATGTTTGAGGAAGCTACTTAAGATCAGATGGACAGACAAGGTCAGCAATGAAATTGTATGGAAAAGAACAAGACAGAGCCCAGTCAGAGAGGAAATTGGTAGGAGGCGCTGGAGGTGGATCGGCCACACTCTCAGAAGGCCAGGAAACAGCATCACGAAGAAGGTATTGGATTGGAATCCCCAGGGCAAGAGATCAAGAGGAAGGCCGCGCGGAACGTGGAGAAGAGCCAGAGAAAATGATGTGCAACGAAGCGGAAAGACTTGGAATAATGTAAAGAGGCTGGCCCATGATAGAGAGGGATGGAAAGTGTTTGTTGGTGGCCTATACCCTGATCCAGGGTGAGAAAGGCAATGATGATGATGATGATGAATGCACTATGGTGCACTTGGACACCCCATTGCATTACATATTTACACATACTGGCGTCTTAATGCATTTTGATACACAAAGACACTCTTGTGCTACATAATTTATTCTACAAATGACAATTTCGCATTGCACGTTCATACATAAAGACACTTTCATGGCATAGTCCTTAAGCTGCACGTAATAAAGCCATAATACACATCGGTATTCAAGGACACTCATGTGTACTACGCAATTTATTCCATACAAAATAATATCAAAATGCACCTTGATACATAAAGGCAAATTGACGTACTACGTATACATATAGCGTACCCAACATGAAATAGAACAGTAAGCCCGCGTCAGTGTTCAAGAACAGTTTTGTATACTACATAATTTATTCTGTCAAAGTGTACCTTTGATACATACAGGAATTCTTAGGTATTTCTGCCATGATTCTACATTAAGTGGCACCATGATGCACTTTGATAGCTAAAGACAGTCCAGTGTTCTTCATATTCTACAAATACAAACGCTATTGTGACCTTCCATATAAAATGACACTCTTAATTAAATACCACAATTATTCTACACACTATAACGGCATTGTACGCTTTGATACAGTAAGGCATTCTACTCCATATCATACAAATAATAAAGCCAGTACATTTCGATATTCGAGGAGACACCCTTGAATGTACTTACTGACAGAGATGGACGATGATAACATTTCAACACTGTCAACAAGAATAATCAGCCCAACAACAATAGTAATAACGGCAAGAAGTTTTAACATGAACAGATTAAAAAACCACAACATTTAAAGCAAGGACGAAAAACAGCAACAATTTTTTTTAAAAAGAGGGGGGGGTGGGGGGGGGCAACCCATCGGCTCCTCGAATCCTGCATTGAACTCCAAAGCCCCTTTGTTTGCTAACCTGGTGAATCACAGGATGATAACAATGAAAAAACATGATAATTCCCCCCCCCCCCTTTCCCTTTTCATTTAGAGATGTCTTTACTGCAGAAAAACGACATTTTACAGTGTCGTAAAGATGTCTCTGACAGATTTAATTAAGGGAAAAAATGTTCGTTTAGCCCGGAGCTAATCATGTGCCATTTTAAATTTATATTCTTGAATAGAATATGAGAGCTGCCTTTTCTCTGTCTCTTCAAGATTCATAAATCAGAGACGCAACCAAGATATCTGTAATTCTGGCGTCATCATAACTTATATATTCCCTCTCACAATTTTAAGATCTTTGAAATAATGCTCTTTTATTTCAAGTACGGCTCAGTGTAATACTAGTGCATACGTAACCCTTCACAGAGTATCCGACGAGAATAAAAATACATGTACAAAGGCCACTATTTGATTGTTATCAGTTGTGACTTGCATGCAAAATTGCACAGGGAATCAACCAAACAATGAGATAGATTTATGTGTCGTAAAAACAGGACGGCGCAGTTCTGTCGTGTTACGGAAAAAAGATCATAATTATATGTCAATGTGGGTTAAATTCACTTTTTAACGTTATGGTACAATCTTTCTATCTGGGTTATAATTTTGTACGACAAATACTTTCTTTTGAATATTACAAAGTTGAAATTGTACAAAGATTAAAGGGACAAATTTTTTGCGTCCTCTGTACAATTTCGTTTTTGGCATTTACAGTTTTTCTGTTTTTTTTCCGTTAAACTGAAAGCAAAAAAAAAAAAAAAAAACACACACATACACAAACAAAAATACAAACAAACAAACAAAAAGTAAATATAGCACTAAAAGTAGCAGCTGCAGCAGCAACCACAGCAAATGTATTTCCATTGCTTGAAAGACGGAATAGTCAGGTCTGATAATAGGTTTCTCATGACCATGTCTTGCTGGCAAGGCAAAGTGACCACAATTATTTTAGTAAAACTATTATTACATTAGTTTGCTCGTAATCTACGAAAGATATCATATTATTAACTGTCTTTTAGTAGCCATAATTGCTTACTTCCTGTCATAAAACAGCAACAGCCACAAACATGTCAATATGGCTAATAGTAAAAAAAAAAAAAAAAAGGTGTAT
This sequence comes from Onchidella celtica, assembly GCA_963931925.1. Lineage (NCBI taxonomy): Eukaryota > Metazoa > Mollusca > Gastropoda > Systellommatophora > Onchidiidae > Onchidella > Onchidella celtica. The sequence goes on from OZ007570.1 coordinate 33,134,383, forward strand.
ATGGTCCTTTTCCTTTTGGCAGATTTTTTATTTTTTTCACGTGGCATTTTAGAGACGATTGATCCGATTGCTAAAAAATTCGATACTGAATTCTCCCCACTATTTTCATCCTGCTCACAAGAGGCTGGAATAAGACTCAGTGTATAAAATTGGAAATTACTTGAGAGGTTATCTGTGTTTTATCATAATTTAAGTTGTTACCTGTAGTTAAATTAACATCATCACTGGTTCTAGTAAACAAACTGCTGTAAAATATTCTGTAGTAAACTGGAACAAAACAAGCTCACAGCTGGTTTCCCTTTGGGTGTAATTCTTATCATTTACCAGCACTGAAGGCAGTTACTTTATGTATCAGACTTGCCAGGAATCGTTTTCATTCCACTGTCACCTGACAAATAACAAACGAACTGGGTGACATTCTCCTATAATTTATATTTTAATTAAATTGGGCACCTGGAAATGAATCATGAAACGGTAACAACAATAAAGACAACAACAACAATACGCGATCTTAGTTCTTGTTTGTTCCAACTCCACTTCTTGCACAGTTGAGAAATTCGCCTTTTTAACGTTAGCGGCTTTAGTATTATGATAGGGAGTTAGCATAAATCGGAACTGCGAAACAGCTTGTCATCGTATTTTAAATAGTGTCAACGTGTGCATTTGTTATACCAAAAGATCTCCAGTTATTTTTTTTTCTTCTGGAAAATGAAGATAGAACAAGATTGTTGTTACTTGTGCATACGTCCCCCCAAGTAGGCCTACATTGCGCTAGGGATACGTATTTTAAAGCCTTTTGTGACACCAGCTCCCCTCGAAATACTCTTAACGACAGCCTTAATTAATTATTTTTTCAGATTTTCTTTTTGCCTTCTACCTGTTTTTTGATTGAGAGGGTAAGGAGCAGGTTAGGGATTCGATAAAATTTAGGGTTGAGGATAAAAACGGGGTTAGGGATAGAGTACTTATACTTTCCGCAGCCTGCGCAAAACCCCTGATTTTCCTACGTACCAGGGAACAAACATGGACTAGGGACGAGAACCACAACAACAACAGCATATAGTTACCATAGCAACAACGACAACACTTACAGATGTATCTCGACCATGTAGACAAACTAAGAAAGCAAAGAGAGGTTAAGCACTTCTCGAATTAAATGTGTCAACAGACATTACCCTAGGAGTGAATGGTTGTTGCAGGAGATAATTATCTCCGTTCTAACGCTCCAAAGACACAAGTTCAAGTGGGTTTGCCTAGAATTAAAAGTCGATATAATTATATGATAGACTCTAATGAAAGTATGTTTTGAGATACAACGTTTCCTCGGCTATTAAATTCAAACTCGTTTTGTCCTAAATACAGAAACGAGACTGTAGGCAAATCTATAGAATACAGAAGTAGATCTACTTAAGTTTCTCGTTCAATTTTCTCAAGAACAGAACCGACGATATTCTAATTTACTTTTTTTCAACTCTCACGCTTTCTGTGTGCAGGTAAACTATTGAATGTGCCACAGGCTGGAGAAAACGAACGTCAAACTCTTTTCAAGCAACAAACTAGTCCATGGAGATGACATGTATTAGGATGTCAAAAGTGAATAGGCAACACGAGGTCCTTGGACGGTCGAGCATATGCCAATACGTTCACGAATGGCTGCACCTCTATACCTTAATTAACTCGACTTTCCGACATTTGAAAACGTCTATGGCGTCTCCGTCAATGCCACGCGTAAAGCTTGTTTTGATATTGCATTTTATCACTTTTCACTCGACACGTCAAAGTAACATAATTATATCGTTCGTTTCTCGTGAAGTGATGGCTTTCTCAGAGTGGGGAAAAAATAGAGGTCTGCATAACACCCATACACGTTCGCATACAAAAATTCGCTCGCTCGCATACCAAAACCGAACGTTATGGAAAAATAAACAATACCCACAGCTTTTACTGTCATAACTCTGCATTGTTCAGACAATTTTCCAGACACGCACGTCATTCATAATAAAGGTAAAGTGTACCACTACTCTGGATTACTGCCCTTCTTTGAGCACCGGTGATTCTTTGTTGTATTATGCCGGTTGTCGCCCCTGCTGAGAATTTTGTTGTGGGCTCCAAACACAGGGATACATGGACGGCTGAGAGGGGGAGACAAGCCATCAGATTTTGTGTTTGAACAGTGATAAGATTCTCTACAGTCTCTACGTGAGACTCCAGCTATCTTGCCAAAAGTCCAGACATCGAGGTTGCAAAAAGGGGAAAAAAAAAGGTGGAGGAAAAACACAAAACTGATTGACAGCGACTTCACAGATAAACCTTTTGTCCTGATAGAAATTGTTCAGGGCCAGGCCTCTTCTGCAAATAGGCTTTGTTTGACTCAATAAAGGCTTGCCCACATAGTGTTCAGGGGAGATCTAACACGACCACTGCGATAATCCGCATGTATGAGGCTTAAATAAGTTCTTAACACATCCTGGTACTCAACACCAGCAGGCCCGAAATAGCGTCCTTCAGCGCGCTTCTGGTCCCCTGAGCATTATGAGTTGTTGTATTCTTATGTTAGTGCTGGCTACCATGGCAAACAATTTGAATCAGTTTCAAATAAATTTTAATGTTCCTCTATTTATCCCATGTCAAATAGTAAACTTCTTGCTTATATCACACATTGTCATGAGCTTTTCTGGACTCAGTCAAATCGAATGCCAGTGTTCTGGAAAAAGAAATTAATGTCAAAAAATATATATACATGATGATCTTCTTCAACGGAATTTATAACTATCTCAAAATTTAATGCATAAAAACTTTATTGCATTCTTTTCTCCCCACATTTTTCTGTTGGCCAGATTATGAGGGTGCCCGTACTCTGTGGCCTATGACGCAAAGTATTTTTCATTGTTTGCACGTAAAAAAGAAACAGACAGTAAAAACAACAAAAGAAACATTTAAAACAGACCAGTTCATGTATCCACAGACTACTTCAAATACACGGTGCACTGCAAAAAATAACAGTTCAACAAGAAGTTGACAACATATAAATACGACAAATTCCTGTCCACCCTACTTGTTTCTCTGACTTCAACCTTCACTTGTTTCCCCCCTGTTGACATTTTGATATCAACGACAGTGAAGTGCCACGAAATGGGAGTGGCTGGGTGAGCCATTGCAAAATATATGATTAAAATTGTCATATGAACAATAGGAAAAACATACTGCAGATTGTTTTATCGGGGTCTCGGGATATTTCTATGACGTATGGTAGTGTTTAGAAAGTGTTGGCCTGATCGGCTTGAAACTTTAGCAATAATGACTAGTCGTCACTGAGTCATGTGTTGGATGTGGTCTGTGGACTTAAACGTGACATCACGCAATGACGACACCGACACAAGGATGGCTCAACAAAGTTGCACTGGGGGATTTCATACAGTCATGCACATGGCATGCAACATAATTTCCCCCCAGCTGAGATGTTCTATGTGTGTGAAACTGAGAGTGTGTATGGATGAGAGTGCGTGTTTTAGTATGAGATTTGGAAAGTGTATGCATGAATTATTGATGCAATGTACAGCGCATTGAGTAATAATTTTATTAGAAATGCGCTACAGAAATTCTATTTATTATTATTATGTTAGTTACGAGACAGAATACGCATAAAATATAAAAACCAATAATTAATAATATCTGTGCATTACAGACTGTGGCGGGGATTGGATGTATGCATGTTGGAGCAGGGAGGGAGGAGGAGGGGTGAGGGGCGTAGGATTTTCTTTCTGTTCCTCCATCATTGCACATTCATTTGCACAAATACTACAACAACAATAGTAACAACAACAACAATAGTAGCAACAACACAATAGCCAACATAGCTTGTTCACTTAACTATTAAGATATCACAGTATGAGTAACGTAATATCATCTGAAGAGGACAATATTACGTGGTAGAATGCTGTGATAAACGAAGACCATTAATGTTTAACAGACAGACTTTTGTTGTCAATCTAAATCATTCTATTTAAATGCTAGGAGACTCGTCAATAAAATGTGGAAAAAAAAAATACCATAATACCGTTCAGATAAACCTGTGACAGGGGTGGATTATGCGTATCAGAAAAGATCGTGTAATCAAGAGAAAATTAGATGGAGATGAGAATACATAACAATCATTGCTAATTTTCATAAACATTTAGTTAGGAGTTTCATAGCTGAAATTACGGTGCCGGTTGACGATATTTATTCATTTACCTTGTGTTTTGTGTTCCATATTTTATGCCATATCGCCAAAGAAACTGCAGTTTCAAAATGTAATATTTTAATGAAAATGATGTATTACTCAGTATTATTTGTTTACAGAAAGATCTGTTCTAACTCTAAGGCTTTTCGGTGACAACGTTAGATATTGTTTTAGAAAGCACGGCATGCACACACACACACATAATGCCATTCTTCATCATATTATTTTCTTCTCTATTTCTGTAGCGAACATAATGCCAGTCTTAAAGACAAACTTTGTTCTTGGTTCAAGATGAGATATAGACTCTGTGTTCTCATTGTTACTGTGGTCCCCATGGAATGTGAAGTTACTGTAATGTTAACAACACTTTAAAATCTCGCCCTCCGGAATAAAAAACAAAAGATAGTTTAAAAATCCTCGTCACCTTAAAGAGATCGGCGAAGACGTCAAGAGCGAGACAACTGGGAATTATTTTTAAAAATGAAAATGGAGGAAAAATTCATTGTTTTGCCCAGTAACACCAGAAAGTGCTATTATCACACCTGAGATTCACGCAAGACTTTTATCAGTTGTTACACAGCAACCAAATGACAGCCAAGCGCTGGGATGCCATTTTGCACACTGATAACGCAAGGCCATGATTAATAAGTTCTTTCTAAAAGTTCAAGTTGGTAGTGCACTATTGTTTTCATTTTAAATAAAGCTTTTCGATTCTCAAGTATTAGCTTCGAATACATCAGAATTAATTGTCGTGCCCTTTCTTTTCAATTTCTTTTCTTCAAAGTATTGATATTTTTTTTTCCATTTGATTGCAGTTAAGTTTGTTCATACAGAAATGTATTTGTTTTCATGAATTGATTCAATAATGACTTCTGTAATACTAATTGTATTATGTTGAAAAAGTATGAGATGGAACTCAGCCTCGATTGTTTCTTTAAGTTAAACCTCTAGGTCCCGCCCCCATTTCTGCTTGTGGGCGTATTCTGATTTCGTGAGAATTTGTTCTTAGTGGTTGGGGGGGGGGGCATATTTAAGGGGGTTTTCATAGTCATTTAATTGATTTATTTGTGTATATTATAGAAAACACTTGAAATAACTCACCTTTCTCGCACTGAGTTCTTATGGGAACTACAACCGAGTGATAAATGTCTATGTAGCACTGGTGATACATTATGGTGCCTAGAGGGTAAAGCAGTTGAGGGAACATGGGGTCGCTAGGGGAAAAATGTTTGGGTTAATTTAATTTAGTTTACCAATTTAGTTTAGAAGAACACACAAGACCATTGGAGTTGTTTGAAATGTTCAATGTAATAATTTTTTGTTTAATTTTCATGCATAAATGAAAACTGTTTATGCTTTCAGTCATAGTGGATCATGCTACGGGGTGATTTTTAACCTCGAATAAACTGGTTTGCTTGTATTGATTCATTGAAAACAGTAGCCATGAAACAGTTTAAATTATATCACTTTTATGTGCTGAAAAGTTGAGGAATAAAAAAGACCTTAATGACAGCAGTCTCTGACATCCCTGACATGTCGACTCGAGCACCTTAGGATGATTGATAGATGGTTCTTCAGACATCCATCGAGTCATTCATTTTTCTGTGTCCTCTCCGTGCCGTTTTCTGGGTATCAAGAGAGTAACTGGTTTTTTTGTTTTTTTTTGGTGTCTTTTCTGGAAAGTGTTTGTAGCCCCACAGAGTGACAAATCCTGTGTATGTTGAATTTGCCCTACCGACTCCAGAGATTGATACTTGATACTTTTATTTCATGAATGATTTTTTTTCTACAATAAATTAACCGCAATTGAGAAGTTTCACTTCACATACTTTCCACTTTATGCCTATTTTGTTTATGTCCGGAATTAACCCTGAAATGACATCGTGGGGACAAAATTTTAGAATGAAGCTTTTGTGAATTCTTGATCCTTTTCTATTAAATCATGCAGTGTGGATATGCTGCAGTACTAGTATATTAATTAAGCAGGTTCAAATTGTGAGACTATAATAATATGATACAAATGAGCATTGAGCAGTACTGTTGTCCTGTGGGCCTATTGTCACTAAAACCTGTTGGTAAATCCAAGGTTCCTTTTTTTCATAATTATCCACCTCCCTGATTTTGGTTTTGAGGGGTACAGAAGAAGAAGAAAAAGACAGCAGCCTGAACAGGAAGAAGAAGCTAGTCAAGAGAAGAAGCCAAAAGAAAGAAAACATCAATAGCAAAAATATAAAAAAAAGAGGTGCCAAACCCGTAGGCTATAACCCGTCGTAGAGAAAAATCTTCAGTCTCATTTTGGTATTGTCACCGTTCTGTTACCTTTTATTTTGAGTTATTCTGTATCCTTCATACGTCATCTCCAAAGAGATTCTTCATCTCTTCATCTGCCTCTTTTTTTTCCCCCCACTTAGCCAAAATTTTAGGGTCGTAGCGCCCTGAGTCTGTTCTATTTTACCCCAGTTTTAGTGTGAGATGTGTCAGGCGGGATCTGGTGAGAATGGAACAAGAATTTCTCCGTAGTTGATGCAAAGGAAGTTCAAGTAGTCTTGAGTCGAAACCCAGATTTGACCCATCAACCCCCATCATCATTTTAGTAGCAAGAGACAATTGTCCACTATTAACCAGACAAAGAAATGAAAACAAAAGTGAGAAGGAGAAATAAATCTTTGCCATCATCGATAATTCTCATCGCGGGTGGTTGGCGGGCGCTTCTGGTAGGATCTACTATCTGTCCAGTCATTCTGCTATATTCTGTCTGTCGCCTTGCTTCTTCAAACACAAACTCATCGATATATCACCATCTTCAAAATGCATTACCCTGACAAGAACAACAGTATAATCACAGACACTAAACAGGACAACACAGAACTAATGACATAATATATAACAAAACCAAGGCAGTATTGTGTGTCATAAGTTATGTTATCTTCATCATGAATCTATACAAAATGCTGTAGTTCTATTACTGCAAAACGTTGACAAGACAAAGCTTGGAATAAGTTCAGTTCAGTAAGCTTGACAAAGCTTCAAACATTGGGCAACAATGTAATATAAGCATTAACATACAAGACCACTATACGGTAAGCATTCACATACAATCTGTGTAGCGTCATAATACGTTCCTACATCCACATAGTCCAACACAACACATGGCATCTTCTTGTCCTACAAACAGTGAGTCATTTGGAAAAACCGGTAGATGGATTTTTTTCTTTCGCATATTACCATGAGAACAGACCTCATCGTTTACATTCAGATAATATTAAATGTGTTTTTGACACTGACACTAGAATGATAATTCCGGAGGTATTTACCTCGTTAGCTCTCGGGCGCGGGTGCTTCGGTTGTACAGAAATGTATTTTGGTTTGTAGGCCAATTAATTATCACTGCGGAGATCATTCTGCTTACTCATTGGGCTGTGGGACTTCTGTCTAGGTGTGTCCGGCCCTGGCAATTCCGCCCATAAAGACTCTCAAAACTGGGCCTTTAATTACATGAAATAGATACAAGACGACTTTGGAAGCGCTTATGGTGGGTAGAGAGGTGAGATGGGGGTACTATGAGAAAAAAGGGGATCATATCATATTTCTTTCACCAGTGACTCTCTGGAGCCCGAGCCACATTTCTTCCCTTGCGATTCCCAGCTTCCCTTAATTTCCAAACCCCATTTTGAGTTTCTGTCTAATAAATTTTTCAGCATAAAACTTTCATCAAGGCCATTACTGAATCAGTCATGAAACAAAATTTCTGTACTGACTGCCATAAAATGAAAAAATAATAAAAATCTATATATATTTCAATGGACCATAAAATGCGTATTTGAATTTCCTCTGCAATTTCTCCCCTGGGCGCCAAGTATCTACAGTTTGAGAATCACTGTGCTACACCAATCCAGTGTCTTGTAGGAGATCATGTTACCTCTAAATGCCATGTTTGAACTGTCTGTCCTTTCATCTCCAACATTCAATCGTACAACATTCCATATGACGTACCGCATTCAATTTCATTCAACACATTTTGCATTCTGACGTGACTTACAGTAGGAAAGCATAGAATATGATTGTCATATCACATGCAGTAGGCAATGTCTTGATACATCTGTAACAAAAAAAAGCATTTAATTGTCTCATTTCACCATATTTATCTTTATGGGCCGCAAAATGAAGAAGGGAAAGCAAAGCATATATTCTGTTATCTCCTGGCTGTACAATTTCCGCGCTTTACAGAAAATTCTGTATTTGTACAAACCCACAATATTCCTTCTTTCCTTCGTCTTTCCATCCATCCAATCCACACATCCACCAACTCATTCATATATCTCTGCCGGGTTACTGAAAAAGACCCGATAGGCCAATACAGATCAGATTCACTTTTTAACATCATTTTCTCAAACAAAATCTGTTTCATCTTTTTTCTCCTGAGTTGCAAATTTGCATGACTAATCGTTTCCTCTGGTCATCATAAAATGGAAAACAAACAAAGGTTAAGAGGTGTCCCATGTCAAATGCTTTTACTATTATTATTATTACTTTTTATCACTACTGTGTTTTCATGTGTGGAGAAACAGAAACGGAAACGTCAAGAAACATTCCTTCTATTTCACTACTTGAACAGTTTTTTTGACGTTTCTGTTTCCCTACACATGTAAACACAACTTAAAATTTTTGTTTTGGCAAATATGGTCTTTTCAATGCACTGGCAGGTCTAGAAATTCCAAACTTTGCATCCATCAACCCTTCCAAACAAATAGTGCAATAATGATAATCAATAAGCTAAAACTTAGTAATAAACATCCAAATAATACATTAATTGGGCATAATTTTTTCACAATGTTGGAATGTTCTGTGGCATGGCAAAGTCGACAGAGGAATCATGGATTTGCAACAGATGCAAAGGCACACAAAGAATATACAAATCATGATGTTTTGCTACTCCTCTGTAGTAATAATACATGTACGTATTTTCTTCCCCAACTTTTTTTCAACAACAAATCTCCTTCTGCTCAATGGAATATCAAGCGATTAGGAATAATCCTCAGTTTGTACTGTCAAATATGAACACGATAAGAAATAGTCTTTTCTGCATAGTCGAGTATGAACAGTACAGAAAAAAAAACAACCTTCCTATGTGCATAGTCGAGTACGTTCACAATAGAAAGAATCCTTCCTATGTGCATAGTCGAGTATGTAAACAACAGAGAGAGTCCCTCCTATGTGCATAATCGAATATGAACAGAAAAGAAAGAATCCTTTCTATCTACATTGTCGAGCATGAACGGAACAGAAAGAATCATTCCTCTCTACATAATTATTTGACTACTTTTTTTTCTCACATTTATATGACCCTGTTGGTGGAGCAAATGAACTGAAAACAGTAAAGAATATTTCACTGTTTGTTCACAACATTATTTTTATCACTATTATGATCTTGATCCCATCAGCATTAAGACATTGGCTAAATCACACAGCGATCACTTCGTTAAGTTTTCCAGACGACTACAATCAGAATAATAAACTCTGGCCTATAACTTGCCCTGGGTATTAAACCGCCTATGAATCGTAACTCCAAATTAATGTTCAAAAGTTCTTCACTAAGAATCTGTAAGGAATAAAAAAAAATATAAGACCCAAAGGCAGATTCTGTAAGAGTTCGGCCTACCTTCCTTTCATCTACCAAGACTGTGAAACACCCAGTCACATCGAATTCAACAGGAGAGCACGGAGCAATAGAGTTAAGATACTGTATCGTGCAAAAATATAATTAGCAATTAGACATTGGAAAGATATTCTCATCAAAATTTTGATTTAAGTGAAAACTGTTTACTCCACAGTCACACTCAGCATACATGTCATGTATAATGCACTTTTACAACACCAAACACAACCATTGGTATACTGCACGGTGATGTCAGGCTAAAACACTGATACACACTGAACTATAATGTACACTTCAGATGAAATAAACACACAAGGTGTTCAAATATCATGGTGCATTAAAAAAAAAGGAAATGATATTATTTGATGGAATTTGGGGGGGGGGGCGGGGTGGATGCAGTGATTAATCATTTCAGTGCAAAAGGTTTACTCTGAACTCTTATTACAAAACAGCAACGAACGTTTGTTGTGTGAAAGAACTGTCTGAACTAAGAAGAAGGCAGCCATGACTTCTATTCAGAACTCAAAAAGACTGGCATTAGACCATCTGTGTTTGTCTCCCAACATCCGACCTATGATTATTTCGAACATTCTTGTTCCTAAATCAAACTATGCCATTGGATATGACTTGGATACATGCAGCAATAACTGATGGTAAGAAAGCATTAAAACGTTAATTTTAATAAATAATGTAATTAATACAAGTAATTGAAAATACATAAGTGGGTCCTGACGCAGAATTTGTCAGAATCAGTTCAATTAAACACGCACACATTTCCACAAGACAAAATAACAACAACAACACACACAAAAAAACAAAACAAAAAAAAATGTGGTTCATAAAACTGAATCAAGGCCAGAATCATAAACAGAAAGAAAAATAATTAATTTAACACAATTTAGAATTAGAAAGACAGAAACATAATTAATCTTTTCATTTTAGCTTGCAAGTTGGTACGTTTCCTATTTCAAATTAATAAAAATGATAATATAAAAGCTGGCAAAGGTATCAATTATTGACTGTCATTGAACTGAAGTTGTACACACTAAACTGTGTGGCATTACACCTTCAGAGCATTGAAAATAACTCTACCTTTTAACTCAGAAAACTCCAGTAATTTTCTCAGAGAATGCATGGATTGAATACAACACTCCCGTATACAATGATTCAAGGAAAGCTGGTGACAAAATGCAGCTTTGCAAGCACTATTGGAAATAGAAAGGTGAAAGCTTAAATTCCGTTGTGCCTTAAAACACTGTCGGCTAGGAGTGTTATCCTCCACAAATCGCGCTTCTTAAAAAGTGTGTCATTACTGCAGATGAAAATAAACTACAACCCATGCTATGGTGATCGAGTCTTATAGAACCCGGCCCATTTTTATATAGATGTCACTTTGCATAGATTGCAGTTTTATAGTTTTGTAGTCGGATCTTATAAAATCCGATCACCAAGTAATATAATTATTTCCGACACTACCGCACGGATTAATTTCCAGATTGCTTGTAGGTACATAGCTTTTCTTCAATCATTAACCAAGCTCACAAACTAACATCATGTAACTCTAACGTAGTAACGAGTACCGGGAGTACTTCTTGTCTGTGTTATGATGTATAATAATAAAGAATGGCCAGTTCATTTTGCTGAAAAATAAGAGTCATTTGTCATGACAGTGAACAATGCTAGGATATAGTATGAATTCAGAGACCAGTGAAGTTTGGATGGATAACAATCCATCAACTATTTGGTCCGTGTTTTTTTTTTCCAGTTAATCAGAGATGGATTAATAATTAATCAAGCGATTGTTTATAATCAATAATTTATATAATTATATCTTTGATGTACGTGATTTCCTGGGTGGAAGAGTGAATAGGAATGTTAAAGAACATTCAGAGTCGGGTGTCAATGTCTATTCCACTTTGCTGACTGACAAGAGGTGAATCGGTCACATTGATGATGAGGAGTATTGTTCAGCTGTCGAAAAATTATCTTTGGAAAAGGTCACTGATTAGGATGCAATAATGAGACCGTGACGGAAGTTGTTGCTGGAGAAGTCCAGATTACGAGTTTGGACGAAATGTTTCCCATTCTAACGTGAACTTACATAGGAAACCAGCCGTTAAGAATTACGACTGGCAGATAACTTGGTGATATCATCTTAGGAAAATGTCCATTTTGAAACACAATCTCTAAATGCAGCGAATTTTGACCTTCTATCACTTTCTCATGGGCAATAGTATGTACATAAACATACAGCATCTCATTGCTGGCTCCCAAAACAAAGACATGAATTTCGAAGTAAGAATAATATGATCCATACAATTTTACTGGCATTTAATATTATACTTTTTACACACACACGACAGAACCGCAACATCACCATTCATGCTTTATGTAAATCTCAAAGTACAGTTTTATATACAAATATTATTAGCCAGATTTCAACAGCAGAGTTACAGTACGCAAGCAAGCAAAATGTGATAAGCACCGTTCATGAAAGCTGGTTAAAAAAAAGCGAAAAGAGGCAAAAGTGTGCATTATTCCCATTGGCTAGAATTAAGGCAAGAAAAGATAGGCATTCAGCAAAACCAGATGTTAATACAGAACATGGGGATAAGGAAATAGTGCTAGATTGGCACTTTACACAGTGACAGAACTGGGCTGGGGGGATACCCTTCTTCTCCCCCTGTGGAGGCCTATTAGATGTGGGGGAAATGACGGTAACAGAAGGTGTGCCAGTAATGGAATACATCAGGCTTGTTTCCTTTTAATGAGTCTAGGTAACAGTTTGGCATATTCTAGTTACTGCTCACCAATTTCTTTCTTTCTTTTCTTTCTCTCTCTCTCTCTTTCTTTCCTTAACTTCTTTCTTACTTTCTTCTTTCTTTCGTTCTTTTCTTTGTTTCTTTCTCTCTTTCTTTCCTTCCTTCTTTCATTCTTTTCTCCCTTTCGTTCTCTCTTTCTTTCCTTCTTTCCTTCCTTTTTTCTTTTCTTTCCTTCCTTTCTTCTTTCATTCTTTTCTCTCTTTCTTTCCTTCTTTCCTTCCTTTTTTCTTTTCTTTCCTTCCTTCCTTCTTTCATTCTTTTGTTCCATTCGTTCTCTCTTTCTTTCTTTCTTTCCTTCCTTTTTTCTTTTCTTTCCTTCCTTTTTTCTTTTCTTTCCTTCCTTTTTTCTTTTCTTTCCATGATTTAACCGAACTGATAAGCTATATTAGAATATCTGATAATCGTACAGTTATGTTGAAATTATGATTTCCCCCCGAGGATAACAAATTAGACAAGATGTTTGAAATGATAAATTTGCCTTCAATTTATAAGCACAACTCAGAACATTCAGGGCTTTCAGATTAAAAATTGAGCATAGTTCATGTTCTACAATGACCCTGATGTACAGATTACAAGACTGAAGTGGCAACAGCCATGCTCAAGATGTCGATAGGGTGTCTAAAGAGTAACTGGTAACCGAGAAAGAAATTTCAGTACAAACGGATTTCAACCGCCAACATAAACCTTTACTTATCAAATGCAAAACTTCTTCTATACTTTGAGATGCGATATTTGGCAAAGAACAGTGAAATGAATGCTTGCTTGGTCGGACCACAGCGCAGTGGTTGGGTAGTTGGGTGTGTATGGGCTACTGTAATCTAAGAAGAGTTGAACAAAATCTTTCAAAAATGATCAAAAGTGCAGTGGTTAGCTTAGCGAGTTTGATGAATAAAACGTGACGTGGTGAGAAATTCAGATTAAAATTTGGGCCGGACGGGATCTTTTCATGGTCTATTGAAGTGACTGTCCACAGTGGAAACTGACAACTGCACACGCCAAGAACTTGGGCAATTTTTTTTTCGGGGGTTGGGGGGGGGGGGGGCGGTGATAATTATGTGTAATCATCGAACAAAAACAAAAATTACAATTTCTCTTTTTATAATGAAAATCCGTGCTCCATCTCAGATCACCATTTTACATTAAAAATATGAAGAAAAAAAGTCTTAATAAACACAAAAGATGCCAGGTGGGTTTTTTGTACAGGAAGTGCCCAGGCTGCAATGACTTCCCCCCGTGCCCGGGCCATAACAGTGCCGCCTTATCCCAACCCACACAAACACAAGATAGGTGTTTATTACTGCAAGGGTCGGGCTTTATAACTTCAGCTATAATATTTTCATTGCCCGCCGCCGGAATCCCTATTTCACTGACATACGTTCTACAGCTGTTGAAGGGAGATAGTGCTGTCTCAGCCTTTGAATAAATAAACCTGACGTGGTTTGCTAACTCCGGTTCCGCTCGGCAAAATTTAGATTTCATGTCATTAATACACGATATCAGATCTTAGAAAAACAATTGGTCGTTTTCTCAGCTGCTCTCAGAGACATCAACACAAACAAATAAACAAATAAAAAAAAATCCAGACCAGGCTGTTTGGAAAAGCAAAATTTGGGACTGCGCAGAAATTAATGATCTTCCTTTCGTTACAGAGTTGCAAGTGGAATAATAATTTCCCAGCAAACGAGGTGTGAAACGTGCAGGTTAAAAAAAAAAAAAAAGTCCAATCAGCGTATGTTTCTCATTAACTCCATGTCAACTTCTTCACACGCCGTCTAGTGAATTCTGTTACTGTTACGCGCTGCCAAAGCATCTCCAAACGTACAACATATTTACCCCAGCAGGAAATTTCGTCTTTGTTTCCTCAATATACACTGTCCCCTGCGCTCACCGTGTGTAGAAATGTTTATTAAAAATATTAAAATAATATTAGTTGCCGGTCTCGCAGTAAAAACTATGGTTGCAACTCGCTGGCAAGGGAAATAACTATTAAAAAATAGAGGGGGTGGAAAAATCTGAAACATCATTCTGTGTCCATTGTCATTTTTTCGTCTTTTTAATGAGACATTTTTATATGGTATTTGATTTAAATCATCTGAAGATTACCGACAACAACGAAGATGGGCTTTAATTATGTTCTAAACTTGGCACTTTCACTTACACTTAAACTGCCCATTCCAACCCCACAGTAAGCCCGTGTGCCATTTATCATTCTGTGTACTTTATACTGTGTATTTTATGGTTGAAGCTCACCGGCCCATAGTTAGGCGATTGTGTTACACATTTAATTGGCCACGCAGCTGTATTGCTCAGCAAGTCTATTGCTTATGAGGAAGTGCTCTTACAGATCACAAACAATATTGACCAGCGGGGCTGATAGTTATTATTACGTCTTCACACTTTTTTGGTCATGTTCTATCTCCCGGTAGCTTTCATTTACAGGGCAAAATTAAACCGAACCGTGAAAGCGTGAAAGCTTTGTGATTGCATCTTACCATAATAAAACTGTTACACAATATACAATCATACAACTATTTAGACCTTTGTTGATACGACAGCAATTAACAATTTAAATGAACATGAAAGAGTGTCGAAATTTTATAAACTGTCCTTCGAAACATCACATGATACACAGACGCGCAATTTTAATAGTAAACAATAATGCAGTCTTCTTTATAGTTTTTAAATCGTACCCCTTATTAAGAGGCGTAAATTGGGAGAAGGGAGAACAATGGGTGTGTATCATTACAATGGTCTATCGCGGTGCCAAAGTGGTTTAGAACTTATGAAATATCTTGAAATGGCGTGGTTTTAAACGCACACGTTATTATGCCCGGAAAAGCTTACTATAACAGCGTATCATTCTTGCATCGGGAGGTGGCAGGTGTTTTGTACGCTCTACTCGCAGCGGAGCCGACGATTTCCTATCTCCTGTGTAGCATTTTTTTTTTTGTTGTTGTACAGATTGTAGGCTGGGTGGCTAGCCTTCAGTCTCTCGTGACAGTAGGCACAAAGCGCTAGGCTGGGGACCCCAGCCCAGGGAACTCTGCTGCTGAAATTAAACACTACCGATGGTTGTCATGATAGCCGCGGCTTGCCTTTTCATCTA
Organism: Onchidella celtica; assembly: GCA_963931925.1. Lineage (NCBI taxonomy): Eukaryota > Metazoa > Mollusca > Gastropoda > Systellommatophora > Onchidiidae > Onchidella > Onchidella celtica. The sequence goes on from OZ007570.1 coordinate 33,150,189, forward strand.
CAAGAGATGCAGAGAGGGTGGGATAACGTGTGTGACTGGAGGCGGAAACTTGATTCTGCTAAGGTTGTTACTGTAACTGTAAGGATTCACAGGTCTGCCCTATATTATACTCTATCAAATTGCATAATTTGTTTATTTCCTTTGAAGTTTTGCGGAGCAGAGGTCAGTTTCCGGAGGAAATCCACAAAAACTAAATATAATTTTCACTTTATCATCGCCTTATTTTAAGAAGGGAATGTGCAGTTAAATCTTGTCGAAATCTCAAGATCTAGCCAATGTCTTTGTTAGCACTTTCCTGCTCGCGTAACATTTCAGAATATAATATGGCTAATGTTATTCAGTCAAGGGAAGACCAGTTTCGCCGAACATTTTTGGCCTATTTTCTGAGATTCTGCGGTGGTGTATAATCATTTCGAAATTTCACAGTTTTAACAGCTTTACATTTCCGGAGACCCATGTAATTCAATTCTCCTCGTGTCATAAAAACCATTAACACAGGCGAGTTGCCGTTAAGCCTATGCAGGAAGCTGCCTTCCTATAATATTTTGAAATTGGCAATGGTATCAATTTTACATAAAGCTTAGTCGGGCCCAATTCGATAATGTCCATGCATGAGACAAAGTGGCGGCCAGGCCCATCAAATCTCATGCCCCTGAGGAATGAGACCAGGCGATGATGGCCATGCTTCAGGCGGTCACGTGGCTACCTTCTGTGTTTGACACGGGCTGGAAGACATCAGGCCAGGACCGATGAAAGGTGGGAAAGGTCGGTGGTGCAGGTTTGTTTACAAGAGTGTGAAAGGTACAGCGGGGGGGCTTGAAAGCCGGAGTAAACAAACCCCGTGTTGCCCGTCACAAGTTCTTGTTTTGATGAATGCAAGAGTTAGCTACCAGAACACCTTATTTCAAACAATTCATGTTACAAAGCCTTCCATTCTTAAAGAGAGAAGAGACCTTCTCCAAGACTGCTACTTTCTTGTCTTCAAATAAACAGTACAGGAAACATGCTCCCTCCTACACTGTGAAGAATCCACAAACTCTTACAAGGAGGTCCTTTCATTTCTCTCACGATCTAAGAGCAATCTTTCATTCCTGTAACAATGCATTTTTTTCAACATCACTTCATCATTCTCAGGACTACACCCTGCCTTTTTTTTCTTTTTGTCTGCACACAGACAAAGGTTGTGTGCAACATTATCTACAAAATACATGCAACCACTTCCCCTCTCCATCTTCTCCTGTCCTGTGGAAGCATGCTTAATGGGATTCTGCAGGTTTTATGGCAGATTAATTTTTTCTACATAATTTTCTTCTATATATACCCAATAATATCAAGGTCTTACAGCAAAATCACATCAGTGAATTGTACTAATGTACAGTTTAACAACAATGTTCATAATCTCTCTGTCCATTTGGGCGATTTTTAGGTAAAAAAATAAATAATTAAATAAAAAAGCTTTTCTACAAAGCACCTGGAAATCTAAATATCAGAACATTAAAAAACAACAACACCAAACAAACACAAAAGGATTAAAGTTTACATGACGGTTTCCAAGAAATACCTTTTTCCAGACACAACAAATCCCACAAAATACCAAAAACGGAGCCTCTTTTAAGCCTTGCACCTCTTTGAATACAATTTCCAATGACACCGAACTGTGAGTTGAAGAGGTGATTGAAACTGTTCCTCAAACTCAATCCTAATTAACTTAAGATTTTCGAAGCCGTACACAAAATAACGAGTTTCTTAAACAGAGGCATCCAATACAAAAGTATCTTTCAAATTTGTTTCCCGTACAGGCACGAAGACAACAACCAGCGAAATGACAACCATGCCATTTTCTGAAGTCTCGAAACATTACAACATATTTATGAATATCAGAGCTTAGAAAGGAATCCTAATCACTGCACTTCAGGATAGCTATAACTCATCCAGACAAATTGAGATTTTGCATAGCAAGTAATGAGCAAAAATACTTCCTTGTCAACAAGCACATAATTCATTTTCCATGAATGTTCAGAAACCTTGAGAGATCGGCTTTTCTGTGTTTTCAAAGTGGACCATGCACATCCTTTAGATTTTACATAAAGAAGCACCCCCTCTGGCGGCTTAACGCTGCTTAAGCCTAAGAAAAGAGGTTATTAGCTTTTTCGAGTTTTGTTTATTTTTCATAAAGCAACCCTCACCTACTCTTATGCTTTATAATAATTCAAACCTACTGTATCTATACATCTAAGACGGCTGTTCATAATACTACTACGTTTTCGCCGCATTCTCAATCTCGGAAAAGGATCACTCTTTTCGCATCTTCCAGTGTCTTTGAGCCCATCCGTGAAACGTCCAACATGGCAGTAACATCAAACGCCTGTGTAATTATTTCATTGTAAACAAGAGGCCCCGTTTTGGAGAGACGTAGACGTATAGCTGTTTACAATTTATTACGCGTTTTGAGCGATGAAAAGTCTGTTTCCTGCGTTCATCTCCCTGTTAACGCATTTATGTTTTGTTTTAAGAATACATTGCTTTCGCCATCTTCTTCTCGTCAGCCGCGAGTTTGCAAGACAAAAGTATGGAGACTGAGAGAATGAGAGGGGAGAATGTTAAAATCATTTAGGGAGGCACGCATAAAGTACATGCTTACGGTTTGTAGATGACCCGTTGCTGGGGGGGATGACGGTTTGACTTGAGCTTTCAGCAACGGAGAGGGTGAAGAATGAATAATAGCAGATAGACAATGTAAAAAGAAAGAAAGAAAAAAAAATGTCTGTGACTCGCATCAGAGAGAGATTTTGGGGGGGGGGGGGGCGGGCGGAAGAGAAAAATACTGAGATCAATGAAAACACTAATGAAAGAAAACGAGTGAAAGAAAGAAGGTCGCAAATAACAATAATGAATAAATAAAGTTGATGGAAAGACAGACAGAAATCGAAGCAAGAAGAAAAGTGTCGAAGACGTTGGATGCAAGAAACATGTCACTTAAAGAGCATAGCATTCCTGTGAAATTGTCCTGAAACAGAAATTTTGCACATTTGCCGTTTCATTTGAAGAAGAGGCCCCCAGTACCCTCTGCATTTATTCTGAAAGACGACTCCTATTATTCTGAGAATAGAATAAATGGGCGAGGAGAGAAGGAAGTTCAGCGGCAAACGAGACCAAGCAGATGCAAAGAGCGAAGAAAGGAGGCGCTCAACAGATTTTTATGCTCGCGCCTGATGTACAGCTAATTCGCTCACGTCGCTACCCGGCAGCCGTAACTGGAAACAGTTGTGAGCAGGCTTCACGTGCGGGCGGGCACAATATCACCCTCAAAACACCGGGTCTCTGTTACCGTCGTAACGTGAACACTTCAATCGGGATCAAACCAGCGTGTTTGGATCATTTTCTCAGAATGAACGACGGCCGGATGGCTCGTAAAGGAGCCTTGTTGATCTCACAGATCTCGCTGCCTTACCCTGTCTGGCTCTATGTTCGATCATGATAAAGAAGAGTTTATAGTTTTGTAGCAGACACGGTGTCTTCTTCCACAGTATGGTATACGTTTTCATCTCAGCACGCTTGTACCTTCATTAAATCTTCCGACCCCCTACAGAGCTCACCATAGTGAGGTATACGGTATGCAAAACTCTCAGTATTTTCGTGAAGCAGAGGCAAGAAAATGATCGGTGATGCATACTTTTATCTATTGGAAATCGCCGCATTCTGATGCCCTACGCTCAGTCTTTCCAACTCCACAAAAAATCGCTTGTATTATGGCCGTAGGCAAAACATTGATTTACTTTTTTAAAAAAAAAAGTGTAGATAGCGAATCTCGCCGATTTACCTTTTAAAATCACAGCTTTCGCGCACTTGGCTATAAAACTGTACAAAAATAAGTAACAGACTTCATTGATTGAATAAGTTTCAATCGGACAAAATCTGCCAGTTTGGAACCTTCTGTGAAACTATGCTAACTGATAGAATTAATGTGCCTAGAGCCGTAGGTATTCCAGGCTGTCAAATTAATGCAAGATTCGGCCTTCAAGAACAATTATGTCGTTCAGACAAAGCGTCACGTTCAAACTGTTGAGCTCTGCAAAAAAAAAAAATAATTGTCTGTTCCACTGTTTGTAAAATCCCACTTTGGGGCATTACAAAAAAACTAAATACATGATTTTATTTCAACTTCGCATCTTAAAGCTGCCGGATCTGGCTCATTGAACAATAAAGCTTAACGTCTCATGGCCTGGTCCATTAAACTTTAAAACTGCTGAATGGTGTCTGCTGGCCCATACCTGGACTATAAGAAAGGAGAACAAACATTGCAAGACCGCTTTAAAACGGGAGATCATTGAGGTAAAGTATGTGAATCCCATGAAGGCAAAACAATTTCTATTGTGCCGCTGTTATTTCACCGACGTTTTCCGAGTATGTTCTTAATAATTTGAAAAGCTTGTCATGAAAATGCCACTGGCTAAAAACATAAACACTTGCATGGGCTGAAGAAGGATAAACATTTTTGCCGACTGGGGGAAGAATGAACAATGCGGAATGAAAGACCAGGAGAAAGAAAAGAATAGAAGAATCAAAACAGGGACTCATCATTCTCCTGTATTTAAAGTCAAACCCAAGATTAGCTAGCTGAATACAGCACCGCGACCAATGCAAGAATTTACCTCGCGGGTCTATCCAAAATCCGCCTCAATCCTTCTTCTTCACTTCCGCTGCATTCCTTAAAACTAAACGATTGTAAGGAAGATTTTCAACAATCGATTCCCCGCTGGGTATAAAGAACAAACACGACAAAACTAAAGGATTGTAAGGAAGATTTTCAACAATCGATTCCCCGCTGGGTATAAAGAACAAACAAGACAAAACTAAACGATTGTAAGGAAGATTTTCAACAATCGATTCCCCGCTGGGTATAAAGAACAAACAAGACAAAACTAAAGGATTGTAAGGAAGATTTTCAACAATCGATTCCCCGCTGGGTATAAAGAACAAACAAGACAAAACTAAACGATTGTAAGGAAGATTTTCAACAATCGATTCCCCGCTGGGTATAAAGAACAAACAAGACAAAACTTGTCGAGAAACCATTGTTTTCTGGTCTCTTGAAGCAAGTGTTTTTCAAGGGGAAGTTTCCAAACCACCCCGAGCTAGAATAAGTGTCAGGTCATTTAAAAGTAATCTAACAGCAGGGTAAACACTTATGAATTTTTTTTTGTTGCCATAAAATCTTCCTGCAGCGGGTGAGGGACAGTGGGAGTGAGCTGTGGAGAACTCCACAATGAAGCACGACTCTACCAGATGTTGTAACCTGCCAGGGAGACAAAACAATCAACCAGCTGAGGCGTTGCGTTAACCTTACCACGTTTCACATGTTACGAGCAGCCGTTACAATTTCCTCCGGCTATTATGGGAGGCCGAATTTAATTCCAAGGGCCATTGCCATTGCCCAAGAAACTGGGGGAAAAGATGGTAATCTCTTTTTTCCTTTTTTTTTAATTTTCAAGAATTTCTTGGAAACTAAAAGAAACAGAAAATGGAAATGGAAAATCAAAGCGACCTTATTTTCTTAGGAACTACTTACAATCTGGAATGGAGTGTGACGGATACATAACGCTTTTGTTCATGGAAAAAACAAGAACTCACGTGCTCATTTTCCATCCGTCGACAACAAAAGGGGGAGTAATAAATTATCTGGCATCCGCTTCGTGTAACGCTCATGCAATTATTGCGCATGGCAGTTATGAGTGTCTATGAGTGGTGTAAAGATGAGTCTCTGCACGCGTTTCTCCTGCTCTCTGTTGTGTGTGGCTGCAAAAAGGCTGAAGACCTCACTGCAGCAGAGGAATCTAGGATAAAGGCGTGAGTTTTGGATATAAGGTGGCTCGTACTTTAAACCGAACTGAAAACAACACTTGTGGTGTCCGTATGCCAGCACTTGTTTCGCTTTTTTATGTCTTATCCTTCATCTAGAAACCCCTTCTTCATTTCTCTTGTCTCAGTCGAAATGATAATTGGCTGGTTTATCTCAGGAAAAAAATGATCACGGAGGTTTCCGAACTGAAGGAGAAACCCTTCCCTATGCTGCAAAACTCCCAAACAAAGATAGTTGTTGTTTTTTCACGTAGATAGCACAATCACGGTGCAGGAATACATTATGGTGAGGCCTTTGCTTTCGTATGAGATAGCTTAATGAAACCCCCTGCCTATATAACTACGAAAGACAATGTGAAGTATCTTTCCCTGCGTATTTGATTACAAAATAATGTCTCATCCGACGTTAGCCTGATATCAATTTCTGTTTGCGTTAGCCGAGAAAATTGTCAGAAATGTCTGTGGTGAGCACAAGAGATAAGATTGCAAAAATATATGCATATCCCAGGGTGAACCGTGGGGTTATTTGCCCAAAGGGAAACACTGTAAAATACTGTTAGATCTCACATCTTCATTGAGCATCTGGTAGTTTTGTAGACCGAAGAAATATATATAGGAATAATAATAAGAGTTTACAACTAGCAAGTGGGAGAGAGAGAGAAAGATGATATTAGGATTACTGATAGCAAGAGGTGGCGGTAAGAAGGTAAACAAAAACAAAAACACAAAGTATCTAATGCAGCATTCAAAAATGTAACAAAATCTTGGCTGCCATCATAAATGGATGGGGCTTGTCCTTGTAAATCTCACATCAGCGAGTGAACGTTTCAAAAATAACTTGCAATGCGAACCCACTAAGCCACGCTGGTTAATTGCCTATCATGTTCTTGCAATTTTTCGTTTGCAAAAATTTTTCAGCGATAGGTGAATATTCAGGAACGCTTTAAATATTATACGAAAACGGCATTTGCGCATTTATGCGGTGACAGCTGTGGAACATTCCACGTCAAAGTCTTCATGCCGATGTCAACACTTTAAGCATGCATCTTTCAAGGGGAAATCTGACTGCTCACTTTCAACACATGATTCACTCAACTCTATAATTAGGAATGCGTCTCTGATAAGTTTCTCTCTTAAAAATGAATACCAGTGAATTAGGATTACACCACCAATCAGAGAAAACAGCACAACGTTGATTGTGTATGCTCAATAATTGTTACTATGTTGCCAGGGATGTCTTAACATCACCATGAGCCCGTGAGCAAAGCAATAGACTGCCCCCCCCGGCCCCCAGTTTCAAAAAACCAATGTAAATTTGCATGACTGGGGCCCCCTACACCCTTAGGGTGCCTGGACAACTGCCCAGTGTGTCCATGCATTAAGACGGCCCTGTATGTTGCACGATCATTTCACACTCCGCCTAGTATGATCGTTGGAAGCCGAATACTTTGACAAGATGAGTTATAAACTAGTATAATACTGTATTCGTCTTCCAACGATTGGTGTAAAGCGCTACATAAGCCGACAGACAATCGGACTCACCACCACCAAATTGTATCTCTTGGTTCCCACTTATACCGCTGCTCTGTCCTTATCAATGAAGTTTAGTAAGTAACGTAGTCTCTTTTCGCTCCCGATACAACTGATACAGATAATACCCATCTCATACGCCACGAAGTCTCCCGAAAATGCGAGACAAAGAGGCGCTCAAGATACGATATTTTTGTGGTCTCTCATAAAACACGAGGCTGCGCATGACATAAATTATTATTAACATCTGCAAATGGGATTTAATGGAGCGGCACACATAAAATGTCCCAGTTTTTTTTGCGTATTTTTCCGTCTTCATATCCGTTCTTTCTTATTCTCTTAAAACGATTTTTTTTTTTGGGGGTTTCCTTTAAGGTGATACAATCATGATTCTATCGAGAAGACAAGTGCTGTTCAGAACTGAACAGAAAAACAACCCTTTAACTTAGAAAATATGCTAAATTAATATCTGTAAAGTTCAAAAGTTTCCACTGTTTACTTACTGGAATTTAGTGGGAGATAAGTTAAAGAAGAAACGAATAACGAGATCCTGCCAAAATCAATTCGATATAAACAGCTTGTCATCAATATTTTTAGTTCCATTTTTATTAAAGAATGGAAAAAATTCAGCTTCTGTGTTCACAATTTCCTTGTTGTTCTGGCAATGCCATTAACTAAAAAAGAGAAATAGAGAACCAATTATAAATGAATGAAAATCATCATCCCCCCCCCCCCCCAAAAACCAACAGGTGATTATCTTTTTAATATAAATTAATGTGCTTTTGAAACAAACCCAACTGGTGATGATTTCATTCTGTCTCAAAATTTGCCTGTAAAGAAAATATTGTACGTGCTCTCTGTTATATTCTAAGACAGCGGCTGAAATTGCACGCCTTAGGCGTTACCAGCCGTGGATAGGTGTAGCAGATGCAAAGTTCTGTTCGAGCCTTGGAACCCCAAAATTTGTTTCGCTCATGCTCATGTTGCTGTTCTCGTGATTAACAGAAATCTCCCAGTATGTTATTGCTCAATCACTTATTGTCTAATACGATCACATAGTCGCAAAAACGATTCTTATAAGTTTTCATGAGGACAAGAAAGGATGAATTATTTACAAATTAGGGATAAGCTTCTTAATTTTGGTTAAGAAAGCAGTTTCCAAAAAGATCATTCTTTAATCGGTACAGAAGAAGTCCTAACTCCTATTCTCGTGGGAAAAAGGTGATGCCTATGGAAGATTTTGTCTTATTATACTGATTGCTTAGTCCAGAATAGAACTATACTTTGTCGCGAACAGTTGACACCTTCACACCATAGGTGGATACCGCATTAAAATGCAAACATCTTTCCGGTCACTGTTTATAAATGGCAAAATCTTCAATCCTGAAACTACACAATAGTGCTAAATTGTTTATTACTTTGTGAGAGAGACGAGATTCATAGTCACACATTGTGGGCCCAGCAGCAGCTGAACGGTTCGATGCACAAGTTTACCTCTTCCCACATTAATTGAGGATGGTGCGGTTAATCAAATGTTTAGAACGTGTAGTCATGTATGAAACCTGTATTTGCGATGTTCCCTCGCGACAGTCATGTTTATCCACTTATGGAAAGAACTGAAGTTCATGTTGTATACATCAATGGGAAATAAAGGTGACTTCTTCTGTAGGGGACCAAGCAAGCATGTCGGCCTTTTTGGCGTAGGGTGACTGCAGCGCACGAATCGGCTTAATATCGTGCGAATGTTTTGTCTGAAACATCTCACGATTAATAAAAAGGCCTGAAGGGAGCATATTGAATTAATTACTGGTAGCCACTGCCTGACAGGTGCAAACTTGCATAATACAGTAACTGCACAAAAATATCCTGTCGACATCTTTTAAAATTTGCAAGACTGAACAGTTAGTGGAGTTTACACTACACAGATTTAACATTTTAGTCCACAACTCGTTGTTCTCTCTCTAGTCTTTCTATCCTTTTTTTTTTTTTCACCTGTATACACAGACGTAGCACAGACATCTCTCTCTCTCTCTCTCTCTCTCTCTCTCTCACTCTTTCTCTCTCTCTCTCTCTCTCTCCTTCTCGCAATCACACCTCCTAATACACAGATATGTCTTATCAGTGCAAATGATAGCCTAGCCACATCCTCAACAACCAATACATAAGTTTTCCAATCTCAAATCAGCATTAAACACAACAACAGAAGAAAACATTGAAAACAGAAAGGACAACAAACACGGGCACAGCCAATACTATCTGTCAAAAAGCCTTTCACAACTGACTATCTGCGCATGCACATCGGCGAGTCTTTGTTGAAGAATTTTCAAATTCTTCTCTGGAATGGCAGCGATTTGTCTATGCAAAGCTTCATTTGCTGAAAACAAAGCATGAAGCTCGTCTCCTATATTTGACGATTCATGAAGTCTTTTCACTGCAGCAGCTGTGCTTGGTCGAAATACACATAAAGCACTGAGCAGTGATCGATGAAATCCGGCATATTTATCCAATAATCTGTAGCCATGAAATAAGCCGGACTCGTTGTCTAGAAAGACGAGACTACCATCTGCCAACTGTTCTAAATTATGAGCCGGGCTGCTCATCATCTGGTCATTCCACTGACGGTTGAACATGTTGTTAATGACACGGTCAAGGTTTGCGGTCAAATAATCGAACACGATGAGATCTGACCACTGTACCAGTTCACACAACTCAGAATGAGACTTGGACCCCAGACCTGCCAGGGTAGGCTCAAGTCTTCGCCCCTCCTCTCGGAACTCTACTGGAATGTGGGCCGGAGAAAGCCCGTCGATGTGCTGGGTTAGAACCACCAACTTGGAATCTGCCCATTGGGCCAGAGAGAGCTGAAGATGGACAGTTCTCCATTTAGAAGCAAGAGCGTCAACTTGAACTAACACAGTAGGCGGGATGTTGGATATATTGAGTAAACGCGCTAGATAGTAGGAGAAGATCTCTCCTTGAATCTGGTCTGTGTTCAGACGGTAACGGGCGCAGGCTTTTGAAGCATCCCTAAACGTGACTAGCCTGTTTTGCATTCGCCCACAACCTTCTTCCATTTTCACCACATCCATATCCTGCGCTCGTCGCCTCCACGCTTCCGTACCCTCAGAATGGAATGGTTTTGGACAGGATTTTTCTAGCTGTGGAGTCCAGTGCACTCCGCTGACGATGCTAGCCAGATATGATACATCTTCAGGGGAATGTGAATTCAACCTCTTTAGCGTCTGTACCGGTACTTTGTTTTTCACATCCTTTTTATCCTTTTGTACATTCAGTCTCAGCGTGACTACATTAGATGGTTTAGAGTTATTGTTTTCAGGTTTAAGACCGCGATTACGACCTGAAACCTCGTTCATCGGGTCTGATCCCCGCTCGAGAACCAAATCAGCCGTGTGACTATTGTGGAATTTGCCTTCAGGGCCAAAGGTCACAGTTTCAGACCTACTCTGTTTCCCAAGCCTGTTTTCCTTAGCCCTGTTGGCTGACTGTTGCAGGACCTCGCGGGGGAGATCAATCTGCTCATTGTTTGGCCGGCGCATACCTTGCTCAGACCCGATTAGCGGATTAGACTCCGCTACCGCTATTTTTTGTTTCCCTAACGTCTGAGAGATTTTTCCGTTGACTGACTTCTCGAGCGTTAATAATTCGTCGCTGGAGGTCGCTGCAGAGTTGCCCAATTGTTGCTGTATCTGCAACTGCTGTTGTTGTTGAAGTTGCAGTTTCTCCTCTGCCTCACTCAGACTTCTCCTGGATCTGAATGACGCTGCACCAGAAAGACGGTGGTTTATGGGCCCGGCTGAGTCGGCCGGCAGGGTGTTGTCAATAGGCAACTGCAGCAGCAGGCCGAAGACGACTCCAAGGGTAAATCCGATTCCTGTCATGATTACCAGCACTATCTTCATTCTACCCCTGGGGGCATCACCGAAGAAGCTGCAAGATGTGTCTCGGGAAGAAATCACTGGTTTCACTGCTCGCTCGTGCCTCGCAATGGCTGAATTGGCGGGGGTCTCCCGAGCTGCTCGTAACGCCCTCAGCCTGATGGTTGTCGTAAATGCAGTCGTAATCTTAAAATACACCACGACTTGGTTGACTAGCAGTTGATGCTCGACAAATTACACTTTTGCTGACTTGTGTGGTCCTCTGCATTCTCAGAGCCCCATTATCTGTCGACAAAAAACAAAGATGAAGATGAAACATCAAGTTACGATAATAATTATGACAACTATTACAAGAAAAAGTTGATATGATTTGCAAGAGCAAATGCTCAATCACAACGCAGAACAAAAACAAAAACAACCATACTTCAATGTACAACAGTCCAGTCAGTCGGAGATAACATGGTTCATTCTTCTGCAGTCAAGTGTGAGAACAAATAATATGAGAAAAACAATGCGATTCTTACGTAAGGAAACACTCTGCTCTTTCTCAGACAGAAATAAGCGTGTTTCTTTGCTAGCAAAACATGACGCTTCCATTCTTGCAGGTAATCTGGCGTATAAATTACACTAAGGGGTTCAAGGTTCAAAAGGTAAGACAGAAAATAAATACATGAAAAACAAAATTTTACGGGCCCATGACACAATCATGGGGAATTGTGTAATAAAATGTTATCACAATCGGCGGTAGGTAAATCGGTACTGCTTAGACATACGCATACAAATTCACATTATCATTATTCTGCCTTCAAAAATATTTGCGATAGTAAACAGCCTGAAAAAGAATCGGTGCATGCAGTTAATAGACAAACAAGAGGTGAACATCTTTAAAAACAACAAAAACAATAACAGTCTCATGCTGGCTACAATAAACGCCGGGAATGATTTATTTGCATAATAATGTGATGATCTACAATGACACTTTCACATAAACGCTGTCATCCTCCTCCCCCCCCCCCCCCCCCCCCCCCGTCCGTCCTTCTTCGTCTTAAACAAATAAAGAAAAACTATCATGGGACAGAAACACGCTACATAACGTCCGACCATAGCGCAAACATACGCACGCACTTTGCACAAACACCAACACATTTTCGATTTAATGATATCGCGGTCAAAAAAACTTCATACAAACACGGCTTTCCCTTCGCCACGAATCAAAATATTTTGACAGAACGCTGGCTGTCGACCGCAGTGAGTGGCGGCGTATCACCGTATCACATATTCATGCAGTGCGCCTCCGAACGTTTTGTTTTCTCTGACAGTAGGGCTACAAAAGATTACCATACGCCGATACTCCAAACATAATAAAAGAGTTACAGACATGAGACTGTCTCTGAATTCCGTTTTATTTTGCGAGTGGACGAAGATAGTCAGAGAAAATAGAAATTATTAGTATAGCATCTGAAACGAGTGTATATATCTGTGGGTGCGCAAACGCGTATAATAATTTTATATGTGTGTGTGTGTGTGTGTGTGTGTGCATGTGCGTGTGCGTATGTGTGTGTGTGTGTGTGTGTGTGTGTGTGTGTGTGTGTGTTCAAATGGCGCAGAGAAAAGGCGAAACAGAACCACCATAACAGAGAATTTTGCGCACAAACATAATGTTATGATCTGTTCTTTAAAAGCAATTCAGAACTGGTTTGTCCTTAAAAATTGTGATGCGCCCTGTGCAGGACAACCACAACTAGATTAAACATGTGGGCCAAAAGTTCCTTCTACATAACGTACTGTTTTATTAACACAGTTATATTATTTTAACTAAATAATGTGTACACCAATCATATTTCAACTAAATGAAGTGTACATCAAGTAAATAAAAAAATCTAGTCAAATCGAAAGATCAAAATGACCTCCTTTCCCCAGACAGATTTGGCGCCTCGTAGACAGAATATGATGGTAGAGCAAATATTAGCCCACCTTGTACATTTTGCCAGAAACTGTCTTTTTACCTGACTAAATAAAACAGTATAATATAATTCTATACATGTATTTTGTAAAGGATGAGCGAGTAGGCCATGCTGGCTATGTTAAAAATATTTTTCGTGGATTCCATGGATTCAGAAGGATTGCCGGACGCATGTTTCGCGTCAGCTCATTGCAATGCAGGAATGCTGTAGACTCAAGTGCCTAACGATGTAATCCATTCCTTTTTTCATGTTCTTGTTTTCCTTTTCATCTTTCTTCTTGTCCTGCACACTCAAGGCTACGTAGAAAATCCAGGAACGTATTACGTCTTTTCAACGAGATTATTACAGCTCTAGTCTAGGCGAAATTGCCTTAAAGGAGCTGTTTTATTAGTCTGTACACACGAATTCTGGCATTCCGAGATTTTCAAAGTGCTGATGTTAGCGTGAAAATTTCAGGGCTTAACATATGAGAACGGTGTCCTCAGTTTTTCAAGAGCTTTCAGGATTACGTTCATCCATCCCGATGACATTTAACACGTCCAGGACAGGTGCTCACAAATGAGCACAATCTAAACACACAGGCCCAGCTTTGTGCTCACTCATTCACTCAGGCTCAAGCAACTCAGCACAGGCACGGGCCAAACATCAAGGTTCACTTTTGTATAATAAGAGCTCTCCTGTGATGAAAGGTTCAACGATAAGCCACATGCTTAGAGCCATTCCTTGGTAATGACTGATCGTCTCTCATCCTACGCTTTTTTCCGTCTTCTCTCAATATCGTTGACATTATTATCATTATTATGAAGAGAATCTCAAAGAAGGAACGGTCTCCTGAGTTCAGGCTGTCCAAAAAAGAAAGTGGACGCTAATAGGATAAACTAGATGGTCATTTTGTTAAATTTAATTCAAGTTTTTTAGCTGTCTTTTTTTTTTTTTTTTTCCACAGCTATGCTGGACAAATTTAAACCCTAAAATTCTTGCTTGCATCCTAATTTAATTATAATTTTTTCTTTCAACATTATCTTTGATCTTTTCTTTCTATGCATCACTTCATTCGCAAGCATACTTTAGTATTGCAAAGACAATGTGGTCTCAGACTCCAAGGCGACAAAAAAGATATTTTACAGCCATGTCCATTGAATCTTT